>JBBBDQ010000828.1:1430000-1650000 GCA_037127315.1 Ascarosepion bandense
ACCCTGACTTGGAGTGGCAGCACCTTTTAGGGTCCCAGCTATGGGCAAATAGTTAACCCCCAAACTGGGGTCAAAACACTATGAAAGTATAAAAATACACTTTTATAGAAATATATACATAACAAATAGACTTTTATAGAAAAATATACATTTTTGAAGGAAACATTATCCAATGGTGGATCCACAGATGCAGCATTACAGTAATTTTTGCAGGTGTATAAACTTACAATGAATAGAAATGTGCACTTTGGCCATGACACCAGTTGGTGTTTGCTCATAAATCCTAATCAGTATTTGACAAACTAATAACCCACAAAAATATGATTATCCAGTACAAAATGCTGAAAAGAATTTTTATGAAATAAAGAAAAAAAGTTTTTTTTTTTTACCGGATGTATCAAACAAATGAAACATACTGGGAACTATTATCCAAAGAATGAGAAGGATGGCATATCTGGTCAAATGGCCAGAAATGATACACAAATGCACTTTAATCAAATCAAAAGTAGATATACAATGAAAGAGAGGAATATTCCAGACAAGATTGAACTTATAGAGGTTCGTTTTGATACATTCGAAGTACCCATCCTTCAGAAAGCTTCTGAAATACAAGTCCAGAAAAAAGCATAGTAAGAAAAAAAGAAAGCTTCCAGAAAGGATTGACATCAACCCTAAAAAAAAACAAAAACAAAAAAAAAACAAAAAAAACATTGACTTTGTGCCGAGTAAATCTAAAAAGTGGGTGTTATGTACATACCTATGGACAGTAATGGGTATATCCCAATCCTTATATAATACATTGGACTCTATTCAGAGGTTTTTTTTCCTTACTGTCTAGCAGTTCTCTACTAGCAGTGGTTATTTACTTCACACAGCTTGCATGTCTTGTATTTGATAGTGTTAATATTACAATTTATTTCCAACCTCCGTTTGGATTATTACTCATGCAGTAACCATTTAGGGTACAACATTATTAAACTTTACGACTGTAGTTAAAGAGTAAATTTCTGTTTTAGTTTTGGTTCCACTGCTTGCTTCACTCATGGGTTTGAAGCTTTCAGACAAAAATACACAGAGTCTTAACTCAATGCTCTCTCTCTCTCTCAGGTGCGCATGTTACCAGGGTCACAACAACACTGGCAGCCATTGTCTCAGACCCTTTTTATGGACAAAAACCATTGCCGACACACCAATCATTGCTATCGGTCTCATTCACACTCAGCATAAAATGACATGTCGAAGAATATTCCTTTCTTTGACCAAACGTGTGAGGACACAGCTGACGAGACGATGAACTGTCTGGCGTGGGTTTACGCACGCATTCATCACAGCACAGCAGTCCGACAAGCAAAACACCTTGGACGCTTTGGCTCTGGTAAGTGTGAATGTTTATCGTCACAACTACCTATTACAAAAGCTCTTTCTACATGTTTGCACATTAACAGTGCCTTATTTTATTTTTTGCTAAAAATAAAATGTAATGGTTAAACCTTACATAGGTGCAGAGGTCAGATTGCTTTGAATAAAGCTTCATTACATGATTAAAGTTTTTCCTGTTTTCTTTAATTCTTCGTCTTCATGTGCTGTGTCCCTTCAGAATGTAGGGTGATCATGGACGACGACTTGCTTGTCCATTGTTGCTCTTAATATTTTTCCTCTTGTTATCTCTCCCAAACGCTGCTCTGCCATCCATTTGCTCAAGTTTATCAAATATGTTTTGTACTGCTTTCCCTGGTCTCTCTTTCCCTCAATCCATCCTGTGAGTATTAAATTCTCCAGACCCTCATTCCTCATTAGATGTCCTAAGAACCTTAACTGTTTCTTCCTGAAGTTAAGTATAAGTTTTCTTCTTGTTTGCATCTTCTCCATCACCTTCTTGTTGCTCCTCACGTACTCAGTCAATGGTATCCTCAGCATCCTTCTGGAGAACAACATTTCTGCTGCCAAGAGCCTCTCATCCATCCTTGAAAAGATTGGCCAGCATTTGCTGCCATACAGAGGGACAGATATCATATAGCAAACCAGCACTCTTCTTTGTTGCCAATGAGATTTTTCGTTTCTCTGGTTAGCTTTTAAAATGCATCCTTTGCCATGCCAAAACATTTTCCGATATCAGTGTTACACTTTCAATCCTCTGTTGGAATGCTTCCCAGGTATTTAAATTTCTTTACTTGCTTCATTTAGTTTCTTCCACTTGTAGTTGGCATTTTGGGGATCCTTTTTTTTTTTTGCTGAAGACCATACGCTCAGTTTTCTTGAAGTTTATGCTTGTCATTTCTTCTCACTTTCTCTTGCAACATTCTGTAGGAAGTCCTGCATTTTGCTTTCCTGCTTTCTTTATACTCTTTTATAAAATTGAGAAAATGAAAATGATTCTCAGAAAAAAAAAAATGTGTTCTAAGATCAGAGAGACTCCAAAACTTTCAGGTAGAAATCAAGAATAGATTCAGTTTCTGTGGAATAACAAAAATGAAATCGCAGGTACAAATAGCAAATTGATAACTCTAATTAAGGAAGGTGCAGAGATAAAAGGAAATTAAATGAAATTATCACAAAAAAAAATAGAGATAACTAAAAGTCAGCACTAGAATTGATGGCAAAGGGAAATATGGTCATAAATACAAAGAGATATAAAAACCAAACATTAAGAAAAAAAGAAAAAAAAACAAAACTAGATGACACAAAAAAAGACAAGCTATTTGGGAAAGAAGGAACTTCAAACAGGCCCAATGCCCAACTTACAGAGATAAAAAGCAACTGAAAGACAGAAACAGGCAAATAGAGAAAATATCAATGCTAACCATGGAGTAATCTGAAAATGTATGTGCTTATATATATATATAGTTAAGTTTTGTAATTTCTTCAAGCATTTTGTATATTAGGTATATGGTTAGGTCTTGAAGGCTGTCACAATGCATTTAGTACAATAAAGGAAGATAAAGAAGTTTTTGGGTATTACCTATTTATTATACATTAATATTTCGAGATCAAAGTCTCATCTTCAGAATGTCAGAGGAGCGTGTGTCCGTCCAAGCAAGTCTGTGCCTTTCAAGGAATGGCCATTCGCTGCTGCTGCTGTTGCTGTCATTAATTTTACCATGCGCTTGTGTGTGTGTGTGTGTGTGTGTGTGTGTGTTTATAGTATATGTGTGATTTACAGTTGGGACCCCTTTCTGGTTTGATGATATCTTCTTTCTTTCCGCTCTACTCTTATGAAGCCCTCTCAACACCTGTATTCTCATCCTTCTCTTACCCATTCTCTGACACCACCCACTGTAACTTGCTCCTTTTTCTTATCACTCACCTCTTATGTAACACCCTGCATGTCAGTTCTGCCTCGCTTGGGATAAAATTATTATAAAAAAAAAAAGGTACTATGAACGAGCCTAAAATTCAGTGTATGTTATTTTGTCAGAGTGTAAAAAACTTTGTTTTTTTTATAGTGTTAAACATGTCAGATTTCATACCAAAGAAAGTGTATTTGTAGAGAATTTTACTGTACTATTTTATTCAAAAGAAATCTACAGCTGAGGCATATAGAATTCTTGTGAGTTACAGCCACCATGCTAGCTCCCTGGTGCCCCCTCTGCATAAATTTACTTGAGCTACTAAACTAGCAACTAGGTCCCATCCTTTTCCAGTAAAACTAATGAAATGCAATCCCAACTTCTACTCTGTCAGCTTCTTTGCTCATTCTTCCAGCCTGTGGAATTTCTTTTCGTATACTTACTTCCCTGATAGCTACAATCTCCAAGAATTTAAATGCAAAGTCAATTGCCATCTCTTATCTCTTTGACTTACTTTTTGTCCTGACAACCCTTGTATTATGTTCCTCTTTCTTTTCCATTCTCTTCTCATGCAGCCCTCTTCACCAGAACACTTAGTCTTCAACTGCGGATTAAGGAAAATTATTGTTTGATTGATTCACTTTCTGCAGCTTATTAACCCTTTGCCAATTATTTAAAGCCAGAAAATAACATGAGATTGTAAATATTTTTTTACTTTGAGATAACATTTTAGTGATACAAAACTTACTAATTAACTCATAGCTGGGGATAAAAAAAAGTGGATTCATACCTTTCCCTAGTGTATTTACACCTAAGTGATTGTAATGAATTAAATGGGAATTAACCTCTAATTAACAATTCTGTACCATTATCCATTACTTTAGCCATACATTCAAGCTTACACCACCTGATATTCTCAAGTGGTCACTCATCTAGGTACTGACAAGGATCAACATCATTTAACTTGTGGTCATATAGTAAATGGTTTGTCAATCTAATGTGCCAATAATCCAAGGAAAATTATCGAGAAATACTTGAGAATACATGTAAACAGTTCTGGAATAATATGACTACACCAAGATACAGATGAAATAAGATAAGTAAGGAGTGAGGTAAAGGGATACAACTTAATTAAAAACAAACTCATTAACTCTCTAGCTTGAGTGACTCCTCAGCATTGTAATGGGTGAAGAATAGCATAAAATAAAATAAAAAACTAAGGGCAAGTAATAACATGAAAAAAAAAAGAGCACATAAATTAGATGTTTCACAGCAGGATAGAATGTATTTAATCGAAACAGTGACATAAAGAAAACCACTATGATAATCTTTTAAAAACATTGGGTAAATAACAGAATTTTAAATCCCTGCCATGTTTTACACATACAAAACATGGAAACCAAGAAATTTCTTGAAAACTCAAAATGAACAAAGAGTAACACAAAGTATAAGAGATAGAAAGTAGTCAATATAGAACAGTTGGAGCTGTAAAGAGTTAAATTCAAACTATCAGCTTCAGAAGTGGGCAATGTGATGTTTTGCCAACAATTTCTGCACGAGACATCAAGAACAGGAAGTCAAGAGATTTGAAATAGTTGGATAGTTTCCAGACAGTCTGCAGAATCTTTAGATCTTCTAATTCACACATTCTCGGCGCTTTCTGTTAATTGCAACCTGCATGTCTCCAACCTTTCACAGGTGTTCTACTTGTTGAAGACCATCCACATGATAGATAACATTCAATTGATATGCTAATCAAATCTAAGGCATAAGCAAATGAATTTTATTAGGCTTCTATCCTTGAAGAAACCCCAAATATATAAAAATAATAAACCTTAAGGACAAAAATCTTGTTAATCATTTCAGCAATTTTCACATATGAATGACCTATTTTGATCGATACTGTCTGTATTCTGCATCTGGTTATCATATTAATTAAAGCAGCAATTTTCACATATGAATGACCTATTTTGATCTATACTGTCTGCATTCTGCATCTGGTAATCATATTAATTAAAGCAGCAATTTTCACATATGAATGACCTATTTGGATCTATACTGTCTGTATTCTGCATCTGGTAATCATATTAATTAAAGCAGCAATTTTCACATATGAATGACCTATTTGGATCTATACTGTCTGTATTCTGCATCTGGTAATCATTTTAATTAAAGCAGCAATTTTCACATATGAATGACCTATTTGGATCTATACTGTCTGTATTCTGCATCTGGTAATCATATTAATTAAAGCAGCAATTTTCACATATTCCTTTTGCTTATAGTATTAAGAAATTCAAACTATGCTTATACCTATTTTAAATAGCAAGCCACTTGTATCTAAGTTTGTCTGTCTAGTCAATCCTTATAGCAGATGCCTACTTAGGCACATTTATGTTTGTCCAACACCCCCAAACCCCTCCTGTGGTTTATAATGCAACCATGCAGAACAAACCTTTACAGCTTCTTTACACTTAAAACCCTCAGTCATAATGATTTGTGCCTTTGTGGTAGTACAAACATTGCAAGCTCTTAAATAGTTCCATCTATCCAATTTCACTCACAAAACTGTAGTGTGATTTTCAGGCACTTTCTAATATTGCAATATGGCTGCATGTTAGGATCATTATCTTATATATATATATATATATATATATATATATATATTATTGTAATATAATTCAACATTTTTATGACACAGAATTTCCCATGTTTCAGAATTATATTTCAACTCTGACTCCATGTTTAAGCAAACATTTTTGGGGTAAGTCTGCTGACAGCCTTAGAAGAGTATGGCATAGAAAAGATTACCGACATAATAAACGAAATTTATAGCAGCGGAATAATACCAGACGACCTATGCAAGTCGATATTTATAGCACTGCCGAAGAAACCAGGTGCAAACGAGTGTGAACTACACAGAACTATCAGCTTAATGAGTCACATTACAAAACTGATTGTCAGAATCCTGATGAATAGAGCGAGAAGCAGAATCAGGCCAGAGATAGGACAGGAACAGTGCGGGTTCGTCAAAGACACTGGAACAAGGAACGCCATATTCATGATTAGGATGCTCTCTGAAAGGGCATTACAAATGAAGAAAGACTTGTACCTATGCTTCATTGATTACGCGAAAGCATTCGACAAAATACGACACAAAGAATTGATGGAAATGATAGGAAACCTCGACATTTTCGGCAAAGATATAAGAATAATCAAGAATCTCTACTGGCAGCAAACGGCCTGCATACGGACAGGTAACGATCTCAGTAGATACACAAAGATAGAAAAAGGCGTAAGACAAGGCTGTGTCTTTTCACCGGATTTGTTCAACCTATACAGCGAGAATATTTTGAGGACCCTAGATGACACACCAGGATTTATTATTGGAGGCCACAACCTGAACAACATAAGATACGCGGACGATACAGTACTGATTGCGGACACGGAAAGGAAACTGCAAGATCTCATACAGAAAGTAGCAGTGGAGAGTGACAAGATGGGACTACAAATAAACTTTAAGAAAACTGAGTGCATGGTCATCAGCAAAAGATACAACCCAAAATGCCAAATACAGGTGGGGGATAACAGAATCAAACAAGTCCAAGAATTTAAGTACCTAGGAAGTGTCCTAACAGGAGATGGAAAGTGCGACACGGAGATCCGAAGGCGAATTGGCATGGCAAAGGACGCGTTCCAGAAGATGAGCAAAATACTAACACACAGGAAGATCTCAATAGAAACGAAGAAAAGAGTGCTAGACTGCTACGTGATGTCAGTTCTTCAGTATGGCTGTGAATGCTGGACAATATCATCGAAAATGAGGACAAAACTGGAAGCGGCCGAAATGTGGTTCTACAGAAGGATGCTACGGATATCGTGGACTGAGCATACAAGCAACGACGAAGTGTTAGAAAGAATGGCAACAAAAAGGAAATTGATGCTGAGCATCAGGAAGAGACAACTGAAGTTCCTGGGACATGCAATGAGGAAGGAAAGCCTGGAGAACCTGATACTGACTGGTCAGATAGAAGGAAGGAGAGACAGAGGAAGGCAGCGGATAACATATTTGCAGGGCCTGATCAGGTGGATGACGGAACGGGGGTTGCCAGGAGCAACAGGAGCAAACATACTAAGAGCCACAAGGGATAGGGAGACGTGGAGATCCATGATAGCCTACGTCCTGAAGGGACAGGGCACATAGAAGAAGAAGAAGAAGAAGAATGGAAAATTTTGAATTTTGATTCAGTAAAAATAAGTCATCTCAAAATACGTGAAATCCGAAAAGGGTGTCTAAGTACATGAGTGAGTGACTAACACTTCCAATAATAAATTTTAGTCTTTATAACTTTTTTCTGTTTAATATTTTTGCATGCGGTTTTCAACATTTAAATTCTGATATCTTTTATCATTTTTGTCAATCAAACTTTGCTTATCACTTATTTCATCAGAATTGATTATCAGAATTAATCATGAATAATTTACTTATTTTTTTTAATCAATTGCATATAATTCTTTTTTCTTTTTAATATTTTTGAATGCCGTTTTCAGCATAAAATTTATATTTAATTAATAGCAATACCTGGAAAAATGCGTGCATGAAAAGTAATATTCTTCAGATTGTATTAAATCTGGAAAAGAAGACTTCAATACCCCCACTAATCAATGAATTTGAAGTTCTCACCTCCCCAGTGGACAAAGCTGAATGCTTTGCCCGTAGATTCTCCACCAATTCGACAATGGACTCGTTAGGAATACCTTCACCCGACTTTCCACCCAGAACTAAGGCTCAACTAAATAACGTCCACATAACTACCAGACAACTCTGCCCACTTGGAAACTCTGACCACACTGTAGTGTCTGTCAATATTTCACTCCACTCCCGCCCGACCCATGAAACACAGACAAGTCGAATATCATACTGCTATCAAAGAGCAGACTGGGATTCGTTCCGAGACTTCCTCTGTGACATCCCTTGGAACAACGTCTTTAGTCTTCCCATCGAAGAATGTGCATCCGAGGTCTCCTCCTGGGTTAAGGCTGGCATCAATGCCTTCATCCCTGCTAGGAAATTCCAGCTTAAATCTCATTCGTCTCCATGGTTCTCACCCGCTTGTTCGGCTGCCATTGCCCACCGGAATCATTTCTTCCGACTTTATCGTAACTATGCGTCAGAACAAAACAGGCGCCTTTTCACTTCAGCTCGTAATAAGTGTAAAAGGATACTTAACGAAGCTAAGATGTTGTTTGCTGCCAGAATGAAGCAACGCATAGCATGCTCTAAATTCGGCTCTAAAGACTACTGGCGACTCTGTAAAAGAGTACTTAACAAGAGCAAGTACACAATACCCCCGCTAATCAACAAATTTGAGGTCCTCACCTCCCCAGCAGATAAGGCTGAATGTTTTGCCCGCAGATTCTCAAACAATTCGAGTCTGGACTCGTCTGGAGTTTTTACACCCGACTTCTCACCTAGAACCGAGGCACAACTGAATGATGTCCACATTACACCTTCGCTTGTCTCTAAGATAATCTTAAAACTTGACCCTCACAAAGCGAGCGGTGGTGACGGAATCCCAACCATAGTCTTAAAGAAATGTGCCCCTGAACTCTCCTCTATCCTTTCTAAGCTCTACAACCTCTGCCTATCTGCTTCCTGCTTTCCTGCCTGTTGGAAATCTTCCTCTATAGTTCCTATATTTAAAAACACTGGAGAACCCTCTGACCCTGCAAATTACCGCCCTATCAGCCTTCTTCCGATCTTTGGCAAAGTGTTCGAAGCCATTATCAACGCCGAGGTGGTTCAGCATCTCACAGCACACAGGCTCCTCTCGGACAAGCAATATGGTTTCCGCTTCACCAGGTCTACTGCTGATATGCTAACGACCATCACCGAGTACATATACCAGGCACTCGACAGGAATGGCGAAGCTCGAACCGTTGCATTGGATATATCTAAGGCGTTCGACAGAGTTTGGCATGCTGGCCTTCTATGTAAACTGCGGAGCTATGGTATAACTGGACATTTGTTTGAACTAATCCAGTCATTCCTCTCTAACCGCACAATGAAAGTGGTATTAAATGGACATGCCTCTCAGAACTACCATACAAACGCAGATGTCCCCCAAGGCTCCATCTTAGTTCCTACACTCTTCCTGATATATATTAATGATCTCCCTGATTCCATAAGAACCCAAATAGGTTTGTACGCCGATGACACCACAGTTTACTCTCGCCTCCAACAAAAATCTGGTGTAGGCGTCAAAGCTAAACTCGCAGCCGAGATTGAAAAAGACCTCCAATCCATATTGGACTGGGGTAAGAAATGGCTAGTAAATTTTAATGCTTCTAAAACGAAGCTACTGTCAATTAACCATCATATACAATCTCACCTACCTCCCATTAGCATGGACCAGGCTTGCCTCCCAGAGAGTAAAACACTACGCCTCCTTGGTCTCACACTTTCAGCGGACCTCAAATGGAATGACTATATCGAATCCATTGCTAAATCCGCTGCTATGAAAGTCGGTTCTCTGTGTAGGGCCCGGAAGTTTTTTCCGTCTAAATCTATCCTGCACATTTACAAATCTACCATCCGCCCGTGCATTGAATACTGCTGCCATATCTGGTCGGGTGCCCCTGATGTTCTCCTCGGGCTTCTCGATAAGGTTCAGAGGAGGGTCTGTAATGTGATAGATACCGACTTGGCATACCGCCTGCAGTCTCTCTCTCACCGGCGAGATGTGGCTTCGCTGTGTCTCTTCTATAAATACTTTCACGGCTTCTGCTCCGATGAACTTAGATCACTGGTGCCCCCTAAATACGAATTTGCACGAGATACTAGATTAGCAACTAGATCCCACCCTTTTACAGTGAAACCGATAAAATGCAGCTGTAACTTCTACTCCAACAGTTTCTTTCCTCGCACTTCCCGACTGTGGAATTCTCTTCCAAACTATTGCTTCCCCGACGGCTACAATCTCCAGGAGTTTAAATGTAAGGTCAATACACACCTCCTAACACACTAACCTGCTCCCATTCTATCAAGCACTCTTCCCATCTGCCCGACACTCATCCTCGCTATCCTTACTCATCTATCACCTTTCTCCTGACATTCCCTATGTCTATCCACTCCTTCTCTTTACCTTCCCTATGTAGCCCCATGCGCAATTGTGGCAGTGGAATGCCTTGCTTGGGGTGAGATGATTAAAAAAAAAAAAATTACACCCTCGCTGGTCACCAAGATAATTGCACAACTTGACCCTCACAAAGTGAGCGGAGGTGTCGGAATCCCAGTCATAGTAATGAAGAAATGTGCCCCCAGAACTCTACTCTGTCCTCTCTAAACTCTATTACCTCTGCCTATCTGCTTCCTGTTTTCCTGCCTGTTGGAAGTCCTCTTGTGTAGTTCCTATATTTAAGAATTCTGGCGAACCCTCAGACCCTGCCAATTACCATCCTATTAGTCTCCTTCCGATCTTTGGCAAAGTTTTTGAAGCCATTATCAACGCTGAGGTGATTCAGCATATCATGGCCCACAGGCTTCTCTCTGACAAACAGTACGGGTTTTGCTTCACCAGGTCTACTGCTGACATGCTAACGACCATTACCGAGTACATATACCAGGCACTTGACAAGAATGGCGAAGCCCGAACTGTTGCTTTGGATATCTCCAAAGCGTTCGACAGGGTCTGGCATGCTGGCCTCTTGTGCAAACTGCGGAGCTACAGGATAACTGGACATCTGTTTGACCTCATCCAGTCATTCCTCTCTAGCTACACATTGAAGGTGGTATTAAATGGGCATGCCTCCCAAAACTACCATACGAACGCGGGCGTCCCTCAAGTTCTATCCTAGGTCCCACGCTCTTTCTGATGTACATTAATGATCTCCCCGACGCCATTAGATCCCAAGTTGGCATGTATGCCGATGACACAACAATCTACTCTCGCATCAATCAAAAACCAGGTGTGGATGACAGAGTGAACCTCGCTGCCGTACTTGAAAAGGACCTCCAATCCGTAGTGGCCTGGGGTAGGAAATGGCTAGTAAATTTCAATGCTTCTAAAACGAAGCTGTTATCAACTAACCACCAGAGACAAGTGCATCTACCTCCCATTAGCATGGGACAGGCTAGCCTCCCAGAGAGTAAAATACTACGCCTCCTTGGCCTTACACTTTCGGCGGACCTCAAATGGAATGACTATATCGAATCCATTGCCAAATCTGCTGCTATGAAAGTCGGCTCTCTGTGCAGGGCCCGGAAGTTTTTCCCACCTGAATCTATTCTGCACATATACAAATCTACCATCCGCCCATGTATTGAATATTGCTGCCATATCTGGTCGGGTGCTCCTGCTGCTCTCCTTGGGCTTCTTGACAAAATACAAAGGAGGATCTGTAACGTGGTTGATACTGACTTGGCAGACCGGCTGCAACCACTCTCTCACCGGCGTGATGTGGCTTCCCTGTGCCTCTTCTACAAGTACTTTCATGGCTACTGCTCCGATGAGCTTAGATCACTGGTGCCGCCTCAGCACGAATTTACATGAGATACTAGATTAGCAACTAGGTCCCACCCTTTTGCAGTTAAACAGATAAGATGTAACCGTAAATTCTACTCCAATAGCTTCTTTTCTCGCGCTTCCTGCCTGTGGAACTCCCTTCCACAAGTCTGCTTTCCCGACAGCTATAATCTCCAGGTGTTTAAATGTAGGGTCAATAGACACCTCCTATCACCCTAACTCCCAATTATTCTCAGAACATTCTCATCTACCCAACCCTCATTCTCGGTATCCTTACCTGCCTATCACACACCCTCTGTCATTTCCTATATTTAATCATCCTTTCTCCACTCTATGTAGCCCCCTGCGCAGTAGTGGCAGTGACATGCTTTGCTCGGGGTGAAACACTTATAAAAAAAAAACTGGACAAGTTATTAAACCTGGAAAAGTAAAGGACAAGATATTCTAATGAATTAAAAAAAATTTCTTACTTAAAATATTGCAGCAAAAAATAAAAACGTCACTCACTTAAATACTGAACAAATTTCTCAACTACGATAAGTTTGCACCTTTGTCAAAATGTGCTTACATAGTTTAGATAGTCCAGAAGAGTGGATTAACGCCACTGTAGAGCAAAGTCCTTGAAAGGAAAAAAAGGGTGTGCCTCTTTCTGTCAGCAGGTAGTAAAACAATACAAAAATATGTAGATAGGGGTTGTAGGTTCAAATCCTCACGAATGGCACACATTTTCTTAATAATAATTTATCGTAAATAATCAGGCCAGTAGATATAAATATATAATACTGTTTAATTAAAAACAGAATATCTACTTAAATACGAGTATCAATAAAAAATAATGTTCAAACAATTCATTTCATATATAGATAAACTTTATATCGCCATGAGATATAAGGATAATTAATGAAAATGCTATGAACAAGAACAATAAAAACATTTTCCAATGAATTTCCTTCTGTTTTCCGTTTTTTTTTCTTAAAAGGGGAAAATAAATGTCAACCACTAGATGATTCTTCCAGGCATTGCAGGGAGCCTATAACCCAGTCATCTGTTGTTGGCAGGATAGCAAATGAAAGTAAAATTGTCATCCTTCCTTCAACATCCTACTTTTCATCAACTTCATCATCTGTATTTGAATCATTGTGATGAAAATCAATTTTATTGTTACTCCATCATTTTCAGTCTCATGCCCGGGTGTGGCTATAGGATTGCTGACAGCTGAATACATGACTAGCTCCCTTCATATATCTCAGTTGTATACCAATGTCTCCCTTTGATCTTTCAGTGCAGTCCGTGACATTCTCATCTTATTTCTCTATCTCTATCTCTGCTCTCTTTTCTTTTATCTAAGGTGGTAACTTGTAGTATGAAAGATTGTTTGTTTTTAAGATGTTTTTTTTGTTTTGTTTTGTTTTATGGCATATCAACCTCAGTGGGTCATTTAAATTTTTTTTTTTATTTATTTATTGCTGGTAATACCTTTTTCTTTCAACAATTTATTGTTGTTTTTATATAAGTTTTTGTGTCTAGTAATACTTTTTTTCTTTTCAAGTATCAAGATTCATTGGGATTTGTTTTTAAGGGCAGGGTTCCCAAGTTCTACCCTGTTATTTAACCAATAACTGAAGAGAAGTGATGGATTAATACTTTTCAGAAGGGTACCGGTGCTTAAGTGAATGCAGAGTATTCAACTGGAATTCGAACTCAGCCCACCGATTTCTCTTTCCAAGCCGATATCCACTGCACCACAATGCACATCCATCACTAAACGTTTACAGCACCTGGTATCCCCAAGTGGTCACCCATCTAAGTACAGACCAGGCTCAACATTGCTTAACTTTGGTGATCAAGCGAGAACCAGTGCATTCAACGTGATATGGCTGTAAGCCTTTTTATGATGTATCCATACCATTTCAATTTTCTCTTCTTTGCAATGGTTATGAGATCTTCCAACAAACCTGGTTCTTGTGAGATGGTGTCTCACACTTTGTCATTTCTAATGTTCTCAATGTAGATGTCTAGGATAGTTTGGTAGAATTTCATTTTTCATGTTATTCGCTCTAATTATGCTGTTTGTGTCCAAGAAAGACCAACGTCAATGCATGTAATAGTCTTATCTTTGCTTTCAGGCAGACATTCTTGCCTTTCCACTCAACTCACAATCTGAATTACACATACATTCTTACAGAATCTGATCAGCATGAAATGAGGGATCTTGTTTCCTCAAGTTTCCATGGTAACAATCAAAAGAGAAATATGATAAAATTAGCTCAATTTTTTAACAAAATAGACATTTTCCTTATGCGAGGGAAAATGTGAACTAGCAAATGGAATGTAATATGTAATTTAACTATATTTCTACATGGCATAGCGATAAGAATTCAGCTATAGAAGGTGTGTTGAATAACACACCTTTAGCAAAGCTTGCTAGAGGTGTGAGAACACACCTTTTTTAAGTAATTAATTAAAAACAATCTAATATAATGTCAACAAGCATGCTGTAAATTTTAACTTTCATTTAATTTGCAGCCTCACAAAGAACAATAACATTATCTTCCAATTTGACACAGGAAGTTAAAAGACTTACAATATGCACCATGGCTCAGATGTAGCCATCTTCTTCGTCATTATCTTGCGGCCTTGGCCGAGATAGAACTCACTACACCCCTCCAATATTCCCTGTGCATTTGGAACCCTGGTGCAGTTCAAATAGCTGAATATTTGATGCATCGCCAGGGCTACCAAGGGTGTTTTTATTGACACCAACACTGAATGGGTTGCCTCCAGGCCCCATTCTGTTATTTAACCCATAACTGGAGAGAAGTGACGGATTAATACCTTTTGCAAGGGTACCAGTGCTTAAGTGAATGCAGGGTACTCAACTGGAATTCGAATTCGGCTCATCGATTTCTCTTTCCAAGCCGACATCCACTGCACCACAATGCATATCCGTCACTGAATGCTTACAGTGCGTGGACTTCCCCAAGTGGTCACTCATCTAAGTACTGACCAGGCTCACGTTGCTTAACTTCGGTGATCGAACGAGAGCCGGTGTATTCAACGTGATATGCCATAAGCCATCTTCTTAAAAGTAGCCAGATTCATTACATTCAATGTCAGAAATGAGCTGGAGATCTCTGAAAGAGACATGTCATTCATTGGCAAGAGAAAAAGCATTCCTGGCAGCTGGACATCATAAATACAGCCAAGTTTATCTAGCAGGCCCAGAATATTGTCCATCTTGATCCCAGCAAGTCAATGAAGGCCACTACTAAGCAGAACATGTAGTGGAATCTACTAGACAAGTATTGCATGAGGATACATTGCGTACAAGTCCTACATGAAGAAGAGAGGACAGTTCCTGTTTGACAAAATCTAAACTTATTTATAAATGGAACTTTGTGTGTGTGTGTGTGTGTGTGTGTGTGTGTGTGTATCCGTTACCTATAGACTCCGAAACAGCTGAACCGATTTTCTTGAAAATTTACACAGTTGTACTATAAGCGTCTACAAATGTTCTTAGCTAGGTTTTGTGTCGAGGTACCCCCGATAAATATCGAAAATTGATAATCGAAAAAATCGTGTTATAGAAGGAGTGGTCTGATTTTGATCAAATTTGATACCCTCATAGACAAAGACATAAGAAAGGATATTCAGAAGTTTGAAGGTTGCAGTTCTTACAATAGTGCAGAAAATCGATAATGTATGTATATAAAAGACAAGATACCGGGTCTGATCAAAATCAGTTTTTCAGCCCTTTTATTTTAGTTTTTGCTTCGGGTTTGGCTCTAAGTAGGTATAATTGTAGTTCTTAGTCTCAGTCATGATACCATTTACTCAGAGGACATTTAGCCTTCAAAATTCAGTTTATGATGAAAAAAATCTTATTTGATATCGATACCAGGAAATCAAAATTTGACTTACATCCATACATTTTTCTTTCAGTCTACGGTTTCGCTTTAACTGGAAACAACTATTGCTTCATAGTCTTTCATGCCAACATCCAAAGAATCTGAGCTCCAGGACCATGGATTAGTTTTAAAGCTTTCATTATACCCGAGCAATGCCGGGCTATACTGCTAGTCCTAGGATATTCATAGGATCTGATGTTCATTATTATTTCACCTTTAATACATGGATTAAATTTCCTGGGGCTTCATCAACAGAGAGACAAACCAGTACCCTTACATTCAACCTCATTAAACATTAAAGATCAGGATAAATGAGAAGAACCTGATCTGACTGTGCTGTTTTTTTGCATCAGGGCTGTCCTCAAAGCTGAGAGCAGTTTTGTTGAATCACCTTTTTACTGTTTCTCTAAGCTGAAAATGTGTACAAATGGAAGAACTTTCTTTTTCTTCATAACTGGCACTTACTTACATGGTGTGCATCATATTGTCTCACTGCTTCACAAATCTAGGAGAAAATTTGCAGAAGACAGACAAAAAGTTAAAATACCTGCAAGTTTAATTCAATATAATAAATTTCCTTTTGATTATAGTTAATTGATTTCTTATTGATTATGGTTCTATCTTATTATTATTGATTTTTTTGTTAAAACTATGCAAGAGTAAACCTCCTTCTTCCATGTGCTGTGTCCCTTTAGGATGTAGGTGATCATGGCCTTCCAGATTGCCCTATCTCTAGTGGCTCTTTGCATACTTTCTCCTGTTACCCCACCAAAACACTGCTCTGGCATCCATTCGCTCAAGCCCATCAAGTATGTTACACATTGCTTTCCCTGTCTCTGTCTCCCTCTATCTGACCTAGTTCTCTAAGCCCTTCTTCTTCATTACATGTTCTGGGAACTTCAGCTGTCTTTTCCTGTATCAGTTTCCTTTTGTTTCTATCCTCTCCAAAACCTCATTGCTGCTCACATGTTTGGTCCATGTAATACTCAGTATCCTTCAGCAGAACCACATTTTGGTTCCTTCAAGTCTCCATCTTTGAGATTGTCCAGTGTTTACTGCTATATTGAAAAAATAGACATCATATTGCAATTCAGTACTCTTTAATATACAAGGAACCTAAATTTTTGATCCTTGAGTCAAATAAACGGAAAACAAATTCAATGTAGCTAAACGAGTGGAACTACTAGAATTTTTGAATAGAGTATAAAATAAAATATTTAATATTTGTTTTTGTTGATTGTATCCCCTTCCACAACAATTATAGCATTTTGATGTTCCTCCAGCCTTACGTTTAGAAGGTATCAAGATTTACATTTATGCTGTTACAATTGCAAGGAATGGAATACATACAGTTTTGGTCATAGTCTCTTGTTTGAGGTGAGTACAAGAAAGAAAGAGTCAGTTAGTTAAGTGCCATACATGATACATGCTTGGGCGATCATGTCTTGAAAAAGACATGACTGACTAGGTAGTACATTGCCATTGATTTCTGCAGTAGACTGATTGCCAACCAAGGCTATAGAACCCAGTCTGTCCTGCTATTTAACCCATAGCTGGAGAGAGAAGTGGCTGATGAGTACCTTTCCCAGAGCTATTTGCATGTAAATGAATGCAATGAATTTGACTGAAATTCAAACTCAGTTCCTCAATTTTTTATTCCGATCCAGTATCCACTGCCCCACAACACACATCCAAGGTAATTGAAAACAAAACAAAAAAATGAGAAATCAAAACAGGTGGAATATGGTTTCTCTTAAGGCTTAATTTCATGGTAAACCTTGGTGATTTTTTCTTCTTCTCTGGCAAAACACTTGAATGCAATGAGTCTTTCTGCTTCCACTTTGTCTGTATCCATTCTTACATAGTCAAAAGTCCCTCCGTCCACTGTAGCTGATATATATATATATATATATATATATATTTAGAATTTGCATGGCTGTCGCTCACTAGTTATGTCAGGTACGACAGTCTGTACCATTGTGATCCTGGTAGGTGCGATGAATGTTTGTCACATCTTAGCAGAAATTTCTCTAAAGTGAGGAACTGCTTTTGAATATTGTCATACCATTTAATGAATAAGAAAATAATGATTATTCATAATTAAATTTTTATTGTGTCTACTGCTGAGGACCTCTTTATTATTAATGGTTTTCATTTTAACAGGAGGTTAATAATTACCCATTTCCATACATGATCAGCTATGCTTGATTCCATTGTCTCCTGACTAATTATACATTTTTGTTATTTTTCCAGCCTTACTTTTAGGGGGCAGTTAATTTTACTTTTGTATTTTTTGCTAGAATTGCAAGAAATGGAATACACTCGGTTCCTAGCCATATTCTCCTGTTTTATGCCTGACTAGGCTGCGGTTTCTCCATAGAGTAGAGTTGCTTCTAAATATTGTCCTGGTGTTGTACGGACTGCAGATCTTCTGAATCTTTTCAGATAAGCACTTGATAAAAAACAAGACAGATCATGATGGGGGCTCAGTAAAAGTGTATAAAATAAGGGTAAATGCTCAATTTCTACCTTCACTTTAAAGTGTTATCGTTGTTTGCCTGACTTTCCACTTCATCCATTGTTTCCAAATGTGATCCCACAAACCATGGTATCATTGCAATTGTTCTAATCAACGAGTCCCTGAACTAACCCTTGTCCTCTTCAGCCTCTACAATAGATGCCTTGCTAGTATCTGCTTTCCATTTTGTTTGAAAGTATCTTCTGTCGCTCCAGTTCTAAAAAATTCTGCTAAGTTATCTTTTCCTTCAAACAACTGACCTGTTTTTTTTTCCTGATAATGTACTAAAAGCCCAAAATCAGCTCCAAATTGGTTAAGCACTTCACCTCACAAAATCCTCCTTCAGAAAAAAACAATATGGCTTTGGCTTCTCTCGGTCAACTTCCAATGTATTAATGGTTATTGCTAAACAAATCTGTAAGGTTTTAGATAAGAATGGCCATTGCTTTAGAAAAAGCAATTGGCAGGGTCTGATATACTGGTATTCACAAGTTGAAGGGTTATGATGGCTCTTGCTTATTTTCTGATTTAACTGAATCTTTCTTAACAAAATGAAAGTTATCTTGAATGATCACTCTTCGAGATATTTGTGCTTTAATGTGGGTGTCCTTATTTGCATTAACAAACTTCCTCCGGTTATAGAAGGAGTGGTCTGATTTTAATGAAATTTGATACACTAATAGACAAAGACATAAGAAACAATATTCAGAAGTTTCAAGGTTGCAGTTCTTACAATAGTACAGAAAATCGATTATATATATATATATATATATATATATATATATATATATATAAAATGGCAAGAAGTTTGTGTGTGTGTGTCTGTTTATCTGCCTGTATTTTCAGCCCTTTTATTTTAGTTTTTGCTTCGGGTTTGGCTCTAAGTAGGTATAATTGTAGTTCTTAGTCTCAGCCATGATTCCATTTACTCAGAGGACTTATTTAGCCTTCAAAATTCAGTTTACAATGAAAAAAACTCATTTGATATCGATACCAGGAAATCAAAATTTGACTTACATCCATTCATTTTTCTTTCAGTCTATGGTTTCACTTTAACTGGAAACAACTATTGTTTTTTAGTCTTTCATGCCAACGTCTAAAGAGTCTGAGCTCCAGGACCATGGATTAGTTTTAAAGCTTTCATTACACCCGAGCAACACCAGGCTATACTGCTAGTGTATATATATATATATATATATATATATATATATATATATATATAGCAAGTGATAAAAGCATATATATTGTCATGGTGCCCGCCTATGAGGAATGGATTCTTCCTCTTTTTATATATAGCTACCTGCATGACTTCCGGTTAGCAGTTAAAGGCAGTTAAATGGGCAGTTAAGGCCAGCTACGATTCAGGCAATAAGCAGCATAACTGTACTTTTTGGACTTACTTTTTTCTATTTATTTGCTAGTACTTACTTTGCACTTATGTTCTTGTTATACTAATACACTGATTTGAACCTACTTTCTGTTTTCTAACCCGTCACTATACCTCCACAACAAATTGCTGATGAAGATTCAAACACACACACACATTATGTATATATATATATATATATATATATATATACTAAACATATACTGTTAAATATAAGAGACAATGAATGTCTATTATGTTTAATCATGAGCTGTTCTAAACGTATTTTGGCTTTAATTTCAGTTGAAAATAAAGACAAAATTCTCCAACATTTGGATAGTTTTTTATTTAGTTAGATCTAAGCTTTCAGCTCACATGAGCTATCTTCAGAGAGGTTATTAAGACGGTAACACAATAACATCCACCATCAGCGATGATTTTATTTTGTGTTGACATAAAACTCTGCTAGGCAACGGCAATAGTTACCAAAAATAACAAATGCAGTTCGCAAATTTGCAATGTGGTTCTATGACGTCACACTGCGTGATAGCGTGAAATGACAAAAAACCTTAGATCTAACTTAATAAAAAATTATCCAAATGTTGGAGAATTTTTGTCTTTATTTTCAACTGAAATTAAAGCCAAAATACAACATTTAGAATGGCTAAATATTATTAAACATAATAGACATTCATTGTCTCTTATATTTAACAGTATATGTTTAGAAAATTATTTACTGCCTTGATACACTCACTATATATATATATATATATATATATATATGTGTGTGTGTGTGTGTAAATCCAGGTTAAGAGGACCCAGGTTCTACAATGTTGAGTTTCCTGGCATTTATTTTTTTATAAATAGTGCTTAATACAATAAATATTGTAGAGCATGATATAATCATAATTATGAATTAAAAGTACATTGCAACACAGAAATTTCTATGTTTTGAGATAGAAGCTCGTTTTCAGACAGTGATTGGATGTTGGTCGTGAAAATGATAAAAATTTCTATGTTGCAACGTACTTTTAATTCATAATTATATGATTATATATTTATATGCCATATAATGAAAACATATATATTTGGCAGTTGGAGCCCTTCCTGGTTGATTCAACACGACTAATCCTAATGAGGGACTGAAATGCTGTCCTGAACCCCTAGTGAGATAGGGAGAGGGGTGCTCGCGGGAGGTGTGGAGATTGTAGATACCGGGTCGATCATCCTGGTGGAAGAATGCGGATGTGGACAAATAGTTGGCCTTCTACCTGGGTAGCTAGCTACCTGGATAGAATGTTAGTAAGAGAAGCCCATGTAGATTTCTTATAATGTTCTATGTTCCACTGGTTAGGCTACTCGGACCACAAACTCGTTTGTGCCCAGGTAGCGTTAGAATTTAGGCCTAGAATGGCTGGTTACTAGAAGTTCAATCTGTCCTTACTGGACAGGCGGGACTTTTGGTGCCAGCTAACTACTGTAGTGCAGCAGGTGTTAACTGGGGTAGAATCTTAAGAATAGGATTAGATCTTTCACCACCAAATTCAGCCAACGACTCAAACTAGATAAGACTGCCAAGGTAAAGACATTTAGAGCTAATTACTCCTAAGCAGAAGCTGGTGGGGATCCCTTAGAGATAAGTCTTAGCTAAGGAGACCCTGGAGCATTTGAATAGCGAGCATTACATGGGTCAGGTAATTAGACATAAATTAGACAAGATGTGAATATGGGCGCAGAACTGCGCAAAGAGATTTGTCAAGGCAGTGATCAGTACATTCAAGAAGTATGAGACCTGGAGGGGCATACCCTATGGTCGACCAATGACATATGCAAGGCATTTAGGAGGCATTTTGAGAGCCGGTTTACCAAGGAGCCTGGTCTCCATGATGAGGAGTTTTGCAGTTAGTTGGCTGACTTCCTCCAGCTTTTGTCGGCTGATGCAGCTAGCTACAAGGGAGGGCAAAGTCTACACGGCTTTGAAGAAGGTCAGCAGTGGCATGTCACCTGGTCTGGACAGTTTGCCCTATGAATTGTACTTGAGGCTGTTGCACATCTTTGTCCCGATTTTGACTGTCGTGTTCAACAACTGGTTCCAATAGGGGTCCATCACCAACTGGTTCACCAGGGGCAAGATCATGCTGTTGAGAAAAGGCAAGGATGTTGGGCTAGAGGGTTACAGGCCCATAACTCTGCTAAACACTAAGTTAAAGATTTTGGCCAAGATCTTGATAAATTGTTTGCAGCTAGTTGCTGAGTCTCTGTTGGGACCTGAGCAGACTTGTTCTGTAAAGGACCAAACAATTCAGAGCAACCTGCATCTGATTCACACGATCATAGAGGGCATAAAAGACAATGAAGAAGCCACGCTGATCAATTTAGATCAGTCCAAGGCATTTGATATGGTTGGCCATCGCTACCTGGTGGTTGTCCAGCAGGCCACTGGATTCGAAACCAACTTCCACTGCTGGATTAGCCTCCTGTATCAATCCCCCATGGCTGTGGTACAAGCAAACGAAATGTTGTCGGGCACTTTTGGGTTGTCACAGTCAGTCCATAAGGGTTGTCCACTGTCGCCCCTACTTTATGTTTTGGCATTGGAGTCTCTCCTTCACTGGCTAAGGGACAGGGCGTGCAGTCCGGCCCTACATGGAATCGCTGTCTTTGGTGGAGCTCGAGTCTGCATATGCAGATGATGTAACTGCTTTTGTGTTGTCCTGAGATGACACTGAGGCGGTACGAAAGGTGCTTGAATGGTATGAACAGGTCACAGGGGCCAAGATTAGCCGCGACAAGTCTTCTGGCTTGCGGTTAGGTGGCTTGGGCTCAACCTCTAGTTGGAGAAAAATTGATCTGAAGTCCAGGCGTCAGTCAAGATTTGGTGTCGAAAGAATTTATCCTTAAAAGGTTTCGCTGAGGCATGTACCAAATACATCTTTCCCATTATCCTTTACTGGCTGGCTGTACTTCCACTTTGTGAACAGCATGAGAAAGTGATCAAGCATTTGCTATTCTCCCTTCTGTGGAGTGGACACAATCATCAAGTCGACAAATGAGTCTGTTATTAACATCTGTGTCATGGAGGTCTGGGAATGCCGTACTTGAGGAGCCACAAGCTCGCTTCAAGGGTGGTCGTTCTCAGATGTGCGTTAATGGAAGACTCATTGCTGGCGGGGCTAGTGAGAGACATGTTCTCTAGACTAACTGTCCCCCCCATCTCAAGGCGCTGCTGTAGGCTTCGAGAGCAATCGAGTTTTCTACTCGAATGTCTGGCGGCCTTGCAGGCTATTTCTCGGTCCAGTGACCTTTCACAGCCTAGAAAAATCTTCTATTAGTGGTGGGCATCATGAAGGATCTAGTACGCGAAGTGCTTGGCATGTCGGAGAAGGAGTATCACTCCTCCTGTTCTTGGGCGCCTGGGGCAGATTACCTCAGCAACTGAGTTTTTGCTTACCTGGCGGTTAGTTCAGAATCGGTTCTCTCAATGACATGCTTTTCATATGAACCTGGCAGATTTGCCACATTGTGAATGCTGTGACCTTGGTTTAAAGGAGACATCTTTGCATGCCTTCTACCATTGTTCACGGGTTCACTCTCTATGGGATCGTGTCAGCGAGTTGACTGCTCGTATTGCGCTGTGTGAGCTTGTGCTCATTGATCGTGCATACACCTGTGACAATGTGTTGCCCCCATTCTCTGGGGTGAAGTGAATGGTGTTTCTGTCAATGTTGGCCATGGTAAGAATGGTGATATGGTCTACGCAAAAGGCGGAAGTCTTGCCGGGTGTCTGTCTTTCACATCAGGATCTGATCCAATATTTTGAGCTGATGCTCAAAATAAAGATCAGAACTGATTGGAAATGGTTGACTTCGACAGGTTTCAGCAAAAAGTGGATGACTGTGGCGAGCCTGGTTCATGTGAATGGGGCTAGCCTTGATTTTCTCTTTTAGGTCTGTTAGTCGCATCAGGGTGGATTCCTTTGGATCCCTCCCCTGGTTAAGGCAGTTCCTTTTTGTGTACCTAGTTAATGTTAATGAATGTGATTCCCTGGCCTGTTCCTGGCATTGTCTTTTGTTATGATCCAGGTTGAGATTCCCAGTTTCTACGGTTTTTTATTGTCCCGTTTGATCTCCTCTGGGTCAGGATTATATTTTTCCCATCCAGTTTATTTTCTCTTCTCCACTCCCTGTAGAAAGAGTGCTTCTTGATTTCGTCTTATGGGCGGAATACAGCGGCCTCTTTATTTTGTGGGTTGGTTGGGTTCAACTGACATCATTATTTGTGTTTGTATTTTTAAGTTGAACATTTTTTGTTTTCGAGATTTTGAATCATACCCCTCCCCACATGTCATGTCATGAGAAATTTTTAAAGACATTTTTGTATATATTGTACATTATGAAATTTTTATACACATTTGGGGTGTTTTTAGGTCCCAGGTACGTACATGGTATTTTGGTATATGAAGGATTAAATGCTGATGGATAAGTCCTTGTGGTAAAAGACAAAATTGTAATGTATGTCTGGGTCATGAATTAGATTAGCTAGGTATAGGATAGTTACTGTTGACCATCCCAGTTTTTACCCCCCCCCCCCAACTTTGGCCTTGTACCATAATTGTACTTTTATACAATAAATCTCGAGGAGAAAGGGACATACAACCATGTTTATTTTTGTCTGCCAACTGGATGCTAGTTGGAAACATCCTGGTGAAGCTGAGTCTCATACTCTTAATTGTTCAACCATAAACCAAGGTTTACTTATTGGGAGTATAACATGCCCCCCCTCCTATTTGCTTTGGAGAGGATGAGAATATGGCAAGGTTAAAAGTTTGGCTGGTATAGTGACATATATAAAACTCAATATGCATGTAATATTGACTGGTAACTTGGTTTCTGAATATGTCCATCATCTGCTAAGCTAGTTAGTTCTTCCCTGTTATATCTGCTGCAGTATATTTGTGTCCCTTCAACACTCACAGAGCTAACCTGCAACTATGCTGATCAGAGTTTAGATATCGTTTCTGGAAGGAAGCATATAATCTAACATGATCAGTAACTGAACAGATCCTGTATACTCAAAACCTCAATCATGATGACTTGTGATTTTGTGCTAACACAACCATCAATGGCTTCCAATGAGTTTCATTTCTCCCAATTTTATACACAAAACCTGTATCAACCTCTGGAGTATGGTTTTCTTCTAAGAGTACCAAATTCTGAGATTGTCTTCCCCAGGCAAATATTATCAAGTTGTCACTACCTTGACCAATCGACGACAGTGACGTTTAAACCCAGGCCATATATTTGGAACTCACTTGATCTGTTCTACCCCATATACCATCTTCACTTATCCGGTACCAAATGTTAATTACTTTTTTCAATTGCTGCAAATTACGTTGATAGATTAGGAGTGGGGGATATATCTCTAATTAGAGCCATTATTAAGATTTTCACAACAAAACTTGCAGATTTTTACTGAAACGTTATTGTCAGAGAGGTACCCAGTAATTGGCAACAAAACATTTCAAATAATGATGAATACTTAATTGGTTCGTGAAAACAAGTCAATGAGATAGGTAAAAAACAAAATGAAGGAATCATAGAAATTACAAACAATGGAGGAGTAATGAAAACAGAACACAATGAAGTGGGTAGTAAAAACAAAAAAAGAAAATGAGTGAATGGTAAAATCTAAAAGTAATGAAAAGACTGTAAAAACAGAACACATTGAAGTAGGTAGTAAAAACATAAACCAAAGGAAAGTTTGACAGGTTTGAATTTTGTTTAATGGCATATCAACCTCTGTGGGTTATTTCATGCCAAAAAGGTAGGGTTTTAAAGGATTTTTTTTTAATGTTCGGTTATCATGAAAAGGTTGATTTAGTCAGATTCTAATGAATTTTTTTTGTTTTTATTCTTTTTCATTTTAGAAAACTGAAAATGTCTTCTAGTTTTGTATTCAAAAATGTTTTGCTGATCATAATTTTTTCCCTTCAAAAATGTGTTATGGTATAAATTTTTTTCTTCAAAAATATAATGTTGGTAATATTTTTCCTTCAAAAATGTATATTTTTCTATAAAAGTCTATTTTTATACTTTCATAGTGTTTTGACTCTAGTTTGGGGGTGAACTATTTTCCCATAGCTGGGACCCTAACAGGTGCTACCACTCTGGGTCGGGGCAGACCTGGGACAACAATAGCAATTAAATGGTGGTTCCATGCTCTCCACAAGCTCCCAATCAGAGGCCTTGCTGCCGGATGCAGTTTACCGTTATGCCCAGGACCACCAAAGGAAAGTAAAAACTAAAATTAATGAATTGTAATTAGTGCATCCATATCAGCCAATCAATGTACAACTGATGATGACAGAGGGGTACTTAGTCGAAACGATGTCTATAATAACATCTATATCAACAAAAATGAGAACAATAGTTCAAAATAATACAAAGATGATGAAAATTACTCATCTTAGAAATAAAATACTAAAAAATTATATTCAAGTTAGCCTTGTACAAAAGTTGATTGACAGAATCCTCCAGAATAAGTTTGCAAATGCACCTAACAATAAAATTAGAAGCTATGTTTAGTTTCCATTAAAAGAATAAAAACAAGAACAACTTAAAAGTTGCCTGCAATCATACAAATATTTATAATAAATGCAGAAAGTTTTAGTGTTTGCCAAGATGTTTATATTTCGATTGTTTTTTTAAGAATACAATTTTAAAACATGTCATTTTTCTTTTCAAATTTTACATTCATTTTCCTTCTTGCTTTCTTTCCTTCTTAGTCGTTTACTCTCCTTCTAACCTCCACTTCATCTTCATTTTGTTTTTCCCTCTCTTTCACACTCATTCCATCTTTCCATCTCCACTGGCAGACATTCCATTTTTCCCTCTTCTTTTGCACTCGTTCCGTCTTTCCCCTCATCTTTTGCACTCGTTCCGTCTTTCCCCTCATCTTTTGCACTTGTTCTGTCTTTCCCTCCCTTTCAAATAGTTTCTTCCTCTCTTCCTTCTTAATGCCATTTTTCTTTTTTTCTGGACTTCTTTTCTTGCTTCAATGCACACTGGTTAAATGATGTCTTTTCTTCGCTGCCTTCCCCCCCCCCCACTTCCTTTTCTCATTCTCTCATTTTTTTCCTTCATATAAATTCTACTCTCAAAATAAGTTGTCCATTTCATATGATATATTTAGAATGGTTTTGAAGCAAATATTTCCCAAAACTTGAAACCATCCAAGGTGAAAATTTTCCTCCAAATGCCAGCAAGTATAAATAGGTTGTGCTTGCAATGGACATTTTAAACTTTACTTTCCACAAGACTTAAAAACCCACTTATTCTTAAGTAATTGATAAATATATTGTCTTTGGAGATTGCATGGAATTTATTTGACGGATTCTATTGCTGGAAGGAACAAAATTCGAAAATATGAATTTTCAAATAGGGAAGTTTTGAAAAATGAAAAATAATTACATTGAGAAGGAAAAGAAAATTTTAAGATATGTTTAGATAATGTGAAATGTCAATAATTCTTACTTGTATTTCATACAATCGTGTTAGGAACATTATATATATATATATATATATATCCATGCTTGTGTGTGTATGTGTAAGCAAGACTGGTATGACTGCAGTAGATGGCAAATAATTTTGAAGAATTGCTCTAACTAATTATCTCTAGAGATGCTTTTCCTCATATAGTTATATAACACTGTTTGATTGTAATATCTAAAAATGAAAACAGGAATATGAGCGCAGAATTGTATTATTGCAATTTTTGATAGAAGTACACCTTTTCTCATAAGAGACACCCTGTGCCTTTTCTGTAAATATTTTCATGGCAATTGTACCTTGACTTCATGAATTTTAGTGTAGTACTAGAGTGACAAGTAGGTCTCACCATTTTACATTTGAAATCTGAGATGTCCCCATAAGTTCTTTTCACACACTTATTGTCTGTGGAGATGTGCATTGTGGTGCATTGGATATCGGCTCGATACGAGAAATCGGGGAGCCGAGTTCGAATTCCATCTGAATTCATTGTATTTATTTATGCGCAAATACCCTTGGGAAAGGGAATAATCCATCTGTTCCTTCCAGTTATGGGTTAAATAACAGAACAGATTAGGTTCTATAGCCTTGGGCAGCAACCAGTCTACCGCAGAAAGCAATGGCAACCTACTGTGGGATAATCTTCTGCCCAGTCAGTCATGTCTCTTTCAAGACATGATTGCCCAAGTGTCTGGCACTTAACTGACTGATTGTCTGTGGAACTCACTCTCTCTTCCAGCTTTTGTCAACTATGAGCTACAAAAATTTAAATCCATTATCAATATTCTGCTTTCGTGAATGCTGTTTACTGTCTTCTTTCAGCTTCCTTTACTCTCCACAAACCCTAGCATCCCAATGGCTTTCAGCCATTTTCTTTGGAGTAAAATGATAAAAAAAGGATTAAGTAAGTAAATAAATAAAAAAACAGCAACAATGCACAGACGGTGCAAGGAAAGTTTTAAAAAGTAACTCAGGTTGCTTAGACTGTGCCTCATTTTCCCATCACTAATTGCTCTTCTGAGCATCAGGAAGAGACAAATGAAATTGCTGGGACATGCAATGAGGAAGAAGGGCTTGGAGAACCTGATACTAACAGGCCAGATAGAAGGAAAAAGAGTCAGAGGAAGGCAGCGGATAACATATTTGCAGGGTCTGATCAGGTAGATAACGGAACGGGGGTTGCGAGGTATAACAGGAGTAAACATACTAAGAGCCACAAGGGATAGGGAGATGTGGAGAACCATGATCGCCTACGTCCTGAAGGAGCAGGGCACATTCATTATCCCACCAACTCATATTTCCATCCATTTACAGAAGGTCATTAGATAGGTTACTATTTTCCATTGCGCCTCTTGTCTTCAATTTATCCTGTGACTAGCAGTATAACCCGGCATTGCTCAGGTGTAATGAAAGCTTTAAAACTAATCCATGGTTTTGGAGCTCAGACTCAGCTTAAAGAATATTTGTGTGAAGTTTGGTGAGAATCGGATAAAAATTGTGGATTTGTATAAAGGACATACAGACAGATAAACAAACACACAAACATCTTGCCTTATATATATATATATATATATATATATATATAATCGATTTTCCACACTATTGTAAGAACTGCAACCTTGAAACTTCTGAATATCGTTTCTTATGTCTTTGTCTATGAGTGTATCAAATTTTATTAAAATCGGACCACTCCTTCTATAACCCAATTTTTTCGATAATCGATTTTCGATATTTATCGGGGGTACCTCAACACAAAACCTAGCTAAGAACACTCACAGACACTTATAGTACAACTATATAAATTTTCAAGAAAATTGGTTCAGCCGTTTCGGATTCTATAGGTAACAGATACACACACACACAGTTCCATTTATAAATAAGTTTAGATTATCAAATTTTCCAGGCCTTATTTCCTCATTGTGTCTTCTGATACTTTCAACTATCTCATTCTAATTTTATGCTTTACAATTCTTTTTGTTGCTTACATGCTATGTCCATTGTATTCTCAGCATCCTTCTGTAGAAACACATTTGTTGTTTCAAGTCTCCACTTCATCTGTAAAGAAATTTTCCAGCATTCACTGATATATAAAATGATTGTTAAAACATAGCAGTTCAACACACTTTTCTTTGTTTCCAACAGAATTTTCCTATTTCTTCATACTTTGCTTAGCTTTTCAGTATCTTGTTTTTTTTTTCTTGCTGACAATTGTACATATTGTCTTATTATACCTGATGGTTCATCTATACTCTTAAATAATACTAACTAGTCATCTATCAATGAAATGATCTGCCTAGGTGTTATGGTGCCCCATCTACATTGGAATGAACTCTTCCTCCTTCATAAATACTAACCTGCGAGACTTCCTAAAGGAGGCAGTCAAGACCCAGTGTAACTCAACAGTTTGGATGGATACTTCTATCTGCTGACAAATAGCACTCTTATTTTGTATATATGTTCTGTTATTTCAATACACTGGTTCAATGTACCTTTTTTTTGTGTCTTTCTTCCTGGCCTTAACAGGCCATAACACTATCTATCTCTCTCTCTCTCTCTCTCTCTCTCTATTATGGTGCCCTATCTACATTGGAATGAACTCTTCCTCCTTCATAAATACTAAATACTTAACAGGCCACAATACTAGGTCAAAATAAAGACATCTTTTTTTTCCATTACAAAATAAACTTTTAAAAAAATAAAAAGGAATTAGCCTTCTTCTTGTTTGAGCTGTATCTTTTCAGGATGTGAGAAGTCATGACTCTCTACAACTTCCTACTTTTCATAGCTCTTAGAAATGTATATTTTTTTATTATTCCTATGCTTTCCTTTTTTATAATAATTACGAACTATCATGTAATTAGCCTTTTTCTACATGCTGTACCTTTTCAGGATGTGGGAAATCATGGCTCTCTACAACTTCCTACTCTTCATAGCTCTTAGAAAGTATATCTTTTTATTATTCCTATGCTTTCCTTTTTTATAATAATTACGAACTATCATGTAATTAGCCTTCTTCTACATGCTGTACCTTTTCAGGATGTGGGAAATCATGGCTCTCTACAACTTCCTATCCTTCATAGCTCTTAGAAATGTCTTTCTTTTTATTATCCCTATGCTTTCCTGCTTTTCCTGTCATTCATTTACCCAAACTCGTTTTGTAGGTTAGATACATATTTCCTTTTACCATCAAATATATCCCAAGAGTGACAAACTTTTCAGGAACTTCTTTTCTCATAATGTGTCCAAGAGCACTTTTAAAAAAAAAATCATATTGCCCCAAGCAAGGCATTCTACTGCCACTGTTTTGCAGGCGGGTGGGAATTATGAGAAAGAGTGACAGGTTATAATGGGTGTCAGGAAGTGGGTAAGAGAAGGATGAGAATACTGATGACAGTGGAGTGGATGGAGGAAAGGAGCATGAGAGAGAGGATGCAGGTTAGTGAGATAGGAGATGACTATTGACTTTACATTTAAATTCTTGGAGATTGTAGCTGTCAGGGAAGCAAGTAAATGGAAGGGAATTTCACAGGCGGTAAGTGCAAGAAAAGAAGCTGCTGGAGTAGAATTTGCATTTACATTTTATTGGTTTCACAGTAAAAGAGTGGGGGACTTAGTTGCTAATCTTGTGGCTCAAGTAAATTCATATGTAGGAAGCACCAGTGAAGTTCATCGGAGCAGAATCCGTGAAAATACTTGTAGAAATATCTATTGTCTCTTTTTGATTCCATGCATGCTTGTTATTCTCGTTTCTATTTTCCTCAAAACATCATCATTGCTTACACATTGCTCATCATCCATAAATAAAAATGAGAGAAGAAGAATTAAAACTTTCTTGGAAAGTTTGTTTTTTTAAAATAAATAATTAACATCAATACACCATATCTTTGATCAGAAAAAAATAAATATATTAAAAGTACATGTTTTTCTCTTCTGTTAATGGCACCTTTGGGCTTGTTCACCAATGATAACAATTGGTTGGTTCTTTTTGGTTTTAAAAACAGCAAATAAAATTCACAATTTTTTTTTTGCTTCTCTAAAATCTCAAGAAAATAAAAGAAGGAAAAATGTTTCAATAATTATAGGTATTTTTTTCTTTAAAAATAAAATATTTCAATAGATACTTTGTGTCATATTCTCAAGAAAAATGACATCATAAAATCTTCTGGCCTGAATACTTTTCTTTTAAAAATTACAGTCACACATTTTTTTTTATTCAATCCAGAAAATTTTTACATTGAATAAGACCACATAGATTTCCCAATTTTCGCTGTAATACTAGAGAAACAGAATTAAGAGTTTGAGTGAAATACACCTTTTCCAAACATTTTCTGAGATCAGAAAAACCTAAGTGTGAGAGAAATATAATTATTCCTGAATATTCTCTGCACATTAAAGACATAAGTAAATACCCCTAAGCAGCACAAAGACAAACATATAGAACAGGGCAATTAAGAATGCATTCCATCAGATATAGAAAGAAAGAAAGGTTCATTGTTGTGAGATGTGTGTATATATATATATATATATATACACACACACACACACACACACACAACAGTGAGACAAAATGACCATTATGACAATGTATCAACTGAGGCTTATAATTCTACTAGCAGTATAGCCCGGCGTTGCTCAGGGGTAATGAAAGCTTTAAAACTAATCCATAGTTTGGAACTCAGACTCAGAATAAAGTATATTTGAAATAATAAAATTGCAACAATTTACCAATCGCAACTAATATATATATATATATAGATACTAGCAGTATAGCCCGGCATTGCTTGGGTGTAATGAAAGCTTTAAAACTAATCCATGGTCCTGGAGCTTTGAATGTTGGCACGAAAGACTAAAAAGCAATAGTTGTTCCCAGTTACAGTGAAACCCGAGACTGAAAGAAAAATGAATGGATTAAGTCAAATTTTGATTTCCTGGTATTGATATCAAATAAGTTTTTTCCGTCATAAACTGAATTTTGAAGGCTAAATAAGTACTTTGAGTAAATGGTATCATGGCTGAGACTAAGAACTACAATTATACCTACTTAGAGCCAAACCTGAAGCAAAAACTAAAATAAAAGGGCTGGAAAAAAATACAGACATACAGGTAGATAAACAGACACACACAAACATCTTGCCTTTTATATATATTATCTATATATATATTATTGATTTTCTGCACTATTGTAAAAACTGCAACCTTGAAACTTCTGAATATCGTTTCTTATGTTTTTGTCTATGAGTGCATGAAATTTGATTAAAATCGGACCACTCCTTCTATAACCTGATTTTTGCGATTATTGACTTTCGGTATTTATCGGGGGTACCTCAACACAAAACCTAGCTAAGAACACTCGCAGATGCTTATAGTACAACTGAGTAAATTTTTACAAAAATCGATTCTGCTCTTTCGGAGTCTATAGGTAACGGAGACACACACACACACACACAAAGTTTCATTTATAAATAAGTTTAGATTTAGATGTTATAGAAAATTTCTGTAAGGAAGAGACAAAATCACCCATCTGATCTTAACAGTGCACAACTTTGCTCTAATGGAAAAAAATTATTTTTCCTGTTAGAAGAGAAACGCAGATGCTGATATCAGACAACAACTATTACTTGAATCCAACCAAAGAGAACTTGGTTTTTATAGTAACCCAAACCTCAATCAGAGATGTTAAGTAAAGTTTAATTTTAAAAAAATTTCAAATATTTATTGTTTGCAACTACATTTTTATTTAAGAAAAATTTGTTTTTTATTAAAAATCCTATTTCTTGTTATATTTTATTAAATATATTTTTACAGCAGATTATTTAAAAAAATTTTTGTCATTATTCTAAGTCCACTTGAATTTTCTAATCTAGACATAACAGATGAACATGAAAGAAACAAGGGAAAATTTTCTAAGGTTTGCATTAATAATAATAATAATACTAATAATAAATGATAATAATTCAGCAAATTCACTTTTATCTCAATTGTTTAAATAGTTCTATTACAGTTGCAAGAAAATCTAATTAAATAGATTATTTTGTGTATGGTTAGGTCTTGAAGGCTGTCACAACGCGTTTAGTAAATTAAATGAAGGTAAAAATGTTTTTGGGTATTACCTATTTATTATACATTAATATTTCAAGATCAAAATCTCATCTTCAGAATGGCAGAGGAGCATGTGTCTCTCCGATTGGGTTCGTTTTCACTTCATTCAACTAATTTGTAGTAATGTAAAATAGCAGACAACAATGGTTGATGTAGGCTTTCTAACTCATGACTAAATTTTTATAAAGTAGATAGAAATTCTTTCCATACAAACAAGAAATTCAAGAAAAAATTTATTGACAGAAACATTGCTAAAATATAACAAACTTTCAAATTAACTTTAAAAATAAATAACACAGATTAAATAGTTATCAAAATGTGATTTTAAAAACTTATGCAAATTAAATTTAATGTTATAAACATCATTTGTTAGTAATATGTTAATATGTTATGGTGAAACACACCTATTCTATAGTGAATAGACTCTCCCACCTAATTTAAGTAGGAGTAGTAAGAGGAATGACAGTCAGTCGATGTTGGACAATAGTAGTCGACAGTCGAATATGAAAGTCATCAGCGACCTGGCAAGATTACACTGCGTAATACATATCATATCAAGTTCCTAACATTTTGAACGCCAAACCTATTAGGACTGACTTTAGTGCAAATACTAGCCTCCACTGCGAAAATAACTCCACAACACAATGCAAGCTGTTTTGTTAAGGTGGGAAACAGACAGACACAATTTTTTCAGATGCAAATTTTTAAAAGATTATCACTTTTCTCCTCTTGGTCTAAACATGAAAAAGTCTGTATGCTTTTGCGTAGCTTACACATATGTGCGTTGTGGTACAGTGGATATCGGCTTGGAACAAGAAACTGGGGAGCCGAGTTTGAATTCCAGTTGAATCCATTGTATTCACTGACGCACAAATACCCTTGGGAAAGGTATTAATCCGTCTCTTCCTTCCAGGTTATCGGTTAAATAACAGGACAGATTGAGTTCTATAGCCTTGGTCAGCAACCAGTCTACCGCAGAAAGCAATGGCAACCTACTGCGGGATAATCTTCTGCCCAGTCAGTCATGTCTCTTTTGAGACATGATCGCCCAAGCGTGTATCACGTATGGCACTTAACTGACTGACACATGGTGACATATGACCTTTTTGAGCCTGGGTAGAGGTGATCGGAGATTGAAGCACCAGGGAGGATTCTGCAAGTAAATGCTAAGAACATCATGGGAAGAAAAATTTGAACATGGAAAATTATATGAAGGAACATTATAAGGAAAGAAGGCCAAGAGAATTTAGTACTCATAGGATATACTGAGCACAAGAGAAGCAGGAGGAAACAAAGAGTAATCTACCTTATGAGTTTCTGCAAATTGATGGCGAAACACATACAAAGAAGCATTAGTAAAAGACCAAAAATCTTTTAGAGCAGCAAAAGACTGGGAATTTGTTAAGAATTATCATCACATACCTCCGTGTGTTGTGGTGCAGTAGATATCGGCTCAGAACGAGAAATCAGGGAGCAGAGTTCAAATTCCAGTTGAATTCCTTGCATTCACTTATGTGCAAATACCCTTGGGAAAGGTATTAATCCATCTCTTCCCTGCAGCTATGGGTTAAATAACAGGACAGATTGGGTTCTATAGCCTTAGCTGGCAACCAGTCTACCACAAAAAACAATGGCAACCTACTGTGGGATAATCTTCTGCCCAGTCAGTCATGTGTTTTTCGAGACATTATCACCTAAGTGTGTTTCACGTATGGCACTTAACTGACTGACTGACCAAAAAGAAACTGAAATACGAAAGTCTAGCATCAAGCCACAATAGTGGAACAACTAGTAAAGACTGAATCACTATATTCACAATGGTCCACAAGATGCGTTTGATAGCCATAGCTATATGGTAGCAACCAATATGAATATTAGTTTTAATTTAGTATGGTAAAAGTGTTACAGAATGTGTAGGCTATCTTTAAATGGCTGACCCTACCATACTGGTCAGTAATTTCATGACCTAGTCTGAGTAGATGCAATTTAAATACTGCGGATATAGAAATTTTATCATAATACTAAAAATATACAAAGGCTGTACAGAGGAAAGACATCTTCCACCTTCCAGATTCCTTGGTATGCACTTGCCTCGGCTGAGTGAGATTAGGTACCATGTGATGATAGCAAATCTCTTGCTGAGCTCTCTAAGTTCTTCTCTCTATTTCTTTCTCCCACTTGATTCCACCAAGAAATGATACAGTAATGACTATGTCCCCTCTTAAAATAAAGCAAGTAAAATGAAACCTGCAAGAAATTATCTGTTATTATCTTAGTTTGGGATGCAGAATTGGGAACTAAAGAATTGTTGATATGACACAAGAAGCCAGAGATGAGACATGACACAAGAAGCCAGAGATGAGACATGACACAAGAAGCCAGAGATGAGACATGACACAAGAAGCCAGAGATGAGACATGACACAAGAAGCCAGAGATGAGACATGACACAAGAAGCCAGGGATGAGACATGACACAAGAAGCCAGGGATGAGACACGACACAAGAAGCCAGAGATGAGACACGACACAAGAAGCCAGGGATGAGACACGACATAAGAAGCCAGGGATGAGACACGGCACGAGAAGCCTGGGATGAGACACGGCACGAGAAGCCTGGGATGAGACACGGCACGAGAAGCCTGGGATGAGACACGGCACGAGAAGCCTGGGATGAGACACGGCACGAGAAGCCTGGGATGAGACACGGCACGAGAAGCCTGGGATGAGACACGGCACGAGAAGCCTGGGATGAGACACGGCACGAGAAGCCTGGGATGAGACACGGCACGAGAAGCCTGGGATGAGACACGGCACGAGAAGCCTGGGATGAGACACGGCACGAGAAGCCTGGGATGAGACACGACACGAGAAGCCTGGGATGAGACACGACACAAGAAGCCTGGGATGAAACATTACACAACAATAGGATTAAACTCATAACGTTATCAATAGTCTCACAGATAAGCTGATCCCCATCTCATTTGCAGTTTTGTATTTTACAATGGTGTTAGTGGTTGGTTTTGAGTTCAAAGCAAAGATATCATTTTAAACACTGATTTTGCAGGCATGAACTCTGACCTAATTAGAAAACTGGTGTAACACAATTTTCTTGCATTTGTCTGCTTCCATTTGGCTTTGTGTGGTGGGAGACTCAGCGTAATAAACACTTGCAAACAAACTTTCATGATATATAAGATACCCTAATTTGAGGATCGGAATACATTTATCTACCTCTCTATACACCTTAACATATGTTCATATTTTGAAAATGCATCTAAGCAAAGAATCTCTTTGTTCCTTGATGATAATTCCCTCTCTTGTGCCACAAGCCAAATTTGCAATTCAGTAGCTTTGGTAATTACAATTAAATGATTATTGCTTGAATTCCACTGATCATTAATGGAAGTGTGTTTGGAGCCCTAAGGCTTGTGACTGGTGATCTAATCATCTTAATTCAAAAACTACAGCAGTTCTAGAGAACACTGACAATATCTGAGAATCTGATAGTAGTTTCCAAAGAAGCCTTGGTGACACCCGGAAAATTTGCTGACATCAGGAAAGATTAAAATTTGTGTTATCTTTTCATTATATGAAGGATTATTTTATTGCTTTATATATATATATATATATATATATATATATATATATAGGAAAAACTACTAAAAAGTTTAAGTTTAAAAATATATTTTTTTGATAGCATTTCTTTCTTTCTATTATTATTATATATATATATATATATATATATTTGATATTTCAGACCAGCCTCGGCCTTTCATCAGAAACAAATGATTTTAAAATTTAAAACAACATTTAAAAGTATTATTAGAGATAGGTTTACATTTACAAATATTAAAAAACTATCACTTTCTACGTCACGTGACTTAAACATCTCTCGACGAATGCTTCTAGTTTAAATTTTAAAATCATTTGTTTCTGATGAAAGGCAGAGGCCGGTCTGAAATATCAAATATATATATATATATATATAATAATAATAGAAATAAATAAATACTGTCAAAAAAATACATTTTTAAACTTCACAACTTTTCGTAGTTTTTCCTATACATATTAAGACAGTATACATGGATCATCATTATGCTATATATATATATATATATATATATTTATATATATATTAATAATGTTCAATCTATAGAGTCCAAAGAGCCACTCAAGGTAGATGCTACTGAAGAAACTTTTTATATAAGCAGTAAGAAGCACAGTTTATAAGGATATGTGTGAAAGATAACAGTTAATGCTAGATTTGAACAGGTTAAAATTGTAGTGGTCAGGAAAGCATTTTCTTGGAATCCAGTTCCAAAGAAGCAATTCGAAAGAAAAAGCTGTTTAAGTGATGCCTCTTCCTTGCTAATGGAATACAAGGAGATTAGGAATGGTTTACATCAGATATCCACCTAAGTTCTTCAAAAAGTTAAATGCTACATCAGTTTCCATCATTTGTCTTTCTGAATATCTTTTTGTGTCTATTTTCCTCACTAACATCTTCTCATTTTCTTTCACTCCTAGTACCTCCTTGTGTCTTAGTAGCATTTTTCTTCTATGTGCCCTGTCCTTTCAGGGTGTAGGCAAACATGGCTTTCCATATCTCACTATCCCTGGTGGCTCTTAGCACGCCTTCTCCTGTTACACCAGACAACCCTCATTCTGTCATCCACCTGATCAGGCCCTTCAAATATGTTATCTGCTGCTTTCCCCTGTCTTCTATCTGGCCTGTTAGTATCAGGTTCTCCAAACCTTCCTTCCTCATTGCATGCTCCAGGAACTTTAGCCGTCTCTTCCTGATGCTCAATTTCCTTTTTGTTTCCATCCTTTCCAAAACCATATCATTGCTCACATGCTCAATCCATGATATCCACAGCATCCTTCTGTAGAACCACATTCCTTCAAATATGGTCAAAGCTGTTAAGTGAGTCTTTCATGATTATATTTATTTTGTGGATGGCTGAGGGGGTGAAAATGTTGGTCTTGTAAAAGTATTCAGTTTATCCAAACAATAAATAAATAAAAATAAAAGAGGAAAGAATGCAGATGAAGAGCAAATTCAAAATTTCATTTCCAGAAATAGTTAAGTAGACTGACAAAAGTATCACTCCCCGCCACTGACAAACCACCCAATCATTGATTTTTTTTTTGTTTTTGGCTTATCAACCTTTTGCAGACTTCTTAAAGTCAGAAGATATTTTTAGATTGTAAGAAATTTCTCAAGATAATGATTTACTGATAGTTCTTCTAAATAACCCATAGTTGGGATGGGAAGAAAGGAAGGATTCATACCTTTCCCAAGAATATTTGCATGTAAGGGAATCTAACAAACCCAACTGGAATTCAAACTCAGCTCTCCAATTTTCAATTCCAAGCCCTTATTCATTAAACCACAGAAACATCCAAGCTTACAGCACCTGGTATTCCCAACCACCCACCTCTGTAGGTACTGACCATGCTCAACATTGCTGATTATATGAGAACAGGTGTTTCAGAATATGAAATGGCCATCTTCTTTCCTTGCACTTCTCACCTGTGAAATTCTCTTCTGCATACTTGCTTTCCTGACAGTTACAATCTCCAAGAATTTAAATGTAAAGTCAATAGCCATCTCCTGTCTCACTAACTCTCTCTCATGCTTTTCTACATCCACCCCACTCTTATCAGTACTCTCTTCCCTCTCCTACTCTCTTCTTGACACCCCCTGCAACCTCTCACTTCTCATAATATTCCTCCTTGTCTACCCCACTCTCATAAGTAATCTCTTGCCTCTCCTACTCTCTTCTTGACACCCCCTGCAAACCTCTCACTCCTCATGACATTCCTCCTTGTCCACCCCACTCTTATCAATAATCTCTTCCATCTCCTACTCTCTTCCTGCCACCCCTGCAACCTCTCACTTCTCAAAACATTCCTTCTATTTGTTTAACCCCCTGCACAACAGTGGCAGTAAAATGCCTTGCTTGGGGTGACACAATTATAAAAAAAAAAAAAGCCTTTTTACCCAGTCCACTTTCTACTGATCAAAACAATTTTCATACAACAGGAAGTAGACTAAATACATTCTCTAACTATATAGAGTGACTGGCATATCTGCCTGCTACTCATAATATCACATGGATTATCAACTTGACATCCTTTATTTCTATATGTTTTTCTTGATGTAGCAGGGGACACCAAACATGCACAAATATTAAATAGAAAAATATTTGGTTTTATTTAAAAGTTTATTATTTGAAGAATTTCTAATATCTTGATAATTCTACATGCTTAAATGCTAAAACTTTGCAGATTAATAATGTGATAAATGTTTTAAATGCTGTGCAATTCTTATCATTCACCATTAATTATCGTTAATTAAATTTTAATTTGGTAGCCATTTGGTAGGGATATCATATCTTACAATTTTCAAAAGTAATAATTTTTGAAAAATTTTATCTGAATTCAATTAGCAGAATACAGTGTGTGATGTGTAAATAGTTGTCATTTTATATTTTTCATTTTCCACATGCTGGCTGTTTGCTTTTGATTTTATCAGCTGCATAATATAGTAGAGTCAGTAGGGCACCATCTGTGAGAAAAAGAGAGCAATGATGCAATTTACTCCACCATAAATTTGGAAACAGCATGCTCTATTGCTTAACATTTTCACCAGGAACTCTAATATAAACATTTCAGAGTGTCTAGGACAGTGTAGAGTATTCAGAAAAGGTTTATGTGTCTAATGGTGATTACAAAGGTGTTCAGAATGATCACTAGTAATGACAATATTATGCTTCCATTCATCTTCCCATGGAGCATCAGACTCAACACAGAGGCCAACATCAAGTGTCTTGAGGAGGTAGGGCTGACCTGAGTCAACAGGGTGGCTGCTGAAAGATACTATATCAAAAGATATAGGCAAAAAGAATCGGCACCATGCTATACAATCAAGAGAACGGAGTCATGAGTGCCAGAGAATTTCCCCTTTTACATCTGACCACTTAAAACTTCCTTGATTATTGTTTTTTTTTTTTAATCATTTCACCCCAAGCAAGGCATTCCACTGCCACTATTGCGCAGGGGGTTACAGAGGGGAAGGTGATGAGAAAGAGTGGTTAGTTATAGGAAATGTCAAAAGGAGGGTGATAGATGGATGAGGATACCGAGGATGGGGGTTGGGTAGATGGGAAGAGTGTTTGAGAGAATGGAGGCAAATTAGTGTGATAAGAGATGTCTATTGACCTTACATTTAAACTCCTGGAGATTGTAGCTGTCAGGAAAGCAAGTATATAAAAGGGAATTCCACAGGCGAGAAGTTTTTTTTTTTGTTTTAATCATTTCACCCCAAGCAAGGCATTCCACTGCCACTATAGCGCAGGGGGTTACATAGGGGAAGGTGCTGAGAGAGAGAGAGATTAGATATAGGAAATGTCAGAAGGAGGGTGATAGATGAGTAAGGAGGTACATAGGAAGAGTGAGAGAATGGGTGCGAGTTAGTGTGTTAGGAGGTGTCTATTGACCTTATGTTTAAATTCCTGGAGGTTGTAGCCGTCGGGGAAGTAAGTATATGGAAAGGAATTCTCCAGGTGGGAAGTGCGAAAAAGAAGCTCTTGGAGTAGAAATTGCAGTTACATTTTATTTGTTTCACTATAAAAGAGTGGGACCTAGTTGCTAATCTAGTATCTTGTGCAAATTCATAACTTGGGGGCGCCAGTGATCTAAGTTCATCAGAGAAGAAGCTGTGAAAGTATTCATAGAAGAGGCACAGGGAAGCCACATCACACCGGTGAGAGAGTGACTACAGCTAGGCTGCTAAGTTGGTATCAATCACATTACAGATTCTTGGTTGGATTTTGTCAAGAACCCCAAGGAGAATAGCAGAGACACCCAATCAGATGTGGCAGCAGTATTCAATACACGGGCGGATGGTAGATTTATATATGTGCAGGATGGACTCAGATGGGAAAAATTTCCGGTTGTGTGTGGGACTCAGTTCTGAAAGAGAGAGACCAACAAAATTTCACATAACACCAAAAATGAACTGAATGATTATGTCATCATTTACCAACTTAAAAAAAGAGTCCATTCCAGAAGAGTTCCAAGAGATTCTGAAATCATCTCGATTTTGTGCTGAAAGCCAATGGCAATTCTCTTGAATAAATTTACTCTCTACTATTTCAAGATATTTTTGTGTAATTTTGGTAATTATATCTTTTAGAGTGAGATATCAGTATTATTCTCATTTTTGCACGATTTAAATGACAATTCATCAAACACACCCTGTATGTTCTGATAAAGCATTTGGTATAATTTTAATTTTAATTATTTGTTAATTTTACCAAATCTTGATTTTTATATATTTTTAGTTTTCTTTCAAACAGTACAATTTCACATGCATTTAGTCTCTTCTAATGAATTGTATTTATATTGCCATTCCTTTTTCTTTGGTTAGTCATTGCTGATATCATACATGTTTCAATCAAAAACTCGTTGGTAGCTGGAATATCTTTAGATCTTATACGGAGCTTTTTAATACAAATTCCAAAGTTCATCTGACATCTTCACTCTCAATTCTCAGTTTTTAATTTAAAAAAAAAAAAAAAAAAGATCCTCTATGTAAACTAATAAAATATGTTCAAATCTCATGACTTAAGAAATGTATAATAATGAAAAAAAAATTAATCTCAGAAATTCACGACATAATTAATCAATGATGCAGGCTGGAATTAATTGGTTAGGTTAGGGGTGTTTAATGAGATTGCAATCAGTGTTGGGTGATTTAATGTTGAATATATTTCTCACAGGAGAGATCACAATGAAATGTCAAAAAAGTCGACAGGTCTTGTTTATACCTGGTGTCAAAAAAACAGACATCAGTCAAGTTGGCACTTGAATCAATAAGGTGAGTAGAGGTCAAGTTTGCACCTAAATCAAAAAGGTGAGCAGAGGTCAAGTTTGCACCTGATTTAAAAGGGTAGATTAAGTCCAGTTTACATGAGAATCAAAAAAGTTATTTCTCACCACGTCCATTGCGGTGTCCTAGTACAAAATTACTGACCGTTTCCCCTTCTCTCCCTTGGCCAACTTTGGCATTCAGATTTCCCGGGAAGATTCTGATTTCTTGTGATTTGCATTGTGCCTTAGCATAATCAAGCATGGAGTAGAAGGATACAAGTTATTAAACTTTACTAGCAGTGATGACAATCTCATCGAAAATGAAAACAAAACTTGAAGCAGCAGAAATGTGGTTCTACAGAAGGATGCTGCAGATATCATGGACTGAGCATGCAAGCAATGATGAGGTGTTGGAAAGAATGGCAACAAAAAGGAAATTAATACTGAGCATCAGGAAGAGACAACTGAAGTTCCTGGGACATGCAATAAGGAAGGAGAGCTTGGAGAACCTGATACTGACTGGACAGATAGAAGGAAAAAGAGACAGAGGAAGGCAGTGGATAACATATTTGCAGGGCCTGATCAGGTGGATGACAGAACGGGTGGGGTTGCGAGATGTAACAGGAGCAAACATACTAAGAGCCACAAGGGATAGAGAGACGTGGAGAACCATGATCACCTACGTCCTGAAGGAACAGGGCATATAGAAGAAGCAGCAGCAGCAGTTGTGAAAGCTCTTGCCACATTTTCACTCTTTCATTATGCTTTATTGTTTTATTTTTTGCAATAATTATGTCATTGAAGAGTGAAATATATATATATATATATATATATATATATATATAAAATTAACAAAGATTAACGAAACTTGGTTATAAACAAGCAACAATTTGAAATGATTTGTTTGAACATTATTTTTGATCAACATTTGTATTTAAGTAGATAATCTGTTTTTTTTTTGTTTTTTTTAATTAAACAGTATTATATATTTATTTCTACCGGCCTGATTATTTACGATAAATTTCAGTTACAAAAATGTGTGTTATATAGGCTTGATTAAAACCTCGTTTAGACTGATGGTCATTCGTGGTTGAGAAGGTCTAAGACGTGCCAGATCACATGGTAGCTTCCCCTATATGGATAGGGGTCGCAGGTTCAAATCCTGCCGAATGACACACATTTTCGTAACTAAAATTTATCGTAAATAATCAGGCCAGTAGATATAAATATATCATACAGTTTAATTAAAAAAAAAGAAAAAAAAAGAAAAAAAAAGAATACCTTCTTAAATACAAGTATTGATCAAAGATAATTGTTCAAACAAATCATTATATATATATATATATATATATATATATATATATATATATATATATACTCTCAATTATAATAAAGACTTGTGTATGTGTGTACATATATATATATATATATAGTTTCCTTCTGCTATGTTCAGGCGTTTTCAGTGGTTTGGTTCATTTATTTTTCTTATGTTTTAATGTAAGATACTAAATAGTAGGTATATCAATATATAAGTTGCCGTCGTTTTTGATGGCATGGGTCTACTCATATATGAATAATTTCCACAGATGTAACATATGTTGGAAGCATTATCACTGCTTTTGTGTTAAATCTTCAAATTATTTTCATTGATTAATGACATCAATTTAGACAGTTACAGCTGAGAGTCACCTAGCAGGGTTGAATCGGCCTCATTCCCTCCATATTTCATTGATACTAAGGCAGTTCCACTCAGACAGCTTCTTCACAAAAACTAATACTCCTTGAACGCTACAGTCTTAACCACTTCAATTCTAGGATCAGTCTTTATCTATCCTACCTATCCTCATAATTGACACTTCCTAATTTTGCCACTCATGTTTGCCAACTCCCTACCTAGATTGGCTCTTGAGCATTGTAATGTGTGAATAATAAATCCATCATCTTGTTTTGAGAGTAGAAGGGAAGACAATGAAACCAAGTGGAGAAGTTATTAAAACCCTTTATAGTAGACAAATTCATGCAACAATGTGTTTTCACCAGATTTACAGAGTGAATTAGAGGATTTATGATCAGAAGATGTAACTTTAATAGCTGACATTGTGTTAATGGAGATTTAGAAAGAGATTGATGAAATCAAGAAGAAAAGACAAACCAGTGATTGTTAGTAGGTATCATGTGAGGTCACAATATTGAGAAAATAAAATAAAACAAAAAGAACACAACATACAGTACTGTGCAAAAGTATTAAAACAAGAAGTAATTTATCTTTTATGAAGCATCAAAATAAAGTTTAAAATCACCCCTGTCCTAACGCTTTTGCACACTACCGGTAGTGTGCAAAAGTATTAGGACAGGGGTGATTTTCCTAAAAACCTCAATGAAATTCAAATACAGGGTGAAAAGCCAAATAAATTGCTAATAAATATTGATTATTTAAAAGTAGGTGTAAAAGAAATGTATTAAAAAGAAGTTATTGCCCAAAGGAGAAGAATAAATGCTTTAAGAGACGTTGGGTGGATGCTTAGAAGGATAGCAGCTGACATCAAATGTTCCCCAAATACAGTGTGCAAAAGTATTAGGACAGGGGTGATTTTACTAAAAACCTAACTGAAATTCAAATACAGGGTGAAAAGCCAAGTAAATTGTTAATAAATATTGATTATTTAAAACTAGGTGTAAAAGAAAGGTATCAAAAAGAAGCTATATTTAATTTTTCCTATTTTTTATTAAAAAAGTTATTTTGAAACTACTCATTATTCTATTATCCTTGGATATGACTAACTTTTTTCTTATTCCCCCCTCTCGAATTGAGCTGTAAATAGTGTCAACATAGTTTAAAGGTTCCTTTTTAAACTTTATTTTTATAATAGTTCGCTGTCTGACCTCGGGTAGTTCATGCAATTTTCATGCAAATGCTCTTTATTTTTGAATTTGGGAAATGATTTATTTTTTAAGCAGCCCACAATGCCAAAGGTAGCAGAGCTAACAATTGCTTTAATCAAAATTTATATTAATTAAATTGTTTATTTTCTGTCATATATTGACAGAAAATAAACAATTTAATTAATATAAATCTTACTTGGTGTGAAATGATTTTTTTTTTTTTTTAATCATTTCACCCCAAGCAAGGCATTCCACTGCCACTACTGTGCAAGGGGTTATATAGGGGAAGGTAAAGAGAAAGAGTGGTTAGATATAGGAAATCTCAGAAGGAGGGTGATAGATGGGTAAGGATACCGAGGCTGAGGGTTGGGTAGATGAGGAGAGTGTTTGAGAGAATGGATGCGAGTTAGTGTGTCAGGAGGTATCTATTGACCTTACATTTAAACTCCTGGAGATTGTAGCCATCAGGGAAGCAATCATGTGGAAGGGAATTCCAGTCGGGAAGTGCGAGAAAAGAAACTGTTGGAGTAGAAATTGAGGTTACATTTTATCGGTTTCACTGTAAAAGGGTGGGACCTACTTGCTAATCTAGTATCTTGTGCAAATTTGTACCTAGGGGGCACCAGTGATTTAAGTTCATTGGAGCAGAAGCCGTGAAAGTATTTATAGAAGAGACACAGGGAAGCCACGTCGCGCTGGTGAGAGAGAGACTGCAGCTGGTCTGCCATGTCAGTATCAATCACATTACAGACTCTCTCTTGTATTTTGTCAAGAACCCCAAGGAGAATAGCAGAGGCACCCGACCAGATGTGGCAGCAGGATTCAATGCACGGGTGGATGGTAGATTTATATATGTGCAGGATAGATTCAGACGGAAAAAAACTTCCGGGCGCTGCACAGAGAACTGACTTTCATAGCAGCGGATTTTTTTTTTTTTTTATAAGTGTTTCACCCCAAGCAAGGCATTTCACTGCCACTATAGTGCAGGGGGCTACATAGAGTGGAGAAAGGATGGTTAGATATAGGAAATGTCAGAAGGAGGGTGATAGGCATGTAAGGATACCTAGAATGAGGGTTGGGTAGATGGTGAGAGTGTTGGGAGAATAGATGCAAGTTAGTGTGATAGGAGGTGTCTATTGACCCTACATTTAAACACCTGGAGATTGTAGCTGTCAGGAAAGCAGATATGTGGAAGGGAATTCCACAGGTGGGAAGTGCGAGAAAAGAAGCTGTTGGAGTAGAAATTATGGTTACATCTTATCTGTTTAACTGTAAAAGGGTGGGACCTAGTTGCTAATCTAGTATCTCGTGTAAATTCGTACCTAGGCGGCACCAATGATTTAAGTTCATCGGAGCAGAAGATGGATTCGATATGGCACCTGTGTTTGGTTCTTCAGGTGTACTTGAACTCAGAATCTTGTGCTTTGGAGTCAGATACGTTACTGCTACTGCAAAAGGATACATTAATCAGAGTAAATCTCTTTTTATAAACTTCTCCGTTCATAATTTCTCTGCACAAACACAAATTCTTTCTTTTATTCTTATATTCGTATGTACAACTTATGATTCATGGTAACTTGCTTTTGCGCTGAAAGAATCAAACGTGTTAAACTTATCTGTCTTAGTGTGCTTCTTATGTCACACATCAGCAAGATATCAATCTTGAAAATATGTATGCCTCTGAGCCGTAGCATGTGTAAATGTGAGACATTTCTTTTAAATATCTGGACTGAAAATCAATGTGAAAGAAAACAAAATTTTCCGTTTCAGAAATTATTTTATTTATATGAGAAATTTCTTTTTTTTCCTTTCATGAAATATAAGTGAAATATATATTTTTCTCATATTTTTACTTATTGATCGTGGTGGTGATGATGTGATATAAAATTCATAATTTAAAGTTTTTTTCTTTCTTTCCTCTACATACACATAATTGTAGGCCTAAAGCAACATTTGACTATTTAAAAAAAAACAATAATTTGTTCATTACATATCTCACATTGTAAGGTATCTAAATGTCAATATAAAAGAAAACATTAAAATAAACTGTTGCTAGAAATTTTGGATTTTTGCCAGAGTAAGAAAAAATAAATTAAAGTCTGCATGATATAAACGACAGATAACTCTGTTCATAATCACATCATGCCGTTAACCCTTAACTAAAGAACTGTGAATACATTTTAATAACCACCTTACAATATGAGGTCGTATTAGAAGACATAGCAAGAATATTCCATGTTGTCACTGATGTAATGTTTATAACTCTGCACAGAAATACCTTCCACGTAATGGAATGACATTAGTAGCAATGGTGTCTTCATGTAGCTAATGTCTTACCATCATGTGGGAGGTATTTCTGCCACAACTTGTATAAATTACAATTTCAGAGTAACTATAGAATCCAAGGTCCATTGGGTGGATCATTGGAGAGAAAAAAGAAGCAACAGTAGGTTGATTAAGCTATTAGAAGACATAGCAATAATATTCCATCATATCACTGATATAATGTTCATATACATGTGTGGCATCTGTTATCTGCTTGACTCCCGTCCTTTCCCTGACACCCTTGTATCTTGTTCTTCTCCCTTTCCACCCTACTCTTATACAGCTCTCTTCACACCAGAGTTCCCATCCTTCTCTCACCCATTCTCCAACACCCACTGTGACCTGTTCCTCTTTCTCTTCACTCTCTTCTTATGTAACCCACTGTACACCAGTGGCAGTACTGCCTTGTTTGGGGTGAAATGATTATAATAAAAAATATATTACTGATAATAATTTTTTTCCTTCAAAAATGTGTTATGGTAATAATTTTCCTTTAAAAATGTATATTTTTCTATAAAAGTCTATTTTTATGTATATATTTCTATAGAAGTCTACTTTTATACTTTCATAATGTTTTGACCTCAGTCTAGGGGTTAACTATTTGCCCACAGCTGGGACCCTAACAGATGCTACCACTTCGGGTCAGAGTGGACCTGGGAGCAACAGCAATTAAAAGGTGGTTCCATGCTCCTCACAACCTCCCAATCAGAGGCCTTGCTGCCAGGGGCAGTTTACCGTCATACCCAGGACCAGCAAGATCTATTGGATGGATCATTGGAGAACATAAGCAACAACAAGAGATCTAGAATCCTTAAAGAAGCAATGGTTGATCAGGCTATTTTGGTTGGGCATTACTACTGAGTAATGAGAATGGTTCTCACCCATACAGAATTCAAATAACCCAACAAGTGCAGACATGTCATAAAATCAATCAACCTCATCTAACTTAATATTCATCTAAGATTCTACTGGAAATCAAGTGAAGGATTTGTTTTCTATTGTTGTTAAGTAAAAAAACAGATTCCTCAAAATTATTACATTGATATACAGGGTGAGAAGGATAAATTGTCATGTAAATTATGCAAAAATAAAAATGACATTGATATCTCATTTTAACAGATATATTTATCAAATTAAACAGAAATTGTTGATAATGTCCGTCATAATTTTTGGATATAGAGTATCATCACAGCACGCAATCTGTTCAATGAAACAACATCAAAGATTAACACTCCCAAATCAGACACTGTCTTGAATTGGATTTGATCTCGAATAATCGTTAAATATGGCCACCTTTTATACATGTTGCATTGAATATTTTGAGCTTCCTGATTGGTTAAGCCTTCTATTGGTGGACTATAAAATGAATTGGCTCATGGGGGTCAGCACAGTATATAATATGTAGCGAAAGAAGTCCAGAAATAGCTTGAAATACCAAAATGTTGTAACACTAAATGGTTGCTGCATGAGTAATCACCAAAACAGAGGTTGGGAATAATACTGTATCAAGTAGAAGATTGCACACTGTGTGAAGTAGAAACACTGCTAGTGAACTACTAGTCAGTATAATCACTCTACTCCTCCAATAGTGTTCACATATTTAAGAGGATAGACAGGAACATTCCATTCCTGTATATAGGTAGGTATACAATACAAAGAGTAAATTTATTCAACAAAATCACCATTGGCTTCAATGATGGCCTTCACTTGACTTTGAAATCTCTTTCAATTCTTCTGGGTGGTGTCCTTGTTTAAATTGATGAATGCTGCCATAATCATTGCCTTCAGTTCATTTTTGGAGCTATAAGGAGTTTTGTTGGTCACTCACTCAACTGCACCCCACATATAAAAATAAAGGGGTTTACAGTCTAGGGAGTTAGAAGGGTTGATGCAGTTGCAGAAATTGTCTGACAGCCATGACTGGGTTCTTCTGTTTGTGTGGTATGGGGCAATGTCCTGATACCAGACACAGGTTTTTAAAGCAGCCACCCTCTTGACCATAGTCACCACTACCTCCTCAAATCACTTTATGTAGGCCTCTGTGTTGAGTCTAAGGCCCTGTGGGACGATGAATGGAATTGGAATTCAACTATTCACTCTCCATTTCCAAGCTGCTACCCGTTCCACCAACTGCACATTCAAACTTAAATCATCTGGTATTCTCAAGCGGTCACTCATATAGACGTATCTGTGGGAAATAGACAGCCAAGCAGAGAATAAGACTTCCTTTGCAAGACTGCAGAAATGATTTTGAATCCAGTTGAAGTTGGAAAGTTTTTTTTTAATATCATAATATATTTTCCTTTTGTTTTTATTGTATGAATTAAAATTCTGTTTACCTATCTATATAGATCTTCAGCTTACATTGGTGCTAAATTTCAGGTGTTCGAGGTCGAGCTTCTGCTGCAGTGCTTTGCCAGACAGTCCTATTAGAGCCTCGTTTGTTACCAAAACTTTTTTAAACTGATTCAAAGCGACAAGTTACAAGAACTGACTTTTATTACATTACTGAGCAAAAATGATAGATTTCATTGCAATATTCAGTGCCCTTCCCTAAGAACGCATTTTTTACTCTTAAGTGTTAACTGTCTATTCTGAGCTCAATGCTTCTAATTTCAAAACTATCAATAAAACCTTTCATTTTTGCAAAGGCCTTCACTTTGGGGTTTCTCCCACTCGACTGCTCACTTTTTATTTTTGTTTTTTGATCATCTCTATGACTCCTGAATTTATGCTTAGATAATCATTCATTCTTTCTTACCTTTTCACCTAATAAGTTGAACGTAAAAAGATTGTATAATTAATCAATGGTCAAAATTCATTTTTTTTTCCCTACTGTCTCACAACAATACCCAGCAAAATAAGGACCAAGTCACTTTCTTTTTCTCTACTGTACTATTCCATAAAATACTATTAGCAAATTTGTTATAATATACAAAAGCATCAGATAAGGTAAAGATCTATTTGAACTGGTAGGAAAAACAAATCGTTGGAAAAAGATAAGAGAATGATAACCCACAATATTTACTCTTTTGGCGCCTTGGCTTCAGTCATTTTCCCTCTGCCGGAAAGTTACTTCCCTTTGCCTTTTATATAAATACATTCATGGTAAATGTTTGGATGACAACTTTGCTCTGGTACCTAGACTTTATGAATTTAAGCAAAGTACTAGATTGGTGATGAGGTCTCTTCAATTTATAGCTGAACTGGTTAGATGTAACCGTAATTTCTATGCTAACAAATTCTTTTTTTGCATCTCTTGCTTGTGGAACTCTCTTCCAGCTTCATGTTTGCCAGTCAACTTTCATCTTCGGATATTTAAAAACCCTGTCAATTCACTATTGTCTTCCTGGTTAACCTTAGTAATGCTTCTGTTTTCTGATTCTTTCACACCCTGTAACCCCGTTGTGTCTTAGTTACTTTACCTCCTTCCTTGGGGCAAATTCGATTAAAAAAATTATATAGAAATTCATTTATATTCTGTAATTTATTTCTTTTACCAGCTTTTGAAAATAGTTTTATTCTGAATGCTGACAGGAAAAAATATTCTTTGTTTATAAAAATAACTACAAACTAGATTGGAAATGAATAACAAAATACTCATTCTTTTGTTAAATTTGATTTTTAAAGCTGAATGCACAAACGAGTTATCTTTATTAAGCAAGAACTGTTATGTGTGTTGGACACAATTGTAAGACACCTGCTGAGAGATGTAAATGATAAAAAAACTGGATTTGTTTGATGTCACAGTAAATGAACATTCTTAATCATTTTAATTGTATACCTTTGTTATTATTTTGTTCTTGCTTTCCCTCCTTTCACCAAAGTAAGGCAATAAAGCCACTAAGACACAATGCACTGAGAAAGAATATGAGAAAAGGAAAAATATTAAGAATAGAGAACAATAAAAGATCAGGACGATAATAATTGACATTACATTTAAATGTTTGAAGATCAAAGTTGATTGGAAAGCAAGAAGATAGACCAACAAGTGAGAAGTGTGAGAGAAGAAACAATTAGTTATATCTATAGCCATTACAACTGGAAAACGATGAGACCTAGATGCTCATCTAGTACTGCACTTAAATTCATAAAGTTAAAGTATCAAAGAAGGAAACTAATCAGAAAAATTACCACAACAATATTTATAGAAAAGATAGAGACAAGTTACGTTAGAGTAGGTACCTCCACTTTTCAGTATAAATTTTCAATACCTGATTTTAAAATGAAATTTTTAAAATAAATAAGTTATATTTTAGCTTTAAAATCAGCTTTAATTAAAAAGTCAAGAGATTAAATTTAGTAATTCCAGTAAACAAAATACACTGGCATATTTAAAGCGAAATTATATTGATTGAAATCTTAAATTTTTCAAATTAAAAAAAAAATTTAAACGTACCGCCATTTTTTTGATTGATCAACACAGTTACGTAAACAGTAGCCATATTTGTTTTAAAAATCTGACAAAAATAAAATATACGTTGCTTACCTTTATCTGATTTCAAACAATTGTATTTGCTTACTGTCTGAAATATTTGGTAAAAGTTTTTATCAGTTACAGTAGCCATTATTATCAGTGTTTATCTTGGGCGATGACAGCCTATAATGACAACCAGAAGCTGTCAAGAATGCTAAGTAGGGAGGCCATAGGCGACAAAAATATATAAATTTAATTTTTTATGTCAGGGAAGACAACCCTTGAATCACATGACCTTTTATTGAATAAATATACGGGTAATCAAAATGCACACAATTAAAATGTTTTAATTATTTTAAAAATTGACAGGGTCAATCATTTGTATTAAGCTTTTAAATATTTGATTAGTAATTGTAGTCTTCATGCATTAATTACATACCCTAGCCGGCCCATTAGAGGAAGAAATTTAACAAGTTTTGAAACTTTTTATGTATAATTTTTATATATAATTAAAAAATTTTAAAAAATGAAAATAATTCTTGTAAAAATTAATTAGTCATTGAATTTTTTTTTCTCTTCAGACTTAATTTATATTGTTCATAAAAGCAATCAGAAGTTTATCCACATAAAAATTGGTATAGTTATTGCATTTTTCACAATTTGGACCTATATTTTAGAAAGTCGGGGACTATTGGAGAAAAAAAAAACTTGATTAGCATTCCCCAATGACTCCTGAATTTAATTACATTAGGTTTATTGCTGCCCGTTGTCGAATTTTTAAGCATTTCTGGAAATTAATTGGGGTAGGGGGAACATATGTAAAAAAAAAATATATTTTTACCAATATTTTATACAAAATAATTATTTCAAAATTGATTTCAGTCAATTATGAATAAGTCCTGCAATTTTCATCAAAATCCGACCATTACTTGATTTTTGCAAGAATTTCCAAATTAATGTGTCTTTCACGGTCAAAAAGTGCATTGTACAATATTACGTTTTTAAAGACTTTCTACAAAAATTTCGAACGTGTTAGAAATAATTAAAAAATTTTAAAAATAATTAAAAAATCCTCTTAATGATAATATAAACATTTTGCTGATAAAACTTTGTTTTTATTTAGTTTGGGGCCTTTTTCCTTCATACTATGCTGTTTTTTCAGTGATTTTGTGGAGGTACCTATGTTATGACAGTAAGAAAATGACTGAAGCTAAAATGCAAGGTGAGGAACAATAACACTTTTTTGGGTGATTTTATCAAGAATCTCTAAATGTATAACAAAAATACCAGACCAGATGTGGAAGTCATATTCAATGCATGGATGAATGGCAGACTTATAACTGTACAAGACAGATTCTGGAGAGAGAAACTATCTAGCACGAAACAGTAAACAAGCAAACCTAGCAATTGATTCAATATAATCTTTTTTATGTTAACACAAGGAAGCCAATGAGTTACTCTCCTGGACGTCAACATCGATCATTTTACACATGGGATCAGTTTGGAAATAAAAGAGAGAAAATCAGGTATCATGGTGTCTGCAGAATGACTGAGAAGTATTAAGTTTTGGGGAGAAATAAAAACTTGAAACAAATCAGTCAATGAGAGTGATTTGATTTTTTTTTTTTTTAAATACTAAAATTCACCTAATACAAGGCTCTAGTGCCAATCATGGTAGACAGTAACTGAATAATGGATATGCTGTGAATATGAGAAAAGGAAGTGAAGATTTTAGTGATAAAGATGCTAGGTACTGATCAATCCTTGATTTGAAGAAGTTAAGATTGTTGTGTTCAAGGATAAAGAAATTACGAAAGAAATAAAAGCCTTGCTAGGATTCATCATTGGTGGCCACAATCTCAACAATATCAGATATGTGAATGACAGTGCTGATAGCAGACACGGAAATGAAATTGCAGGACCTTCTACAGAAGTTAAATACTCACAGGTTGGATAAATGGAAGAAGAGACAGGGAAAATCAGTATGAGATGTACTTGTTAGGTCTGAGTAAATGGTTGATGAAGCGGGGCTTTGAAGCGATACCAAGAGAAAAATTACTGAGAGCAACAAGAGACAGAGCTAAATGGAAGTCCATGATCTGAAGGGACAAAGCCCATGAAGAAGTAGTAGTTCAAGGAAGCATCCACATAGAAATTTGTTTCACAAAAGGTACAATTATTGAGAAAAAAACTGTGAGTATAATTTTCACCTCACAAATGGAATACAGTGAAAATATTTGAGATTTAACACTATTGTTGAGTAAGACTCAGAATACTTCTTTATTACTGTAATGACGGACTGCTCTTACTTATAAATATGGCAAGTAACCGCATTAGAAGGGGATTTGAGGTAGTAGTTGATTTTTTTCTTTATAATCATTTCACTCCAAGCAAGGTTCGGACCGCAACAAGTGCACAGGAGGCTACAGCGAGAGAAAAAACTAGGTACAGGAAATAGTGAAGTAAGGATAAAAGATGGATGGGATTGATGGAGATGACAATTGACATTGCATTTAAATTTTTGGAGATTGTAGCTATCAGAGAAGCAAGTAAACATAAGGAGGTCCCATAGGAAAAAAGTCCAAGAAAAGAAACTATTAGAGTACAGTCTTTCCATCCTATGTGTGAGTAATGAACCGCTTTGTTTTAGTTTTTACTACCTAGTCTTCTGTTCCTTCAATACTTTAACTACAGCTTTCTTAATTCTTGGTTATTTTGAACAATGTCAGCATTACAACAGACTTTGTGAACATAGCATCCTATATATACATATATATATAAAGGTCTGAACAGGAGATACTAAGAGTAATGATAAGCTGGTAGTATGTTGCACCTGTGGGGGGAAAAAAAGTGTAAAGTGAAAAATAGATCATCCACTTCTTTTTCTTCTTCTTCTATGTACTTTGTCCTTTCATTCTAGGCAATCATGGTCTTCCATATCTCCTTATTTCTGGTGGCTCTTAGCACGCTTTCTCCTATAACATCACACAACCTACGTTCTGTCATCCACCTGCTCTGGCCCTTCAAATATGTTAGAAGTTGCTTTCCTCTGTCTCTCTTTCCCTCTATCTGGCCTGTTAGCATCAGGTTCTACAAGACCTCCTTCCTCATTGCATGTCCCATGAACTTTAGTTGTCTTTTCCTGATGCTCAATATTAATTTCCTTTTTGTTTCCATCCTTTCTAAAATCTCATCATTGCTCCCATGCTTGGTCCATGATATCAGCAGCATCCTTCTGTAGAACAACATTTCAGTTGCTTCAAATTTTCCTTCATCTTTGATGATATTGTCCAGCATTCACTACCATATTGAAGAACTGACATTACATAGCAATTTTGTGTTCTTAGTTTCTAATGAAATTTTCCTTCCTCTTAAGTATCTTTTTCTTCATCTTTGATGATATTGTCCAACATTCACTGCCATATTGAAGAACTGACATCACATAGCAATTTAGTGTTCTTTGTTTCTAGTGAAATTTCCCTTCCTCTTAAGTATCTTTTTCTTCATCTTTGATGACATTGTTCAACATCCACTGCCATATTGAAGAACTGACATTACATAGCAATCCAATACTCTCTTCTTTGTTTTTAGTGAAATTTTCTTGTGTCTTAATACTTTATTCAGCTTCTGGAATGCATCTTTCATTTACACAGTCCTTTGTCAGGACTGTGTAAATGATTTTGAAATCTATCAAAGCTGGAAAGTGAAGATCAGGCAGTTCCAGATCAGATATAGCAGCAAAACTTAATCTTTGGTTTAATTCTATGAGTTTTAACACAGTAGTAAACTGGCAGCAAGATCTCATCATTTTATTGTTGAAATGGTGAAATATAAGTTGTATGCTAACCGTTTATATCACATAAATATCCATCACTCTTTTCTTTATTTATAATGAATTTTTTTGTTTCTCGGCACTTTGCTGAGGTTTTGGAATGCTTCCTTTACTAGTCGAACATGTACTTTGCATTTTGGTGTCACATTTTCCATCTTCTGCTAAAACACTTCCTAGATATTTAAACTTTTGCAACAACTTTATATTTATACCCATAATACCCAACTCACATCTTGGTTTTTTCACTTCCTGATGACCATACTTTCTATAATTAAACTTATAGTCCAACAGTATTCCTTTCATGAAAACAATGCATTTTTACTTACCATTCTTACTGCAGCCCCCATAATACCTCAGCATCTCTATGAGATCACAACGACTTCCTATATGTACAATTAGTCTGTAGGGGTGGTGAATAAAAATAACAATTACCATGAAAATATTTTTGGAAATAAGAAGTGGTATTAGTGAAAAAGTGACTAAATGCAGGTTACGTCACATATTCTATCCTCTACTAAAATGCTTCCTAGATATTTAAAATTTTGCACTTCTTAATGTTTATATCTCCAATTCCTAATTCATTTTTTGTTTTTTTCTTTTGCTGATGATCATACTTTATCTTGTTGCAGTCAACGGTTAGTCCATTTTTCTATACTTGTATTAAAAATACAATAAAAATTTGTAAACTTTAACACAAATATACATATAGACAGATAATTGATGTGGTGGAACAGTTAGCAAGCTTGTCACACCATACCAATTACTACTGAATAGTGGGTTTGATCCTCACTAGAGGTTCTAATATTTTGGCCTTTTGATTTACCTAAGCTTTGCTTAGTACCTTACTATATATAAACAAATGAGTAAATGTATATATAATCATTTTTTTGAGTTTTACACCATTTGTAAATAGACACAAACACACACACATATATATATATATATATATATATATATATGAATAGAAAAATAACTTTAGATATATTGACAGACAAGTAAACTTTTATATATTTATTTCTGGATTTTCAGCCAACACACAAACTTTTGAGCTTTGTATATTAGAATAGTAAAATTACTTTCTTGGGTTAGGATTCTGAAATTAATTTTTATACGTCAATAAAGATGCCAAGATTCAGCATTAATAATTCAAGCATCTTCAAAATTAAAAAGAAAAGTTCATTTTTGTAGAAAATCTTTTTTCAAATATAACTTACTCTATTCTGCTTTTCAAAACAGCTCAGGACAAAGAGCTAGATTTTCAGGAGAGCCACACTGTCGATGTTAGTTCACTAAAACTATTTTAAACCTCCAATTATGCATGATACGAAATCTCAAAGAATGAATATTTTTCCAGAGAAGAAACTCAGCATTTAATTTCCAAAACCAAAAGTTATTTTGAAAAAAAAAAAAAATAGTTGAAAATTGATGGCTGGCAATATTTATGATTATTTCAAGGGAGTGAAGTAAAGTCTTAGCCTGATCCACGTCTCAAAATTTAACCAAATTTCAAAATTAATTACTTGAAAATGATTCTTGGATGGACAACAGACTTTTCAGCATTCCTTCATAATCATCAATGGCACCTGCTCGAAGTAGAGCATCGGGATCATCATCCTCTTTTCTTATTCCCTTTCTCCATTCTAGTGGGGGTGGCAGAGATGGCTGTGAAGACCTGGCCTACTCCTGAAGAGTCATCAGCAGGATTCACAGAGAAATGAGTGTGGTGGATACAGCTGGGTGGGTCACAGGCTCCCTTCATGTTGATGGTTGGATCTGAAAGTTTCAGTCCACCATTAAATGGTCCTACATCTGGAAGGCTAATTTGGAGCAATAGTTTTCCAGGCCTCAGGGTCGATATTGGCCTGTGTCAGGGATGTCTTCAACTAATCCTTGAAGCATCATTTTGGATTTATACTTAGCCAGTTGCCACAAAAGAATTCACAAAAAAAGGATGGTACGTGGTAGTTTAATGGGATGCATGATAGACGTGACCTGCTCAGTGAAGATAATGTTGAAGGATGGTAGCCTTGATGCTGGGGAAAGATGTCCAAGAAATGACCTCATTGTTAGTGATGCAGTACTTTCATCTGATACAAGCGATTCTTTGCAGTCCTTCATATTAATGTAAACAAAAACCCTTAACAGAAACATGGTTCCAAATATTTTTAACATATTTACTCTTACACTATTTACATTATTCAGACTATAGTCCTCACCTTGGTTACCATTTGTACGACATTTCAGCTGTTGTGCGCTCCGGCCTTCATCAGGTGCTAAGAATTGCAAGCTTAATCCTTTATGATCACTGGGGCATATCATTGTCATTCCTTGTGCAGAGCCTCTTCTGATAATCATGAGTTATTTCCCTCTAACCCAACTCTCTAAGTCACTTGTTCACCGCTGCTTAGCCTAGTATTGAACTCACAACTCTATGGGTATGATTCACTGGAACTAACCAACATCTATATACACTGGGCCATGAGTCCTTAAGGACATGTTTACTCTTATATATTACTAGCAGTATAGCCTGGCATTGCTCAGGTGTAATGAAAGCTTTAAAACTAATCTATGGTCCTGGAGCTCAGACTCTTTGGACGTTGGCACAAAAGACTAAAAAGCAATAGTTGTTTCCAATTAAAGTGAAACCGTAGATTGAAAGAAAAATGAATGGCCATAAGTCAAATTTTTATTTCCTGGTATCGATATCAAATAAGTTTTTTTTTTGTTGTAAACTGAATTTAAGGCTAATAAGTTCTCTGAGTAAATGGCATCATGGCTTAGACTAAGAACTACAATTATACCTACTTAGAGCCAAACCCAAAGCAAAAACTAAAATAAAAGGGCTGAAAAAATGCAAACATACAGGCAGATAAACAGACACACACACAAACATTTTGCCTTATATATATATACACTAGCAGCATAGCCCAGCGTTGCTCAGGTGTAATGAAAGCTTTATAACTAATCTATGGTCCTGGAGCTCAGACTCAGCCTAAAGAATATTTGTGTGACATTTGGTGAGAATCGGATAAAAATTGTGGATTTGTATAAAGGAACTACAGACAGATAAACAGACACACAAACATCTTGCCTTTTATATATATTATCGATTTTCTGCACTATTGTAAGAACTGCAACCTTGAAACTTCTGAATATCGTTTCTTTCTTTGTCTATGAGTGTATCAAATTTGATTAAAATCGGACCACTCCTTCTATAACCCGATTTTTTCGATTATCGATTTTCAATATTTATCGGGAGTACCTTGACACAAAACCTAGCTAAGACCACTCACTGACACATATAGTACAACTGTATAAATTTTCAAGAAAATCGGTTCAGATGTTTTGGAGTTTATAGGTAACGGACACACACACATACAAAGTTCCATTCGTAAATAAGTTTAGATCAGGCAATTTGGGCTTTAAAGTCTTTTGCCACCGTCAGAAAATAAATTTTATGTTTATTGATGTAAAATTTTAATAATCTATAAATTCATGGACATAACTTGTGACCCATCTCTTCTTCCTTGTCCTTTGTATGTCTTAGAAATGTTTGTCTTTTTACGATCTCTTCTAACCCCAGTTCTGTCAATCATTTACAGGAACTTGTTAGGTAGGTTATGTAGTGATTTCTTTTGTCTGAGGTATTTGAATTTTTTTTAATTGCTTTATTTTAGTTTCTTCGACTTGTAGTTGGCATATTGTAGTTAGGCTCCTCTTTTTGCTGATGACCATACATTTAGTTTTCTTTAGGTTTATACTCAGTCTTTTCTTCTCACTTTCTTTTGATACCTTCTGTAGAAGATCCTGCATTTTTCCTTTCCGTGTCTGCCATCAGCACTGTGTCATCCGCATATCTGATATTGTTGATATTGTGGCCGCCAATGACAAACCCTGGCAAGGCTTTTATTTCTTTCATAATTGCTTCGCTGTACAGGTTGAAAAGTTTTGGTGAGAAAACACATCCTTGTCTTACACTATTTTTTATTTTGCATACCTGATGAGTACACTTATCCATACAAAATAGGTGTGCTGCCAACATAGATTTTTAATTATCCTAACGTCTTTTCTGAAAATGTTGAGGATATCAAGCATCTCTATCAAGTCCTTGTGTCGTACTTTGTAGAAGACCTTTGCATAGTCTATAAAGCACAGATAAAGGCCCTTCTGCATTTGTATTGCTCATTCAGATAGCATTCTGAGCATGAATATTGCATTCCTTGTTCCAGTATCTTTAACGACCCCACCCCACATTGTTCTTGTCTTATCTCTGGGCCGATTCTGCTGCGCACTCTGTTTATCAGAATCCGGACAATGAGTTTTGTTATGAGGCTCATCAAGCTGATTTTTTGATGAAGCTCACATTCCTTTGAACCTGACTTCTTAAGTAGTGTTATGAAGATTGACCTGCTTAGGTCCTCCGGTATATTGCGGCTTTTGTAGATTTTGTTTATTATTTCTGTTAGTATGTCTATGCCAAAGCTTTCTAGGGACATTATCATCTTTATTATTATCCTGTCTGGTCCTGCTGTTTTGTTTCTCTTCAATTTAACCATTGCCGATTCCACTTTGGTTTTTAATATTTCTGGTCTATCAGTAATTTTGTGCATTGTTGGTTGCTTTCTCTTGTTGTAGAAGAGATCTCCGATATACTCGTTCCATTGCTGAAGCTTTTTTTTCTTTTTATAATATTCGTGTGCCATCCTTTGCTTTTATACATCCTGTTGCTGAGCATGTCCTTTGCCCTGTTAGTTCCTTTATTTTTTGATGCATGTCTCCATTATTGGTTGTGCTCAGTCTCTCTAATTCGGCTCATTTGTCACTGAGCCATCTTTCTTTAGACTGTCTTTTTTTACTCCAGATTTTCTTGTGTCGTCTTTTGTATTCCCATTCCATATCTTGATGTTGTTTTGCGAGAAGACACATCTTTTTTCTATTTTCATATATTTGCTTCCCCGACGGCTACAATCTCCAGGAGTTTAAATGTAAGGTCAATAGACACCTCCTAACACACTAACCTGCTCCCATTCTATCAAACACTCTTCCCATCTGCCCGACAATCATCCTCTCTATCCTTACTCATCTATCACCTTTCTCCTGACATTCCCTATGTCTATCCACTCCTTCTCTTTACCTTCCCCTATGTAGCCCCATGCGCAATAGTGGCAGTGGAATGCCTTGCTTGGGGTGAGATGATTAATAAAAAAAAAAAAAAAAAATACATTACCAAATGCTTCTGCATAATCTATAAAAGATAGGTATACATCTTTTCCCTTAATAAAATATATATATATATATATATATATACACTTTGTAAATAGAGAAGCCTGTGTGTGTGTGTGTGTGTGTACAGTTCTGTGCAAAAGTATTAGGACAAGAAATATTTTATCTTTTATGAGGCCCCAAAATAAAGTTTAAAATCACCCCTGTCTTAACACTTTTGCATCACTGGGGTGATTTTCTTCACTGAAATTCAAATACAGGGTGAAAAACCACGTAAATATTGATTATTTAAAACTAGGCGTAAAAGAAATGTGTTAAAAAGAAGTTATATTTAATTTTTCCTATTTTCTATTAAATAAATTATTTTGGAAACTACTCATTATTCTATTATCCTTGGATATGACTGACTTTTTTCTTAATCCCCACTCTTGAATTGATAAATCTAATGTTACTTTGCAAGACACACTTTGGGAACAAATATAAGTTGTTTGGCAGGAGATACCATTAGATATATTTAAGAAGCTTGTGATGTCAATGCCTGACAGAATGAAGGCTGTGATCAAAACAAAAGGCTATTATACTAAATATTAAATTTATTTTGTTACAAGTATTTTTTCTTGTTAAAGCATTTGTTGAGTAAATCAAATAAAATTTCTTTCATTAAATTGTTCATTTTCTGTCAATATGCCTGATAAAAGATAAAATAGTTCTTGTTCTAATACTTTTGCACAATTCTGTGTGTGTGTATATGTATATATATATATATATATATATATATATATACATACATACACTGTAAATAGAGAAGTGTGTGTGTGTGTGTATGTATATATATATATATATATATATATATATAAAAGATAAAGAAAAGCTTGTTTTAGGTGATGCCGTTTGCCTTGAAAAGTCTAGAAGTGGAAGAACATGTGGTTAAAGCAGGGTTTTTTATTTTTATTAAATTGTCTTTCTACAGATATATTTCATGAATATCTGAATTTTATAAACACAAATGTGCACACACAGACAAATATATTTATTGGGGGAAAGATGTATGACAAAGAGGAAAAAATTTTGTGACGCATTTCAACCTTTAGGACTTTATTGGACTAACTCTGCTCAGTTGGGGTGATGAAAACTTGATGGACAAAACGTGTCACACAAAAACTTTTTCTACTTTGTCATATATTTTTCTCCAGTATTCTTCTTGATATATTCAAATTTATATATTTTTATCTCAGGTTTTGTTTTTGTTTTTTTAAGTAGGCTAAACTTCAAATTCAGTGGCACCTGATAAGGATTTTTATTGCTTCTATCCCGTCCTTTTTGTCTCTTGCTCCAGTCAGTTGACAACAACTCTAATTGGGGAGGTGTGATAGATTGAAAACTCTTTATCATTTGGTCTTAATCTTGTTTAAATAAGAGTGTATATGTGAGAATATAAAATGATGAACATTAAATAATAAGTATGCCATAGAAGAAGTGAATATTTATTTTTTTTAATCATGTCACCCCAAGCAAGGCGGTAATGCCACTGATGCGCAGGGGGCTACTTAAGAGTAAAAAGATTGGAAAACAGAATACAGAAACCACATCCTAAACAGGGAACAAGGGATGAGCCTCTTCACCTGTTCAAAAGATGAGGGTGGAGTGTGAACCAGGTGATAGTTTAGTCTATCTACTCCAATTGAGAAAAGAAAGAAAAGACTAAGAAGATCGGAAAAAAGAAAGCTGGAAACCACATCCTAAACAGGGAACAAGGGATGAGCCTCTTCACTTGTTCAACAGATGTGTGTGGAGCATGAACCGGGTGATAGTTTAGTCTATCTACTGTGACACAATAACTAGGCATATATTAAGGTGCTTTGTAAAATATGTATTTTATTATAATAGATTAAAATAGGAAATGGTTAAGAATAGAAAATAGATTAAAAACATGTTTTGTTTAACAAAAGTGAAAAAGAAGAGAAAAAATAAATAAATAAACGCTTTTTCTTTTATGAGGAAAATTGTGGAAGAGAAAAGGGTATCAGATTACTGTTTTAAATCCTACCACTCTTCCGGTAAATATTTGACTCGGTGATTTAATGTGATAAGAGATAAAGTTCAGGAAATAGGTTTTTTGAATGACCAGGTCAAAGGCTGTCTTTACTGTATCTTAACCACACATTAAGAATTTTCTGGCGGAAGCTTTATTAAGATAAAAAAAACCATGGAAAGATACTAGGGCTAAGTGCAGACTGGGCATCTGCGGGACGTTTACACATCAAAGGAGGGAAAATATGAATACCCTGAAATTTCGAACTTACAGTCGCCAATTGCTTATCACCCGGTGGTCTAAAGCATTTCCGGATTAATTTTAAATAAATACAGGTGATTTTTCTGAGTCAGATCAGTTGAGTTGAGTTAGTTCCGCCAGGCGTGTGCTTGAAGTAGAACCTCTGTTCGTCTTGTTTCGGTCAGTTCGGATTTGATCTCCATTAATTAGAGTTAGAGCTGTGTGTCACATTCGCCTGCCCCAACCGAAAAGGCTAACTCTAAACGAAATAAAGCATCCTTTCAACTCATCCAAGTTGTGGAAGTTTGTTCCTTATAGTTTAATCTTGTACCCCCAGCTTGAGGCTCCGACATTTTCAACAAACTCCCGGCAAACATCACAGCGTGGAGAACGGCCGTCGGAGAAATTGTTCGGACCGTCCTCTGGGGTGTTACACTACTCCAATTGAGAAAAAAAAGAAAAGAGTAAGAAAATTGGAAAAAAGAAAGCTGGAAACCACATCCTAAACAGGGAACAAGGGATGAGCCTCTTCACCTGTTCAATAGACATGGGTGGAGTGTGAACCGGGCGATAGTTTAGTCTATCTATTCCAATTGAGAAAAAAAAGAAAAGAGTAAGAAGATTGGAAAAAAGAAAGCCAGAAACCACATCCTAAACAGGGAACAAGGGATGAGCCTCTTCACCTGTTCAATAGACATGTGTGGAGTGTAAACCAAGCAAACAGAATAATATTGCTCTTACATGCATGTTCCTATTTCTTTTCTATCAACTGTTATCATTATTTCATACTCTTCATCTTGTATTTTTGCATATAAACTTCTATTCAGTTAGTCATTTAATTACCATACATGATACAAGTTTGGGTAATCATGTCTCTTTCAATCCAGGACTGACTAAGCAGAAGATTTTTTCACAGTAGGTTGTCATTTTTTCTGCAATAAACTGGTTGCCAACTAACGCTATAGAACCCAATATGTTAACGCATAGCTGGGTGGGGAAGAGATAGATTTGTACCTTTACCAATGGGTATTTGTGTGTAAGGGAATGCAACAAATTCAACTGGATTTAAACTTGGTTTGCCGATTTTTTTTATTGAGGCAATATCCATTGCATTACAAGGCATACATCACACTAACAATATAGTCAGAATGAGTTCTTAGTCACATAGTTCTCCACCAAGATTTGGTTTCATCTTGAACAATTAAGAGTGTGAGACTCACGTTGGCAAGGTTGTTTCTAACTAGCATCCAGTTGGCAGACAAATATAAACAGAGTTGTAACTCAATACATGTCCCTCTCTTGAACAATCATAGGATGGCTATTGTGCTGGTATTTATTGAGAACAATATCCCCACTGGAATCATCAGCCAATCATATCCTACAGAACAGACTTGCCTGGATAGCAGAATGGAATCTCCCAGGCTGTTATATAAACTGACTACCAATTAGGCTGTCAAATGAAGTTCAACTCAGTTGAGTACTGGCTGTCGCTATTTACTAATTTTACACATCTGACAGGAGCAAAAGACAAAAAATACATCCTACATGCACAACTAACATTTGCATTAGCAGCAACATGCAGTAATTCCAGAGCATTGCCATTTGTATCGATAACGTTAATAGCAATAAAAAGAAAAAATGAATAAGTCTGCATCATCATCAGTTGCTAGTGAATCACACGTTATGCCAGTGTCTTGTGTTCAGCAAGTTGAATACCTTAACATTGGCTAAGAAGTTCAACACGTTAGCTGGGTGCTTAGATGACTGTTGATCTTATAACAAAGTGAAAGCAAATATATACATGAAACACACACACATATTGATTTGTCTTTTTATGGCTTATGAACCTTTTGCCAGTTATTTAAAGGCAGAAAATATTTTTTAGATTTTAAGAATTTTTTTAAGATAGTGATTTACTGATATAAGTTCTACTAATTAACACAGATTGGCTAAGAAGAGATGGATTCATGCCTTTCCCAAAGATACTTGCATGTAAGTGAATATAATGAAGCCAACTCTCCAGTTTCTATTACTGAGCTGTTATCCATTACAAAACACTGCATATTCAAGCTGATATTCCCACGCACACACACATATATATATATATAAATTTTTTTTTCCAGGATGTGTGTTGTGGTGTAATGATTCAGTCAGTTAAGTGCCATATGTGATACACGCTTTGGGCGAGCATGTCTCGAGAGAGACATGACTGACTGGGTAGAAAATTATCCCGCAGTAGATTGCCATTGCTTTTTGCGGTAGACTGGTTGCCAACCAAGGCTATAGAACCCAATCTGTCCTATTATTTAAATCATAACTGAGGGGAAGAGATGGATAAATACCTTTTCCAAGAGTATTTGTGCATCAGTGAATGCAAGGAATTCAACTGGAATTTAAACTCGGATCCCCGATTTGTTGTTCAAAGCCAATATCCACTGCACTACAATGCACATCTACTGAGCTGTTATCCATTACAAAACACTGCACATTCAAGTTGATATTCCTATATATATATATATATATATATATATATATATATATACACACATACACACACACAATCTTTGAGGAAAAATATGTTGTTCATCAAAGCTGAAACGTGTTGCATAAAATTGTTCTGTAAACTTGGGGAAAAAGTGCAGCCCGTACAGCAAGTGGAAGAGAGAAATAAGACTAAGTGAAATATAGAAAAACTATTATCAATAAATTCCAGTTTTTCTAAAGAGCAATGTGAACCAATTCTAGAAAGAAGACAAAAACAAAAACAACAAAAAAAAAAAACACCAAGTCTAAAAGCTTCTAGGTAGAAGACACAATTACATATGCACTGATTCATATATTTAGAAATACAGTTTTGGATACCTAATGAGGTAAAAACAAATTATCTCCCTTTACTGATGAATCTATTTCACTTTCTCAAATAATATAGTGTGACATAATAGCAGGATTTTTTTTCTTATTTTTTACTCTACATTAAAATGAACAATATGAACAACAAACACCTTAAAATGAAAGTAACATACAACAAAAAAAGAAAAAATCTAAAAATGGAACTGAAATGGAGTCTTTTGGATACTTGTTAAAAAGAAATTCTCTCGTGTATATTCTCACAAGTACATGAAATGAACAAAACAAACTTATTTTATTCGTTCAAATGAACAAATATAAAAGTACAAATGGAACCCATATTCTTGTAATTCAGTACATGCCTATCAGTGCATATACATTTGTGCTTCAATCACAACACAAAGCATAAACATGTATATATGAATGAAATGTGTATATATATATATATATATATATATAGAGAGAGAGAGAGAGAGAGAATGATAAATGAATAACACAAATTTTCAATGTAATTTACCTTCCTTGTCAATACATTTCTTTCAATAATGAAAATTGATCATATAGATCAGGAGTCACCTAATTTTTTTCAGAGAGGGCCAATAAATGAGAGAACGATGAGCACAGGCTAGATAACTATTTTGTAAAATACAATACAATGAATACACAAAAAATAACAACAAAAATATTTAATTACCAAAAAGTTATCAAAGATGGCGATATTAACAATAAAATAGTTATATCACACCGAGTGCTAACATATCCAAACCTAACTTTGCAACAAAAAAGGTGAGTGAGATTTGTGAAATTGGTATTTAACTTTTAAGATATAATCAATATTTGCTTTAGACTTGCTGCATCCAATCAAGAGAATTGCTTTCAAATAGATACCTCCACTAATTTGCAATACCTAAGGTTTAAAATTAATTTCTATAAAGAAAAAAACTTTCTTGACGCTTTCATTTGAGCTTTAATTGAAAGCAAATGAATTAAATTAACTATTTGCAGTAAGCAAAATACTCTGGTGAATTTCAAACAGAAATTATATTGATTGAAATTGATATTTTTTTTTCTAAAATATCTCATTAGTACTCAGTAAAAGTGTTGGAAAATATTCTTTGTAATCTAATTTATGAATGTTGACTATAAATTTACTGTAGTCCTCACTCTTATTTTTCTTATTTTCTGATAATGTTGTGTATACTTTCAAAAATGGGCATGTTACACAATATTTTATATCCACAAAAAAAATTAAAAATTATTTTTTAAATTTTGGTGCTAAATGATTTGTATTAATCTTTTCAATTTTTGATTAGTAAATTAGTTTTCACTTAACAATATTACCTCACAAGATTAAACTATTATAAAATTTTAAAAGAATTTTTTCTTGATTATTATAATTAAAATTTAAAAAATGAAAACAATTCTGGTCATAATTCATTCTTCTTTGAAAAGTTGTTTTTCCTTAAGAAAATAGTGCACTTAATAAATCTTATTTATAAAAGCAATTAAAAGATTTCTAATTAAATAATGTTATAAGTTTTATTACCTTTTTTCAAATTTTATATGGAGCAGATTTTTGACAAACACATAGCAGTTCAAAAAAAAATTAAGAGTCCTGCTTTTAACTAGTAAAGATATTTGGGGATGAAAATTTAATTTTTCAAAATTTCATGAAATTAAATAAGTTGGGGGTAACACATGTAAAAAAAAAAAAACTTTTTTTACCAAGATTTTCTAAAACAAAAATTTTAAAAATAATTTATTTGTGAATAAGTCCTGAAAATTTCATTAAAATTCAAGAATTATTTGATTTTTACAAGAATTTCCAAATCAATGTGTTTTTCACTAGAAAAAAAGGTGCTAAAACACTAATTATAAATATTATGTCAATCATTAATGCAAGATAAAAAAAAAAAAATCAAGATTTTTGTTGTAGAGTGGCTAACACTCCTGCAGCACTCTCAATGACAGAATGGTCCATGGACTGAAAGGATCTATTTAAGTACAAATAGTAGGACTTGAGACATAATATGCGAGTGTCATTCATGTAGTATTCGGATTGATTGCTTCAGTGACTATTGCGATCTAAAACCCCTCTACTCTGTGTTGTAAATTTTGTCTTTTCTGTCATTGTAATTATTGTACTGTTCTGCTAAATCTGTTTAGCACTGGAATTTGTGCTGAATAATACTGCAGCAGACTTTCTCTGTGTATTGTATCCACCTTGGCAAAACAACAATTTTTAACCAAAACTTTGAACGTGCTCGTCAGTCAGTTAAGTGCTATATGTGATACATGCTTTGGGTGATCATGTCTTGAAAGAGACATGACTGACAGGGTGGAAGATTATCCCACAGTAGGTTGCCATTACTTTCTGTGATAGACTGGTTGGCAGCCAAGCCTATAGAACCCAAGCTATCCTATTATTTAACCCATAACTGGAGGGAAGAGATGGATTAATACCTTTCCCAAGGGTATTTGTGCATAAGTAAATACAAGGAATTCAACTGGAATTCAAACTTGGCTTCTCGATTTGTCATTCCAAGCTGATATCCAATGCACCACAATGCACGTCCAAACATGCTAAAATTATTTTAAAATTTAATGAAGTAATAAAAATATATTTGGTCTTTGCTCTTAATAAGAAACATTTTGATAATATTTTTTTTTTTAAGTTGGGGCCTTTTTTCATCATGCTATGCTGTTTTTTCAGTGAAAAAGTATGGGAACCAACTTTCAAATGTTCATAAGTCAGCCTCCTCATATATGCTTATTTTAACATACTTTAGAATTTATAATGATCTCAAGCAAAAAATATGACACAATACGCTGATGTCAGTCTTTTTTTTTATGAATGGCACTCTTCAAACTGGTTTAAACGTGGCAATTCAACTTAAAACATGATAGCTGTAGCAGGCTTGTAATCACTTTTCTTAGAAACTTCATTGAAGGCACAGGCACAGAAAGTGCTCGGATATCAGAAGTCACTGATTTTTTAGTTTTCACTGATTTTCCTAAAATTTATTTTACTGTCAGATTGAAAAAATCAGACTGGCCCACTTTTGGCACTTTTACTGACATTTATTTCAGTTTTTTTCTATATAGTAGGTTTTACTACAGCCTATTGATAAAAACATTATATTTTAGCCCATTTGTGGCAGAGTGCGGTGACAAACCAGATCTGGGATGCAGTTTAGTGACCAAAGATATTGATCAAATAATATACAAAGAAAAATTCAGATCAAAATTCAGTTAATAGCCATATCAGCCTACAGACACCTTATAAACAAATATAGACAAAGTGTGACGAATAATTAGATAGACAAATATATATATATATATATATATATATATATATATATATAGATAGATAGATATAAACAAATTGAGATAGATACTTAGAAGAGAATCAAATAAAAACAGATATAAACAAATTGAGAAATAATTACATAGAACAGAAACTGAAATAAACTTGTTTCTTGAATAAAAGTCTGGTTTGGAATAAGCAGGGAAGTTAGAAATTTTTTCGAAAACTAAAAAGTAAATCCACATGTGTAGGTATGTGTGTGTGTGTGTGTGTGTGTGTGTGCATTTAAAAGTATGCAGCCTAATAATAAAAACTGCACTTATTTCAGTGATACTAATTAATCGTATACATCAAAGATTATATGTTGAAATTTTCAGGAGGGCAAAGACAGTCAGATTTGAGATTTGAATGGTGGACAAAGACAGGTAGATCTGTGACTTGAATGGTGGGGGGGAAGACAGGTGAATTTGTAATTTGAGCGGTGTGGGGCAAAGACAGGTAGATTTGAGTTTTAAATGGAGGGGGCAAAGACAGGTAGATTTGACATTTGAATGAGGGTGCAAAGACAAGTATATCTGCAATTTGAACGGGGGCAAAGACAGGTAGATTTGAGATTTTGAATGGGCAAAGACAGGTAGATTTGAGGTTTTGAATGGGCAAAGACAGGTAGATTTGAGGTTTTGAATGGGCAAAGACAGGTAGATTTGAGGTTTTGAATGGGCAAAGACAGGTAGATTTGAGGTTTCGAATAGGCAAAGACAGGTAGATTTGAGGTTTTGAATGGGCAAAGACAGGTAGATTTGAGATTTTCAACAAGCAAAGACAGGTAGATTTGAGGTTTTGAATGGACAAAACAGATTTGAGATTTTGAATGGAGAGCAAAGACAGATAGATTTGAGATTTGAAGTGGGGGTAAAGACAGGTAGATTTGAGATTTGAACTGGGGGGACAAAGAAAGGTAGATTTGACATTTGAATATGGGTCAAAGACAGGTAAATTTGAGATTTGAATGAGGGGAGAGTCTAGACAGATTTAAGATTTGAATGAGCAAAGACAGGTAGATCTGAGATTTGAATGGGCAAAAAACAGGTAAATTTCAGATTTGAATGGGCAAAGACATATTTGAGATTCGAACGGGGGTCAAAGACAAATTTGAGATTCAAATGGGTTCAAAGACACATTTGAGATTCGAACGAAGGTCAAAGACACATTTGAGATTCGAACGAAGGTCAAAGACACATTTGAGATTCAAATGGTTTCAAAGACACATTTGAGATTCGAACGGGGGTCAAAGACACATTTCAGATTCGAATGGGATCAAAGATATATTTGAGATTCGAATGGGGGTCAAAGATATATTTGAGATTTGAATGGGGGTCAAAGACATATTTGAGATTTGAACAGGGGTCAAAGACATATTTGAGATTTAAACGAACAGAAATATATTTGAGATTTGAACTGGCAAAGACACGTAGATTTTGGTTGTAAAGTAATATTCCCACAGCATTTCAAATCATACATATACTACTAGAACATACTGCCATAAAGTTTTTGTAATTGAGAAAAAGTGGTTGGTATTTGTGGCAGACTAAAAAACAATTGGTTGAAAATATTTTTCTTTCTCTTTAAACCACCACACACTTTTCTTGGCAGAAGCATTTATGCCCGCATGCCATAAAAAGCCCAACAAAAATATCCAAAGGGGGATTTTATCCAGTCAGCCAAAGGGAATGGATGCTTGAGGCAATGCATCTCATAGAATGTGCACGTGCTTGACTGGTCAAAAACTGATAACTTCAGTAACACCAGATCCTCCAGCTCATTAAAAGTAGACAAGTACAGACACATGTACACATGTTGCAAAGGTGTTTATCAATGCTAATGCAGCCACCTGGCATGGAGACTGCAGCCAATATGCACATGCTTCAAACATAAACGCATCTCAGTCTGATGCAAACATTTACAATTGGTAAACCATATTTTTGTCCTTGTTTCAAATTGTCGTTTGTCTAAATGATATGAACTTGTAACTATGTTCAACAAACCTAATGGCTGGACTAGAGGTCAGGTCTTGCATGGAGATAGTAAGTAACCCAACTGAGAAGACAGCAGGGAGATGATGGACTAGTGTTATAAGTAGTAAAATTATAGGTCCCTTCAAAATTGATGCTCTTGGAAAAGATGATTTTTAATTTTTTTAAATAGTACAGATCACAACAAAGAAGCTTTATGCTAAAAGGTCAATTTATGCAAGATAAGTGCTCCTTCCCTGAAAAAATTAACTGTTGATTCAGTTTTTTGTTTTTGTTTTAAATCATATTGTCCCAAGCAAGGCAGTTTACTGCCACTGGTGTGCAAGGGGTTACATAGGAGGAAACTTAGGAGAAAGAGTGACTGGTTATTGGGGGTGTCAGGAAGTGGGTAATAGAAGGATGAGAATACTGATAAGACTGGAGTGGACGGAGAAATGAGCATGAGAGAGAGGATGCAAGTTAGTGAGATAGGAGATGACTATTGACTTTGCACTTAAATTGTTAGAGATTGTAGCTGTCGGGAAAGCAATTAAACAAGAGAGAAGTTGGGGAGAAATTACTTCAAAACACTTTTCCCTCTCAAATTCATAAGCAGAATCACACAAATTCATGTTGGGATTTTTTCCTAGTCAATAGAATAGGCCAGTTCTTGGTTTCATATGTCTCAGTCCTAGTCTGTCTTGTCAAAATCCTTTGTTCGTTCATCCAAACTTGCTCTAGTGTGTCAACCCCAATCTTTAGTTTGTGAAGTTTTTTTTGTTTTTTTTTACTGATAAGTACTACATATATCGTTTGCTTGTATTTATATTATTTTTTAGCCCTGTTCTTTTCTTATACTTGTTATTGCTTATTGTAAACTTTGTCAATTATATTTGTTGGTTAGTTTGGTTACTTATTTTACATTTGACCATGACTACTAACTCCACATTGACCATTGCCCACCTTGCCACAAAAGGTCTCAAAGAATACCTTGAAGTTGTAGTGGATAAGAAATTAAGAATTAAAATCAACTTTCTTCTTCACTTTTACAAAAATTCACAATGACATGTGAAATCCTGGTTTTTCCCAAGTAGCTGTTAAACTGATTTTCTGACCACTGGAAGCAACTTGCAAGACCAAAAAGGACTTTACGAGTCAGTGTGAAAAATCTAGATTACAGTAAAAGAACTTCATCAGCATCATTCAGACTCAGATGGAAGCAGGGAGAAAGACAAATAAAAAATGTAACTTCAACATCAAATTGTCAAATCGACCCAGAGATAAGGTAAGGTCGCACCTTGCTCTCTTTCTTCTTCTTTCTCATGTACTGATTCATTTTACTTCTTCTACATCCACAGACATTCCTACTGAATACATACATACATACGTACGCATATACACTTTCAACAAATTACTACTATGAACATTTGCATGAACTCTTGATACCCTTAACTTTCTCACAGAACATTTACTGCTACCTATTCTTGTTATTCATTTCTTTTATACCACATTTCCTAATTCCCATTCTACCACACTTGCATATATCGTTTGCTTGTATTTATATTATTTTTATTTATAAATATTTATTTTATTCTGTTCTTTTCTTATGCTTGTTATTGCTTATTGTAAACTTTGTCAATTATATTTGTTGGTTAGTTTGGTTACTTATTTTACATTTGACCATGACTACTAACTCCACATTGACCATTGCCCACCTTGCCAAAAAAGGTCTCAAAAATACCAAATTAACAGAATACCTTGAAGTCTCTCTATATTAATCCAAGAGAAAAACTTGTGATCTTTCATTAATAGAAGCATAAGTATTACATATGTAAAAGATGAACAATATTCAAGTGAAGAATATTCCTGGAAAATAACAGAATATACTACAAATAGTACTAAATTCAAAACAGTAGTATATTAAAAAGAAAGCTATGAGCAAATGACTGATTAAAGGTAAAGACTATCAAGGAGCTATACTAATATGTGGAATAATAAAATAGAAATTCATTTGAGTCTATGAGATGTTTCTATACCAAATGTATACTTTTCTATGGCCAATATCTTTTGGATTTATTTAGAAATAAAAATAAAAACATAGTTCATTGTGTCGGCATAATAAAACCTTACAAGTTATTATCAATACTTTTTAGAAAATATTAATAGCTTAGTGATACAAGTCTTACTAATTAACCCATAGCTGGGGGTAAAAAAAATGGTGGATGCATACCTTTCACAAGGGTATTTGCAAGTAAGTGAATATAACGACCCTAGTGAAAACTACAACTTGACTTGTTGATTAGCAATTCCAAGCCGTTATCCTACTACCGGTTTCTGTATAATTACTAAAGTTGAGCAATGTCAAGCCTAGTCAGTACCTAGATGGGTGACCACTTGGGAATATCAGGTGCTGTAAGCTTGCATGTGCAGGTGGATTAATGGATGATGAATTGTTAATCTGTGAACGGAGTTTCAATTCCGGTTGCGTTCATTATATTCACTTACAAACAAATACCCTTGGTAAAAAAAAGAAAAAAAGAGAAAAACAGATCAGTTATTCTTAGTTCTCATTTTTATTGCATTTGCTAATATCTTTATCTTTGTTATTTTTAGCACATTTTATCCATATTGCTGTCTGACCTTCATTAGTCAACATTCAAGGAATTTAAAACAGAACTTTTTATTTCATCTACAATACTAGACCACTCTTATTCTGCTCTCCATATATTAGGACATCATGTCTTGTTCCTTTTTAGTATTACTCAGTTATTGTTCATTTTGTTCCGAGTCAAATGGTTTCGAAAGATTGTTTTCATGTCAATATTGGGAAAATAAAATCAACCCTTAGTCACGTATTGTTTCCTTGATACGTTTGCTGATAGATAATTGCTGCCTTCACCTTTAAATTCTAACTGTAATTTTGCACGCAAAAGTAATCATTCCAATTCTATCAAATCGAATTTTGGCATTCAATCACTAAGAGCTTATCAGTTCTGTATAGTAGAGCCAGCATGTCCAATGACTGTGAGTGTGTTAAGAGAATCATGTCTTTGAATTTTGGTCAGTACTAGAAGACTGGGCTAAAGTGTTATTTTCTTTGCTCTAAACGAATGTGACTTCTTTGCCTCCGTTCAGGTGCCATTAGCATTTATTGTCTCTCCCACTTTGATTCAATAAACATTTTCAGCAAACAGAATTTTACGCGCATTGTTGTCAAAGACAGTTGAGTGAAAATCCATTTCTGATAATAAGTCATATCAGCAAACTGAATAAATTACAGATGGCGAATGAGCTTGCTAGACTTTTATGAGATAGCAAGCTGTTCATAATAAAGGAATCTGCAATGGATACAAGGAAAATAATAGAGACACTCGGAAAGAGACAGAAAAGGAATTTAGAAGCACTAGTCAGATAAAAATGAAAAGGCTGCAATTAAAAGCAAAATGCTCAAAATTAAAGAAAAATTAAATGATTAAAACAAAAGCAAAAAAGGCCAGCAACAAATTAAATTATGGAATATTAAAAAAAAAAGAATAGACCTCAAATCACATCAAATGCAATTGTGTGTGTGTGTGTGTGTGTGTGTATATATATATATATATATATATATATATAAATAAATAAATATATATATTTACACACACATGTATTTATATATGTATACATACACACACGTGTATGTGTGCGTTTTCAAGCTAAAATGCATATATATATATTAAATATATACGTTTGTGTGCGTGTATATATATATATATATATATATATATATATATGTCTGTCTGGGTTGGTTTGATAGTGTGTGTTCTGAGAGCCTATAGAAATGGCTATTCTCCAAATGTAAAATAATATATATATATATATATATATATATATATATATATATGTCTGTCTGGGTTGGTTTGATAGTGTGTGTTCTGAGAGCCTATAGAAATGGCTATTCTCCAAATGTAAAATAATATATATATATATATATATATATATATATATATAGTGTGTGTGTGTGTATATATCAATCAGAGGTGGATGTTGGTGATATAGTATGAGAGGGTGCAAGCAGAAGCATGGAAGAATGACATCTGACATAAGTGTATAGGAAAAAAAACAAAAAATATACCTACTAAAATTCATGGCTATTTACTGAAGTTTTTTTTTTGTTTTATTGAAACCAGAATTAGGCAGTGGGTAATGTTTTTTTTTTTGTTAAAAAGTAGGGCAACTCTGCTGGTGCAAATTTTTAGGAATAAAACATTAATAATACAGAAAATCATGTGCTGTGTTTCATTAACTAATCTATCAGTATTTATGATTTTTGAAATGGTGTATTGATTTGCTGGAAAGAAACAAAACAAGATGTGTGCACCATAGTCATAGACCAAGGCCTACTGTCAGCCTCAATATCTAGGTAGGCTGTGGTATTTAAAGTCCTCTCATTTTCTTTCACTCCCAGTAGCCCCTTGCATCTTAGTGGCATTATCATCCTGGTGAACGAATTAAAAAAAAAATTAATCTCTCCATAATTCTTTTATAATTTTCTTCCTCTAAGTAAAAATATCTAAATACATTTAGTGTATACATATAAATTGAAAATTTAGCTTTGCATGTGTTGGGGGATGTAATGTGTATATGCAATATGTGAGATTGGAAATGAAGTTCTTGTAAAATCTGTGGTTCTAATAAAATTTTATCCAAATTCATGTTACTATTACCAATCCAAATATTAATATAGTTACTATGACTGTACACTTTACATAGTTTCTTTCACTTAGTAGTTTATTGTACAGTAAAAGTTCCAATTTGGAAAATAATCAAATAGTGTTCTCTACAAATATACTAATAGATGGGAAGTCAAATTTCCCCTAATTTTTAAGTAACACCACAAAAGTTAACTTACTGGTTCTAGTACATTTAAATCTAATGAATTAAGAAAATCTTTATCGGAAACATGAAAGAGATTTTGCAACCATGCAAATAGCATACCACACTAAACATTTGGAGGGAGGTTACCTCAACATGGTGTTACATTTAGCAAGCTTATCTCACAAAAAGACTGAGTAGTGAGTTCAATCCTCACTAGGTTACCCCATACCTCCAGCCTGCTGCCATATCTAATGTTAGAAAAATTTGTTTATATATATATATATTCTTTGTTTTTCTTTAATCCGAAGTGGAAGAGTAGGAAGGTAAATTCCAAGAATCTGATCCTAATCAATATTAAAAATTTTTAACATTAAAAAGTGATGCAAGCAGAGAGCTCAATGCATTAAGAATACAGAGCCAATTCCTAAATATGCCATTTCAAAATATACCATTTCAACACCCTGTAACCCAGCAACTACCAGCTCTGTCCTTTTCCACTTTGTGACCATTGTTAACCTAAAACCCCTCCACACTCTGACCCAGGGCCTTCACCATTTAGAAAAAACAATGTCGCTGACATGACGTAGAGTCTCTATCAGAGATCCTATGTTGAAATGTACATCCGACACCTTTGAATTTTGAAAATTTTCTCTAATATATATATATATATATATATAATGATGTATATTAATAAATATACATATTAGGAAGGTGTACATATGTATAGTATTATTATTCAGGTGTTAATAAAATAGTGGTCAATGTACAAACAGAGCTGTATTATATATACATATATTCAGGCGTTCGACAAAGTACGCCACAAGGAATTGATAGAAATGCTCAGCAAACTTTGACATATTTGGCAAAGACATTAGAGTAATCATGAACCTCTACTGGCAGCAAATCGCCTGTACATGGACAGGAAACAAAAATAGAAAAGGGCGTAAGACAAGAATATGTCTTTTCAAAAGACCTATTCAACTTGTACAGCAAGACTATTCTGAGGACGCTAGAAGTTATGCCAGGATTCGTCATTGGTGGTCCTAATCTGAACAACATAAAATACACAGATGATACAGTGCTAATAGCTGACACCAAAAGCAAACTACAAGACTTACTAAAAAAAGTAGATGAAAAAAGTCAAAAGAAAAGACTACAAATAAATTACAAGAAAACCAAATGTATGATCACAGGCAAACAGAGGAGCCCAAAAGGCCAATTACAAGTTATGGACATTAAAATCAAGCAAGTACAAAAATTTAAGTTCTCTGGAAGCGTTCTAACGGAAGATGGAAAGTGCAACACTGAGATCCAAAGGTGAATTGGAATAGCTAAGAAAGCATTCCAGAAGCTAACCAGAGTATTAAGAGACAAGAAAATTTTGCTAGAAACAAAGAAAAGCGTTTTGGATGTGATGTCTGTCTTTCAATATGGCAGTGAATGCTGGACAATATCATTAAAGATGAAGGAAAAACTTGAAGAACTTGGTTCAACAGAAAGATGCTGTGAATATCATGAATTGAGCATGTGAGCAATGATGAGGTTTTAGAAAGGATAGAAACAAAAAGGAAATTAATGCTGAGCATTAAGGAAGAGACAGCTGAAGTTCTTGGGACATGCAATGAAGAAGGCTTGGAGAATCTGATACTCACAGGTTAGATAGAGGGAACAAGTGACAGGGGGAAGCAGCATAAACATATTTGAAGGCCCTGAGCAGCTAGATGGCGGAGTAACAGGAGAATGTGTGCTAAGAGCCACCAGGGTATAGGGAGACGTGGAAAGCCATGATCTACTATGTCCTGAAAGGACATGGCACATAAAAGAAGAATACATAGGATAATATATATATATTTTCCCTCCTGTCATGTGTCATGCTCATGGAGGGAGGAACAGAGAGAGAGAGGCAGGGTCACTCAGTTAATTTTCTTTACTACCAGTTATTAAAATTCTTGCCATGTGACTGCTCTTTAACAGTGCCTTCTTGCTCGGGGTGAAATGATTAAAAAAAAAAAAAAAATTTATGTTTTTGTATTAATTAGGTCATTGAGTAGTGAAGAATTATGTATATATCTATAGCCCAGAGGTAGAATCGCCAACTGACGCCAATTTGGTCGGGTTTCAATCCTGGGTTAAAAAGCAATCGGAGTCTAACCGTACTGATGAGCTATGATACAGCGAAACAGATCTGTCTGCAGAAGACAATATATATATATATATATATATATATATATATATATATAATTATCCCTCTTATCATATTTGGGGGTCTGAATTATTTTGTTTTTTTTCCTATGTCTTAATGTAAGATACTTAACAGTAAGTACATCAATATGTACATTTTACTGTCATTTTAGATGGAATGTCGATAAAAACATTTTCCTGACATTTTTCACAGCACAGTTCTATTCCTATGTGTATATTTTCTCTTGCTTTCTAAAGCTAAATAAATCAATGACCTGATGGACAATTTTCGGGTTTGTTAAATTTTCATTTGATTGCCTATCTAAGACTTGTCAAACACAAATGATGAATGGGAATCAAAATGAAGATTCTATCCTTCCTAATTTATTTGGCTCACTTGATATTGTGTCCCAAGAGATAAAAGCACATAATCATCTTCAACAGATGGTGAAAGATATGTGATATATTCTTTTAAGTGTGCCAAAAACAGTAACATAGCTATGAACTCCTTGATGACTGGTCTTGTTTTTTTTTGTTTTTATATATATATATATATATATAGTCAATTCACCCTAAGCAATGCAGTACTGGCACTAGTGTGCAGGGTCTTGCAGTGAGAGGAGAAGGGGAAGAAAAACAAAGAAAAAAGAGAACAAGTTACAAAGGGATTCAAAGAAAGGGTAAGATGGGAATCAAGGCAATAGAAAATAGCTGTTGATATTGCACTTAAACTTTTGAAGACTGTAGCAATCTGGGAAGTAAACAGAAGGGAGATCCACAGACAGGAAGTGCGAGAAAAGAAACTGTTACAATAAAAGTGATGATTAGATTTGACTATTCTGACGGTAAAAGGGTAGGACCTAGTTGCCAATCTCCAGAAACATAACACCTTAGCTATTGGATGAAATACTTTGTACTGTACAACAAATTCTGAAATGTGTAGGTGTTTATAAACAACATAAACAACATTCTACGATGTGTGCTGTGGCGCAGTGATATCGGTTTGGAATGAGAAATCAGAGAGCCGAGTTTACATTCCAGCTGAATTCTTTGCATTCACTTATGCACAAATAGACTTGGAAAAGGTACTAATTCATTGCTTCGCACTAAGAGTTCAATAGCTAGACAGATTGGGTTCTAGAACCATGGTTGGTAACTAGTCTACTGCAGAAAGTAATGACAACCTATTGTAGAAGAATCTTCTGCCCAGTTAGTCATGTCACTTTCAAGACATGATCACCCAAGCATGTATCACATATGGCACTGGACTGATTGATGCAACACTTTTAGACCTTAGCTACCTTGCAAATTTCTCTATGTTTGGCTGTATTTTCTCCTGCTCATTCAATGACATTATGGAAAGTTTTCTTGTTCATAAAATTTTCATTTTAAGCCTTGTTCAAAGCATCAGTCATGGTGGAGGGGTAGTCTAACTTTAAAAATGTTAAGAGTGGAGAATATAAATAGTCTCCTTGTGACAAGAATATGATAGTTGGCCATATTCAATTTGTGTGACTACTTAAGTATCAACCACTATGGTATACAATTTTACAATACACAGCACTTTTCAAATAAGGAGTTAATAACTTGATGCATGGGAACAAAAATCAAGATTCTATCCTTCCTAATTTATTTGACTGACTTGATAAAGTGTCCCAAGGGATAAAAGCACAAGGCATACACTCTCAGCAGACCTCAAATGGAATGACTATATTGAATCCATTGCTAAATCCGCTGTTATGAAAGTCAGTTCTCTGTGCAGGGCCCAGAAGTTTTTTTTCCGTCAGAATCTATCCTGCACATGTATAAATCTACCATCCGCCCGTGTATTGAATACTGCTGCTACATCTGGTCAGGTGCCCCTGCTACTCTCCTCGGGCTTCTTGACAAAATACAACAGAGAATCTGTAACATGATCGATACTGACTTGGCAGACCGGCTGCAACCACTCTCTCACCGGTGTGACGTGGCTTCTCTGTGCCTCTTCTACAAATACTTTCATGGCTTCTGCTCCGATGAACTTAGATCATTGGTGCTGCCTAGATATGAATTTACACAAGATACTAGATTAGCAACTAGGTCCCACCCCTTTTACAGTGAAACAGATAAGATGTGACCGTAATTTCTACTCCAACAGCATCTTTTCTCGCGCTTCCCACCTGTGGAATTCCCTTCCACATGCCTGCTTCCCCAACAGCTACAATCTCCAGGAGTTTAAATGTAAGGTCAGTAGACACCTCCTATCACACTAACTTGCTTCTATTCTCAAACACTCTCACTATCTACTCAACCCTCATTCTTGGTATCCTTACCCATCTATCACCCTCCTTCTGACATTTCCTATATCTAACCATCCTTTCTCATCACTTCCCACACTGTGTAACCCCCTGTGCAATAGTGGCAGTGGAATGCCTTGCTCGGGGTGAAACGATTAAAAAAAAAATCAACTTATGCTAATATAATAGAGTAAATGATGCTATTGCATCTCAGTTGTTTTGTTCAATAAAGAAATTGTAAGGAAAACGGTAACAAAAAGAACACATATTTAAAATCAGAAAGTCAGTTGAACTTCTTGGGATGCATAATGAGATAAGAGTGCTTGGAGAATTTAACACTTACATGACATTGAAGATGAAAAAAAGGAACAACAAGTGGTAATGCATAAAAATACAAGACATAATCAACTTATAGAGAGAGTAATGTTATTGAATTAGAACTCCTTGTATACTTTGCAATTTGAACCCGTTTGCTGATCTTTGTTCTTATACTTGCCATGTTTCAACTGTTGCACTTACTAACCTTTTTCAGGCATTGGTAACCATCTTAGAATTTCAAATTAAACCCTTTATTCAATCTACAGGAGTAGATAGTTCTCTGTCGTCGTTCTATACTTATGGAATATTGCATATCAGTAAATGCTTAATCCTTTTTATTCCTCTTTGCTTGTCTGTATATTTCAGCTGAACCAGAGATTCTGACTTTGAAATAAGAATTCTATCCTTCCTAATTTATTAAGCTAACTTGATAATATTCGAAGTGATAAAAATACAAGCCATAATCAACTTATACTGAAATTATAGAGTAAGTAATGTTACTGAATTAGAACTACTTATATATTTTGTTATTTGGACCATCAGGTTCATCTCGATTGTTATACTCAGGAAATCGTAAGGAAAATGGTAACAAGAAAGAATTCTTACACTTAGAATCAGAAAGAGAATTTAATGTATTTGTTATATTGTGGGAATGATATAAACAACAAGGTAAATTCCGAATGGAAAGATTTACACAACACGTAAGGGGTAAACAAATAACAGTTTATTGTACGGAAAAGTACAAGTAACGCAGAGTTCATAAAATGCTAAGTCAAGGAACAATCGGAGTGAAAGTCGAATCGTCTTGTACTTCCTTACTTTGATACTTCTTAATCTCTTCAGCAAATCTATAGTTGGAGGTGATAGGATGTTCCATTATAACAGTGTTTTTAACAAATAATGAGTAAAGAGGTCTTGGAGAACTTAACATTCACAAGAAATACTGACAGCAAAACAAACATAAATAGAAATTAACCTACCTAAGAAGCTCAAATGAATGGAGGTCAAAAGAGGGATAGGGAAGGATATTAAAAATTAAAAAAATAAAAATACATTGCTTAGAACAACAAATGATAGAGGAGATGAAGCACATAAAAGAAAATCTCACTCTCTTCAATATGGAGTAAGATATGTGCTTTTCAAACAAATAACAAGATTGAATAGAATATGGAGGACATTTGTTATGCCTTGTTTTTACAGTTTGTGAATATGTTCCTTAGTGGAAACTCTGTAATTGTAATCTTACACAGGAATTGTTTCGTTATCCATACAAACAAATGAAAAACAAATCATTACAAATGGCTAATTTTCATATCCATGTGTTTTAATATTTGGCAATGATGATGATATGAACAGAACAAATCAATGCTAAATATTGAGCTCCAAAAGAGAACTAAAAAAAAAATACTGTAAACATTTTGTTCAAAAACTGTGTTGGGAAAACAAATCGGTCATTTTTGCAATGTGAAAATATATTTTCATTTGTTTGAAAGATTGACAAAAATTAAAGATTAGAAAAAAAAATTCATAGAATCTTTTGAAAAACTTTTTGTACATAACTGAGTAAAAAAAAACAAAAAACAAAAACATTATTTTAACTTTTTCTTGTTTTTTTTTTCTCTCTGATGGTGAAAAACATTTTCCTGACAGGGCTCAATGAAAGAATGGAAAATACAAAATACGACATTATTAAAGAGAAAATAAAGAGCTCTAAAATTTAAAATAAAATGGAGAAAACGATGCAGAAAGAATGAAAAAGTAAATATAAATGATATTAAAAATTTGCAAGATTAGAGAGAAACAAAAACAGATAGAAAAGTTGAAATTCTAAAAGAGTTAAACTTGAGAGAAAGAGAAATAATGAAGGATCACTTGAGAATATCAGAAAGAAAACGAGAATGAAAGAATGAGGCAAATACCAAGAAATAATTAAGAATGAACATGATTAAAAAAGAAAACGATCAAAGAGGGATAAAAAAAAAGAAAAAAAAAAGAAAATTTTAACCCCAAAAAATAAAAAATAGAAAGCGAAAGGTTTTTTTGATGGAAAGATACAAAAATGAATTCTGAGAAATAATTGTGATGATTCTGCATATAAACAATAAAAAAAATACAACTCTAAGAATGTTAATTCAAATTTTAAGTCTTTTTATTTAACAAACAGAATATAAAGAATATTCAATAAGGTAAAAAGGAGAAAAACTGAAAGAATTCAGAAAAGATAAAAAAAAAAAAAAAGGAAAATAGAAGCATTGAAACTGTTCATAGTATTTGAGAAAACTTTCCTGGAAAAAATTTAAAAAAAAACAAACAATAATAATGTGCAAATTTCTTTTTGTGAATAAAGACATCTCCTGCCCATTTCAAATGATAATTTTCCATCAAAATTCAAAAACGAAGAAAGAAAAGACAGAGTAAAAATTTTAGTGACCCAATGGAAGAAAGAAAAAAAAGGAAGTCATTTTGTGGTTCAGATTACATCTTGAGAAATAAATTGGCTCACTGATATCCAAAAAGCCTCTTCAGGCTGAGGTCATTTGAAAATTATTTTCCAGATTCAATTTTTTTTTCAATTATAAAATAAAATATTTAAACAAGAAATAACAGAAAAAAGTATGGAGAATTCAATTTGTTATAATTGCAACATTTTGTTTTAGTAACTTGCATTTAAATAAGTGTTACATGGTTGCATATTAAAATGTGTTATGAAACAAAATGACAAAAATTTAACTGGCGTAACTCATGATTTGCAGTTTGAATAATCCAGTAAATTACTTATTGCTTTAAATTTTATTCTATCAGATTTCACCAAATTGTAGTTAAATTTTACTTTGAAATTTGCATTTTGAAATTGAAAATTATAAGCAGTGTTTGCTGAACTAATAGAAAAGCATATGCGGCCAAGAATATCACTATAATGAGTTAAAATCGTTTTAAATGTAAAAGAATTCTGTTTACCACTAAGCATTTCACCAAGAATTTAATATCATTATTAGTTGAACTTAAGCACCACTTCTATTTTTGAATATTCTAATAAAAAATGAGATCTAAGTTAAAAGCTTGTATTAAGGTAAAACATTAATTTGTTTTTTAACACCTGTGGTTCCAAAGTCTTGTATAATTAATTAACCATTTTGCCAGAGCAAGTTCTAATTGATGTCAGAATTTTTAAATGAATAACCATTATTATATATATTATAGAAATAAACGAAAATTAACAAAACGGTCTTTAAGCAATCAACAATTTAAACTTATTTGTTTGAACATTATTTTTTATCAATATTCGTATTTAAGTAGATATTCTGTTTATAAACAAACAGTATATATACATATTTATTCTTACCGGCCTGATTATTTACGATAAATTTTTGTTACAAAAATGTGTGTCATTCGGCAGGATCTGAACAAAACTTTGTAAGAAAAATTTATCGTAAATATCGGGCCGGTAAAAAAAAATATATATATATATATATATATATATATATATATATACTGTTTGTAAAAAGAATATCTACTTAAATATGAGTATCAATCAAAAATAATATTAAAAAAATAAATTCAAATTGTCGGTTGTTTAAAGACCATTTCATTAATTTCCTTAACTTGTTTACATTTCTTGACATTACGATATATTTCAGTGCAGATATGGTTATTTGGGTGAATCGAAAATTGTATTATATAGGCTTGATTTGACTTTGTTTAGACTGTTGGTCATTTGTGGTCGAGAGACACGCCAGATCAATTGGTGGCTTCCCCTTTGTGGTTCGAATCCTGCCAAATGACACATATTTTCGTAACAAAAATTTATCATAAATAATCAGGCTGGTAGAAATAAATAAATAAATATATATATATATATATATATATATATATATATACACACACACTGTTTATAAATAGAATATCTACTTAAATACGAATATCGATCAAAAACAATGTCATATATATATATATATATATATATATATATTTACACTATTTACATTATTCAGACTATTGTCCTCATTTTTGCTGCCATTTGTATGGCATTGCATACGTGATGGTGTCGTGGATATATACATTTGTTACTTCCAATGACTTGACCTAAAGAGTTCTGAGTTTAATACCAGGCTACAGCAGTGGTTGAACAAATAACTTAGAGAGTCATGTTAGACGCAGATAACTTATGAATACCAAAAGAGGCTTCACACAAGGAATGAGAATGATATACCCCAGTGATCAGAATAAAGTGTTCGGTTCGAAATTCCTAGCACTTGATGAAGGCTTGGAGCATACGATGACCGAAACATTTTACAAATAAGAAACAAAAATCATTCCGAATAATGTAAATAATGTAAGTACTACCTCATCTCAGAAATACAGACAAATATACTTTTTAATCAAGCAAGGCATTAAAGACACTAAGACACAAGGGGTTACTAAGTGGTGAAGAATTAAAAAACAGACACACCACTTTTTCTTCATGTGACATGTACATTCAGGATGTAGGCAATCATGGACTTCCACTTGGCTCTATGTCTTGTCACTCTCAACATTTTTCCTCCTTCTTGGTATTTCTCCCAAAACCCGCTCTACCATCCATTTGCTCAGGCCTGTCAAGTAGGTCTCATGCTGCTATCGTGTGAGTGTTAAATTTCAAATCCCTCCTTCCTCATTACATGTCTTAGAAACATCACCTCTCTCTTCCTTATATTAAGTATGAGTTTTCTCCTTGTTTCCATTCTCCCCAACACACCATTGTTAGTCACATGCTCAGTCATTGGTATCCTCAGCATCCTTCTGTAAAACCACATTTCTGCTGCCTCAAGCCCCTCCTACATCTCTGACAAGATCGTCCAACATTTACTGTCATACAGAAGAACAGATATAACATAGCAATCCAGCATTCTTTTCTTTGTTTCCAATGAGAGTTTCCTGTTTTTCAATACTCTAAAGTTGTTGGTTGGTTGTTTATGTCATATCAGCCTCAGCGGGTCATTTATTGCCAACTAATTTTTTTTTTTTATTACAGGTAATACCTTTTTCTTTCAACAATTTATTGTTGTTTTTATATAAGTTTTTGTGTCTTGTAATACTTTTTTCTTTTCGAGTATCAAGATTCATTGGGATTTGTTTTTAGAGGCAGGGTCTCCAAGTCCTAACCTGTTATTTAACCCATAACTGGAGGGAAAGGAATGGATTAATACCTTTCCCAAGGGTACCAGTGCTTAAGTGAATGCAGGGCATTCAACTGGAATTTGAACTCGGCTCACCGATTTCTCTTTCCGAGCCGATATCCACTGCACCACAACGCACATCCGTCACTAAATGCTTACAGCACCTGGTATTCCCAAGCGGTCACCCATCTAAGTACTGACCAGACTCAATGTTGCATGGCCGTAAGCCAGTACTCTAAGGAGTGAGTACAGAAGAATCATCAGGAGGACAGTAGATACCAACTGACATGCATTTAATTTTTTTAAGATTAAAGTTGACTGTAAAGCATATAGCTGGAAGAGAGCTGTGGCCTAAAGAAAGTGTTCCATTCCAAATTCCAATGTATATCACCTGAAGAAGGCTGGAGTGTATAACAGCTGAAACATTGTGAATATGGAAATATAGTCCAAACAATCTAGTGTAGTTATTATAATTGTTGGTTAAAACATACTGAATTCCCTGACAGTACTGAGTTGAATTCTTGGTGCTCCTCGTACCGAAAAGTTAAATTCTAATTCAGTGGAAGAAACAGACAAAGAGGAATAAAACTGATTACGCATTAACTGATATAAAATATTCCATAAGTCTAGAAAGACGATGGAGAACTATCTACTCCTGTAGATTGAAGAAAGGGTTTAATTTGAAATTCCAAGAAGTTTACGAAGGCTTGAAGAAGCTTGGAAGATGCAACAGTTAAAAGATGGTGAACATAAGAATGAAGATCAGCAAGCGGGTCCAAATAGCAAAGTATACAAGGAGTTCCAATAACATTCAGTCAGTCAGTCAGTCAAGTGCCATATGTGATACCCGCTTGGGCAATCATGTCTTGAAAGAGACATGACTGACTGGGCAGAAGATTATCCCACAGTAGGTTGCCATTACTGTCTGTGGTAGACTGGTTGCCAGCCAAGGCTATAAAACTGAATCTGTTGTGTTATTTAACAAATGACTGGAGGGATGAGATGGATTCATACCTTTTCCAAGGGTATTCGTGCATTAGTGAATGCAAGGAATACAACTGTAATTTGAAATTGGCTCGATGATTTGTCATTCCGAGCTGATATCTACTGTACCACAAAGCACATCCTCTGACAACATTACTTGCTCTATAAGTTGACTAGCAGTATAGCCTGGCGTTGTTCGGGTGTAATGAAAGCTTTAAAACTAATCCATGGTCCTGGAGCTCAGACTCTTTGGACATTGGCATGAAAGACTAAAAAGCAATAGTTGTTTTCAGTTAAAGCGAAACCGTAGACTGAAAGAAAAATGAATGGATGTAAGTTAAATTTTGATTTCCTGGTATCGATATCCAATTTTCTGCACTATTGTAAGAACTGTAACCTTGAAATTTCTGAATATCGTTTCTTATATCTTTGTCTATGAGCGTATCAAATTTGATTAAAATTGGAACACTCCTTCTATAACCCTATATTTTTTATTATCGATTTTCGATATTTATCGGGGGTAATTCAACACAAAACCTAGCTAAGAACACTAACAGATGCTTATAGTACAACTGTGTAAATTTTCAATAAAATTGGTTTCAGAGTCTAACAGACACACACACAGTTCCATTTGTAAATAAGTTTAGTTTATGTCTTGTATTTTTATGCATGATCACTTGCTGCTTTTCTCTTCTTTTCATCTTCAATGTCATGTAAGTGTTAAATTCTCTAAGTCCTCTTTCCTTATTATGCATCCCAAAACATTTATATTCTCCACACTTAACATTTTTAAAGTTAGACTACCCCTCCACCATGACTGATGCTTTGAACAAGGCTTAAAATGAAAATTTTATAAACAAGAAAACTTTCCATAATGTCATTGAATTATGAGGAACAAGCAGGAGAAAATACAGGCAAACATAGAGAAATTTGCAAGGTAGCTAAGGTCTGAAAGTGTTGCATCAATGCCATATGTGATACCCGCTTGGGCAATCAGGTCTTGAAAGAGACATGACTGACTGGGCAGAAGATTCTTCTACAGTTGGTTGTCATTACTTTCTGCAGTAGACTAGTTACCAACCATGGCTGTAGAACCCAATCTGTCGTGCCATTTAACTCTTAGCTTGAGGGTGAAGCAATGAATTAGTACCTTTTCCAAGGCTATTTGTGCATGACTCTCTGATTTCTCGTTCCAAACCGATATCACTGCGCCACAACACACATCGTAGAATGTTGTTTATAAACACCTACACATTGCAGAATTTGTTGTACAGTACAAAGTATTTCATCTAATAGCTAAGGTGTTATGTTTGTTGACATTGGCAATTCTTCTCATTGTAACCATCTACCCATCAGTGCCAGTAGTGTCTTGCCTGGGATGATACAATTATCAAAAAAATAAACAAAAACTTAAGCAACAAAACCTGTCAAGGAGTTTATCACCCAATACACTCCTGATCAAAATTTTAAGACCACTTAAAAATCTTTAAAAAGAAATTTTTTTTATGGATAGATTTTAAACTCCTCCCACTTAAGGTTACCAATACTACAATCTAAAAGGTTATGGAAACAAAAAACTACATTCCAAACATTTTATTTAGAAATTTACATTTTTATAAAATGAGGCGATTTACGCATGATCAAAATTATAAAACCAGGGGTATAAATTGTTAGATTTATGGTAGAACTCATTATTAAATTTGGTTGTTGAATGTTTTCATACACTTTTCATACACTTTTTGTACAATTTCGTAGAATTTTTGTCTCTGATCTTATAATTTTGATCATGTGTAAATCGCCTCATTTTATAATAATGTAAATTTCTTAAAATGTTTGAAATGTAGCTTTTTGTTTCCATAACGTTTTAGATTGTAGTATTGGTAACCTTAAGTGGGAGGAGTTTAAAATCTATCCATAAAAAAAATATTTCTTTTTAAAGATTTTTAAGTGGTCTTAAAATTTTGATCAGAAGTGTATGTTCATGTTACTGTATATGGCGCACTTAAATGAATATTTATATTCTTCACAATCTGCTTAAAACTAAAACAACAAAGTCTAATTAAAAATTATATTGCATTCATGAAATAACATTTGGTTATAACTTAAATTTATTTATTTTTTTCCAGTGTTACTTGAATTAACACTGCAAAATATTTTTAGCATTGTGTTTTATGTACCTCTGTTCTTCCTCTAAAATATTGCTTTATCATTTTTGGAAAATTATTGAAATTTACTACTTCTCAGATATATAACAATGGAGTGCCACGTAGACAGAAATGTGCCTTTCAAACAATGCACACCTTCACAGTGCTAATTTGACCAAAAATGCTATTCAAGACTTTCATTAGAAAGTTCTACTGCACTCACTATATTCTCTTGATTTAGCACCTTCAGTTTATCGCCTTTTTCATTTGCTTCCCAACTTTCCGCAAGGTGTTTCATTCAACAATGATATGGAGTTGAAAAAATGGCTTGATGAATTCTTTGAGTCAAGACCTGGTGATTTCCCCAGTCAGGATATTGACAAGCTAGTGGAACATTGACTTGAAGTTGTGAACAATGAAAGAGAATATATTATTGACTAATTTGCTGAAATTGTTCATAACAGAATTAAAATAAACGGAAGGAAAACAAACAAATTTACTGAGCAACCTAATGTAACTGGATAAATCCTGTTTACAGCTTTATATTCTAATAGAATTGTTGCTGTTTCAGTCAGAGTGTATAAATTTGGAATAAGTAACTATTTTCTTAAATGTTAGTTTTCCTCCTCTGGCTGAGAACATGGAACAATATGACAAGAACAATTCTCATCAGATGAAACATGAATACTGCTATGAGTCGTATATCTGTCGACTGGATCTTTACTGGCGAGCTCAATTTGGACATGGGTCTTTACCGGTGGGCTCAATTTGGACATGGGTCTTTACCGGTGGGCTCAATTTGGACATGGGTCTTTACCGGTGGGCTCAATTTGGACATGGGTCTTTACCAGTGGGCTCAATTTGGACATGGGTCTTTACCAGTGGGCTCAATTTGGACATGGGTCTTTACCGGTGGGCTCAATCTGTACATGGATCTTTACTGGTGAGCTCAATCTGTACATGGATCTTTACCAATAAGCTCAATTTGGACATGGGTCTTTGCCGGCGAGCTCAATTTGGACATGGGTCTTTGCCGGCGAGCTCAATTTGGACATGGGTCTTTGCCGGCGAGCTCAATTTGGACATGGGTCTTTGCCGGCGAGCTCAATTTGGACATGGGTCTTTGCCGGCTAGCTCAATTTGGACATGGGTCTTTGCCGGCTAGCTCAATTTGGACATGGGTCTTTGCCGGCTAGCTCAATTTGGACATGGGTCTTTGCCGGCTAGCTCAATTTGGACATGGGTCATTACCGGCTAGCTCAATTTGGACATGGGTCTTTACTGGTGAGCTCCACTCTTCACATATTTAAACTACCACTACACCATGACTGATATACTTTTAATATATTTGGCTGTTGTAATCTGGGTAATATCTTCTTTTATTGTGATATTTTTAGATGCCTTCAGGTACAAGTTATCTGGATAATGAGAGTAATAAGAATAATATAAGAGTCCATTTGTCTGATCATGACCAGGATGCTCCACATTGTTAATCCTATTGACAAAGAGGAAATAAGTCATCTTTATCTCAATATGGAGTATGGCAGTATTTGATGATAGTGACAGCATTTATGTTACCAATGTTCTTGGAATCATTATATACTAAGAATTTCAATATTTAATTCCTTTGCCTTTTAATACTGCTAAAATTTGATCGATGTCATACAAATCACATGTCACCTTAGATACAAGGAAACAACAGATTTCAAGTTTTCATCATGTGAATTCCCAACAATAAAGATCGGTATTTAAGGATTGACACAATTATTGAAACTTGCATCGCTTATAGATATTCTCTTGCTTACACACAAAAGTAAAGAACATTACTAAACAAATTTAGTACTGCATTTCTTTTTATTGTTGGAATTCTGAAAAAAAAATTAATGCAAATAGACAAATTTTAAACCACTTTTCAGCTGTCTAAAGATCTGGGTCACAATCCAAACTAATCTTTAGAATGGTTTTTGTTGCAGTTCTGGATGCTTACTACATTCTGAAATTCATAGAGGATTTTATGGCAAAAGTAAAGCTTCTCATCATTCATCCTTAAGGCATTTATTTGTGGACAAAATGTCAGTATTCAACAAAGTTTGATTCACAACTGAATGATGGAAAATTTCACTCACCCCAGAAATCAGTACCAAAACAAATGCCAGTGCCAAGTTGCAGTTATTTTATAGTAATAAAAGTCGGACATAAACTTTTGTATTGACTAGAGAGAGAAAAAAATATATAGAAAAGTTGTCTTTAAGATATAGTAAAACAAGGCTCCATATGATATATTAATTTGAGAATTTCAACATGAGGTCAGAATTGGCAGGAAATATAACAATATCTATTTAATTAGATATTTTTTGTATATAGGTAAACTCTTAAAAATCTGATTATTACTTCAATTTAAACATCTTGTATCTTCTGTAGTGTTGCTTTTAACAATGAAAAAAGTACAACAGCAAATCTCACTCAAAAAGAAATCTTGTTTTTTGTTATAGATTGTTTTCTTTCTCTTGAGTCATATATATATATATATATATTTATATATATATATATATATATATGTGTGTGTTTGTGTGTGTGTGTGTGTGTATAAACACAGATAACGAAAAATACTTGCACTGTTGTATGTGTGTTTTCAATGTACAGAAAGTAAAACTCCATACGATATATTAATCTGAAAAGTTTAACATGAGGTCAGAATTGGCAGAAAGTGGGCACAGGTCAAGAGCAGACTAGAGGCCAAGATAACACCAACAATAGAAGAAATTGTTGAAATAAACAAAGTGAGAAAGGTTTCGATAATTTCTTCTACAAGTAGTTCTTAAAAGAAAGCTGAAAAGACTGTTTGGGAACCAATGCCAGAAGAACTGCATCTTATCAAAGTAAGAACAGAATTTGGGCAGAAGCTTCACAAATATACTATCAAATTAGTAAGAAAGGTCATGAGAAAAGTTTTAAAAGTTCTGGGTATAGAATATTTGCAATGTATTTCCCACTGCAAGTGGCCGTATGTCTTGAATGGTAAAGAAAAAGACTAGAAGTTTTGTATCATGTCCCAGAGAGACAACACTCTCCATACAAGTCATGACAGCAAAGTGAACCAATCATAGCTGTACAAATAAAAATATTGAATAAAGAACAAGAAACAGGAAGAATATGTGTGAAATCATTTCTCGTCATTTTATAATTTTGTTGCTCTTTCATTTCTTAATTAGTTAGTATGTATGTTACATCCTGCTATTACCTCGAATAAACAATGGACTATTCCTGTTTGATTGTGAGAATAGATGAGGGAAGATATATTAAAGGAACTGTTCGCTTTAAAAAAAAGAGAAAGAAAATATTAAAAGGGAAAGAAAAGACAAGATAGAATAAGAAAGAAAAAAGGAAAAAGACAATAAAGATAAAGAAAAGGAAAAATAAAGAAAAAGAGAAAGACAAGAAAGAGAAAGAAGAAAAACAAAAGAAAAGGAAAAGAAAAAAGAAGAAAATACAGACAAAAAAAAGTAAAGGAAAGGAAAGAAAACAGAGAGCAGAGTAATCCAAGCATGGGCAAACACTCCAATATACAGCCAAATGTAATGCCTACATTCTGACCCAGGGTAAAAGCTTCAGACAGATACGACTAGCAAGATGAGGCTCCATCTCATTACTGTTCAACTGAGTAGCATGCACACTTTCCAGACTTCACATCTGATTGCTTTCTTGGAAGCTCATGAAAGAACGCATTTATCATATAAAATCTCATACCATTCAAAAATTGAAGGCCCAAAAACCACTGCAAAAGTTTTGATATCGAACACTGTATACGCACGCGTGTGCCGCTCTCTGCCTGTTTGGCTGCAATTGTGCATTGATCACAGAGGAGGGCACTTTGAACAGTTCCTTAATAACTTTCTCCCAAATAAATGGTTCGATAAACATGTCTTTCATTGATTCCCACCTTCTTGTACATCGTAATACGAATGGCAAACAAACAATCAATTGACAGCTGTAAAAACAATGTTGCCAAACACATCAGCAGCAGCTTACACTTTTATATGAAAGCAGTCATGTGAATTTACGACAAAACAAAAACTCTATAAGGAAACATATTCATTGACTGTTTGAGTTTTGTTCCATGGCACATCAACCTCTGTGGGTTATTTAATGACAAAAAGGTAGTGTTTTAAGGTATTTTTTTTAATGTTCAGTTATAATGAGAAGGTTGATTTAGTCAGATTTTGATGAATTTTTTTTTATTTTAGAAACTGAAGATATCTTCTAGTTTTGTATTCAAAAATGTATTGCTGGTAATTTTTTTTTCCTTCAAAAATGTATTATGGCAATCATTTTTTCCTTCAAAAATGTATTATGGCAATCATTTTTTTCCTTCAAAAATGTATTATGGCAATCATTTTTTTCCTTCAAAAATGTATTGTTGGTAATATTTTTTCTTTCAAAAATGTATATTTTTCTATAGAAGTCTAGTTTTATACTTTCATTGTGTTTTGATCCCAGTTTGGAAGTTAACTATTTGCTCATAGCTGGGACCCTAACAGGTGCTACCACCCCGGGTCAGGGTGGACCTGAGAACAAGAGCAATTAAGAGGTGGTTCCATGCTCTTCACAACCTCCCAATCAGAAGCCTTGCTGCCAGTTGGTAATTTATCTTTGAGAGTTGCCTTCTTTGAATAAAATTTCTATTTGTGACCTCATCTCATTCTTTAGTCACTTTGATTTTGTCATTTTGAACAAAATACTTCAAAATTAAAAAATAAATCATGAAAATACTGTTGATTTGGCATATTATTTTTATTTTCTTCAGAGACAGCTACGTTTGTTTTGTTTGCAACATTAGTCACTGCTGATTTAATATTTAGAATCTGAATTAACATTTAAAACTTCTGGTAATCTCAGAAATTTTACAGAGGGGTTAATGGCGAAAACAAAATATGTTTTTCATACAAAATATGCTTAATTTAGCAAAATGTATTGTGAACAGATGAATAAAAATTTTAATGTATTTATAGTAAGAGAATATAACATTTCCATTCACTTACTACAAATACACACACGCACAGCGCCATCAGATTTGTCTTTTCTTCACAAATACATTTTGTCTCATTGTAAGAAAACTGAACTTCTAAGCCCACATTCACAAGAAAAACTTTGTCGAATTTTCAAACATAAGTGTTATTTCAAAACAACAAAATTGATGTCATTCTACTCATTAAAGAAATTCACACTTATTAATACAAATGAGACTATTTTATCTTTTGTTCAACTTTTTGATTCTTTCAGATGTGGTGGGCTCTGCTACATTTGACACAAGGTCATTTAGCAAGCAAAGTCGATACTCCCTACACAGTAACCTCGTGTCTTAGTGGCATTATCACCTTGCTTGGGGAGAAATAACTGATACAATAAAAACTAAATATGAAATCTGAACATCCTCCTTTTCGACCAAAATCTTCAAAAGACTCAAATAAGTGAGAGACCTGATAATTTGGAAATTCCTTTCCAAAAGCGTAATTCTTTATCTAAATCCATTAATTGGAGTGAACAGTTGATCTAGAAGTAATATCAGTGAGAGACTGTTTTTGAAGCCGAGCAGATAAGTGATTTAGCTGCCGGTTTGCCTGGCCCTAATCGCAGTGTTCAGTATATTGAATAGAATCTAAAAGGATATTGCAGAATTATAAAATTAAAGAGATCAAAAAAAAAAAAAAAAAAATGAAGGTTGAAGTAATAATAAAAAAGCAGTTCTTCAATGCCACATCCTTCATCTTCTCCATGCAGCACTCAAACGATCAGAAGTTAAATCAACGTGACCAGCATCCTTTAATATTATTCGCTGGCTTTAAATGGCTTCTCGGTAGACCACAAAAAATGCACTGCCAGTTTATGAGCAAAAGAGAATGCAGGAAATAGCAAATGATCTGACCTCAGCTGTACACTCTTCTAAATAAAATTGATTCAGGAATATTCAAGATCAAAATCTCAATGACTTGGGAGAAATCAAGGAACTTCACAAGAGATAATCATAAAATGAGTTATCAAATATACAACTTCCTTCATTGTGGGTATGGACATGAAAAACTCTTTCAAGTCCCTCAAGAAAATTACTAATTTTCAATTGCCAATAGACTGATGAATAGCAGTCTGGCCTTGCAGAAATCTGAATTTGTTCCATACTGAGTGTCCCTTTTTTATGTCTTTTTGTCAGTTTTAGTAATTATCTAACAATTTGTGCTGGGAAATATCCACAATCAATAACTCTTCATGAGAATTAAATAAGTAAATAATATAACAATGAAGATGGGTTGACAATAGATGTAAACTACTTAAAGTTATCACTACTTAATATATGCAGGATTCCTTAACGCCAAGATGAAGAGCTCTAAGAATAACACCTCCCCATTATTTGAATGAATTATGTTATATCCATAAGGATGTCTAAAGAATACATGACTTCAAATTTCAAGAAAAAACAATAAGTACAAGGATATCAGTCCAAGCAACTCATGGAACAATTTTTTTAAAGTTTGTTGAACAAAATATGTATTTAGGACAAGATGTAAATCTTGTGATGAAAAAAAAAAAAAAAAAAAAAAAACGATGGAACCACAAAAATCAAGACTGACACATTTTAAGGTTTTCATATTGTGGGGATTACTCCACCTTCTCTACCAGGATTCCCACGAGGTGACATTCTATTCAGAACCATAAAAGAAAGAAACATAAACCCTTTGTTTCCCTTTTTGTTACAGTCTGTAGTATCTGCAACATAGCACTCTTCTCTAGTGAGATATTCTTTGGGAAGCTGTTGTGGAATAGTTCTCGCACTGAAGGTTATAATCGTGCTACATCGGTTGCTAATCAACTTAACGTACCCAAAATGTTAGAAACTTGGTAACCTTCCACTGAAAGCTGACTCCTTAGTATTCAGCTAACTGCCAACTAATATCAACTGCCTAGTAGTTCTACTGAACTCCAGTAGAAGTTTGATGAACTTCAAGAACTTCTCCCGTTAACTTCCTGTTAACTCTTATTAATATAGAAGGGAGAGTCAATTATCTGAGGAATAGGTGTGTTTCCCCATAACAGAAGCCAACTACCTAATTTCAATCCAAAAATGTCGACATTAGACACATCACATTAATCCGATAAATACTTTTTTTCTTCATTTGTGAACTACGCTCTTTATATAGATATGTATGAATTATCAAATATGAATTAAATCCAACAGAATGCTAGAATAATGAACATTTTTTTTATTTATTTCACTCCAAGCAAAGGCAATAAAGCCACTAAGAAGCAAGGGGTAACTGAGTGCAAATGAATATGAGAAACACAAAACAACATTTAAGGGAAGAGAATAATAAATGAACAGGAATTAAGAAGATAAAATTGCATTTAAATTTTTGAAGATCAAAGTTGGATGGAAAGCAAGAAGCCAAAAAAGAGTTCCACAAGTAGGTAACATGTTTCTTTTTTTAATCATATCACCCCGAGCAAGGCGGTAATGCCACTGATGTGCAGCGGGCTACATAAGTGTAAAAAGATTAATTAGAAGAGAGTGAAGAGAAAGACGAGTCAGTTAGAAAGGGGCAATAGAAAGATGGGAATACAGGTGTGATGACAATTGCAAAGGTGGAGAGAAAGGAAAGGATATATAGGGTGGGTAAAGAACTAGGGTCAAGTGGTTAATAGATGAGTATTGACATTGCATTTAAATTCCTGGAGGTTGTAGCCATCAGGACAGCAAGAATATGGGAGTGAGTTCCACAGGCGGGAAGTGCAAGAGAAGAAGCTGCAAGAGTAGAATTGTCGTCAGCATTTGGTCAATCTAACTGTGAATGGGTGGGACCCAGTTGCCAATCTGGTTGCATGAGTAAACAACTGTTGAGGAAGCACCAGTGACTTAAGTTCATTTGAGCAGAAGCCATGAAAGTATTTATAGAACAGACAAAGGGAGGCCACATTTCGTTGGTGGGGAAGTAACTGTAGTCGAGCCGCCAAGTCGGTACCTATCACATTACTGATTCTCCTTTGGAGCCTGTCGAAAACACTGAGAAGAGTGGCAGGGGCGCCTGACCATATATGGCAGCAGTATTCCATGCACGGATTGATTAATTGATTTGTATATATGCAGGATGGATTCAGGCGGGAAAAACATCCTGGTCCGACACAGTGACCCAACCTTCTTAGCAGTGGATTTAGCTATGGACTCAATGTAGTGGTTCCATTTGAGATCAGAAGAGAGAGTAAAGCCGAGGAGGCTCAATGTATTGCTCTCAGGGAGACTCGGTTGGTCCATGCTTATGGGAGGCAGGGGAGGTTGCCTGTGATGATTGACAGACAAAAGCTTGGTCTTAGACACATTGAAATTGACAAGCCTCTTCTTGCTCCAATTCACCACAGAGTGTAGATCCCGTTCAAGGTCAGCAGCGAGATTATGTTTGTCTGCCACAACGGGTTTCTTACTGATGCAGGAGTAAATTGTGGTGTCATCTGCCAAACTTGCAGTCAGCTATGCGCTGTCTCATTCTCTCAGCAAACAACCGCTTGGTGTCATTCAGGATTCTCTTGCACTCATTACGAGCAGACGTGAATAGGCGCCTATTGTGATCAGATGACTGTCTCCATAATAGTCGGAAGTCATGGTTCCTGTGGGCAATTGTGGCCGAACAGGCAGGAGAGAACCAAGGAGAGGAATGAGGTTTTAGACAATACTTCCTGGCAGGTATGAAGGCATCAATGCCAGATTTCACCCAGGACGAAACCTCAGAAGCACAGTCATCAACTGGGAGATGAAACACTTTTCCCCAAGGGACGTCGCATAGGAAATCATGAAAGGCGTCCCAGTCAGTTTTTTGGTAGCAATAGGAGGTCCTATAGGTAGGAGGCTCCTAAGCATCTGTCAGCATAGAAATTATGGTCACATCTTAAAGTTTCAGCTGTAAAAGGATGAAACCTTTCTGGCAATCTAGCACTTAGCTTAAATTTGTAAAGTTTAGGTGCCAGAGAGGAAAGTTCAACAACAATTATCATGAAAGTATGTATAGAAAAGCTACAGGGAAGCTATATTATGGTGGTAGGAAAATGAGTTAAGCTGAGATGAATTATAATGGGAATTTTAATTTCTGTCTGATAGAGTCTGCATGCTAAATCCTTGAAAAGGATAGTCAGAGTGAAATTAGAAAGGTGTATGTGTATGTATCAAATTTCTAGTTTTCTTGCAAGAGTTGGTGGTTTTACCATGAGGATTGTTGGTTAGATGTATGTTATGGCTCAGTGGATATAGACGTTGGTTGATTCCAGTGATTTGACTCACAGAGTTGCGAATGCAATACCAGGTGACAACAAGGGTGAACAAATAACTTAGAGAGTTGAGTGAAAGGGAGATAACCTCATGGCTAACAGAAGTAGCATTGCACATGGTATAAAAATGATATACCCCAGTGATTGTAATAAAGCATTTGGTTTGAAATTTCTAGCACCTGAAGAAGGCCGGAGTGTACAACAGCCGAAACATTCTAAACATAGCAATAAAGATGAGGACAACAGTCTGAGCAATGTAAATAGTTTAAATACTACCTCATCTCAGAAGACGACAAATCCTGAAAATCACATTAAAATCAAAGAAGTTGATTTTTGCAAGAATTTCCAAATCAACAAGTTTTTGAGCAGAAAAAAGAAAGCACTAAAACACTAATCATAAATATTATTTATTTTTACCTCCAAAAAGATGCTAAAATTCCCATAGTAATCTTTGATTCAACTGTTGACAAAAAAAGGAAAAATATTTTTAACTAAAATTTCAACCATGCTAGAAATTATTAAAAAAAATTTTAAAAAAAGGGCAAAATTACTTTAGTCTTTTCTAATAATAACAAACATTTTGGTAATCATGTTTTCATTTTGGGATCATGTTTTTATCATTGTATGCTTATTTTTTTTTAGAGATTTTGTGGACGTACCTAATAAAAAAAATATAAACCTCAAATACGTATAAAACTCCATGTGTTTTCTTTTGAATTTAGTTTGAAAATTTTCTATCTTAGAAGATAACAATAACTCATTCCACTGCAAGGTCTTAGTTTTGTAAAAAAAGAAGAAAGAGAGAGAGATAAAAGTTTGATTTGGTTTTAAACATCAATAGTTTTTGCAGTTTTGGAGTGACAAAATGCAATGACCAATTATGAGAAAAGAAATTACTAGTACTTCTGTAATAGGTGAAGGCTTAACTTATGAAGTCACGTATTGAATCAACAGCTGTGAACAAGCTGAGAGGAGTCAAAGTTTATAAATTGAACTGATCAAAGATTTTTCTTAATAATTGTTGGTACATTCAACTAGAAGATAATGTTCTAGGGAGAAAATAAAAAATTTCTTTATAGTTTAAATTTATATTTCAAAGAGCTCATTGCAAAGATATTCAATAGATTAAGATTTTTTTTTTTTTTTTGCAGTGATGTTCACTCTATACATGGCCCGGAAGCTACATTTTTTATTTTTTTTTAATCATTTCACCCCCGAGCAAGGCAGAAATGCATGCCACTGATGTGCAGGGGGCTACATAACTGTAAAAAGATTAATTAGAAAAGAGTGAGGAGTACAAACTAGTTAGAAAGGAGCAATCCGTCCGTGCATGGAGTACTGCTGCCATTTATGGTCACGTGCCCCTGCCGTTCTCCTCAGTGTTCTTGACAAGCTCCAAAGGAGAGTCTGTAATGTGATAGGTACTGATCTGGCGACTCGACTGCAGCCACTTTCCCATCGTCGAAATGTGGCCTCCCTCTGTCTCTTCTATAAATATTTTCATGGCTTCTGCTCGGATGAGCTTAAGTCACTGATGCCTCCTCAACAGGTGTTTACCCGTGCAACCAGACTGGCAACTGGGTCCCACCCATTCACAGTCAGGTTAGCCAAATGCAGACGACAATTCTACTCCTGCAGCTTCCTCTCTCGCACTTCCCGCCTGTGGAACTCACTCCCGTATTGTTGCTTTCCTGATGGCTACAACCTCCAGAAATTTAAATGCAAAGTTAATACTCATCTACTAACCACTGGCCTCTAGCTCTCTCCCCTCCCCTGTATAACCTTCCCTTTCTCTCCTCCTATGTATCTGTCATCGCACCTTCTTTCTCAGCTTTCTATTGTTCCTTTCTAACTAGCTTGTACTCCTCACTCTTTTCTAATTAATCTTTTTACATTTATGTAACCCCCTGCACATCAGTGGTGTTTCCGCCTTGCTCGGGTGAAATGATTAAAAAAAAAAAAATAGAAAGCTGAGAAAGCAGGTGTGATGACAGATACATAGGTGGAGAGAAAGGGAAGGTTATAGAGGGTTACAAAGTAAGAGTCACAGCTCAGGTAGATATGCAGGGAAGATAACAGGTAATCCTAGACATAAACAGGTCAAGATTGTAGAGATTGGGAAAACACCATCTTGGGAGCAGCTTCTTTCCATGAACTACTGCTCTGTGAAAGCAATATCACAGAACAGCAGTTCATGGGAAGAAAATGCTTGATTGGAACTTACAGCCCACCACTGGATTATGAAGGTTTGCTACAATGTATATAGCATGGTGGGTTTTAGCCATGAAGGTTACAGCTGCTTGAACTAAAGAATGTAATTTGCCTGAGGACTTTTCATGGAAAGAGTGAGAATTTTCAAAGAGAAAATGTTAGCAAAAATTGAAAAATAAAAGAGACTTTTGTTTGATGATTGAGTGACTTGTTTAAATAAAATTACTGCAGGAAATATCATTTTCTTATCTGGTTTTGAAACAAAATATTTACAGGTAAAATTAGAAGAGAATGTAATGATGACAAGAACTGAAAGTGCTGTACAAAAAGAGAATTACGTCTTTGGTGAGTGTTTTCACAAACACTGCAATAGCAAAAGATACCTTCCAAATGCTAAGCAAAGTATTAAAAAACAGGAAAATTTCATTACAAACAAAGGAAAGTGTACTGGACTGTTATGTAATGTTAATTATCTTATAAGGCTATGAATAGTAGATATATTTCACAAAAGCTAAGCCAAGTATTAAAAAACAGGAAAATTTTATTACAAACAAATAAAACAGTGCTAAACTACTGTGCTATATCAACCCTCTTAAATGGTGGTGGGTGCTGGATTATTTCCTCACAGATGAGGAGGAGACTTGTGGCAAACGAGATGTGGTTCTACAGAAGAATGCTGAGGATACTATCAACTGAATATGAGAGTAACAAAAAATTCTAAGTAAACATGAACAAAGACATTTATATTAGAATCATAAAAAGAGTTGAATTTTTGGGAGCACATAATAAAAAGAGCTTGGAGAATTTAACACTCACAGGACATGCTGAATGCAAAAAGAAGAAAGGGAAGTAGTGAGGAACTTAACAAGTTTGTGGAAATGATAGTCAAACAATGCTTACAGTTACAAAAGATAAGAAGTTGGGGAGAGCCATGATCAATCATGGTGCAAAGGAACTTGGCACATAAAGTCATACAAAACAAGTCAGAGAAAAGATAGACAAAGTAATTAATATTGTATCATGTGACATGTTCGACAAGAATCAGTGATTTTATCCCAAGAGAGATTGAGAAAAGATTGAACGTTTCAGAGTACGCATCTTCACTATATAATCAAATGAAGAAGTTGTAATTGCGCACGGTTGAGACATATGAGCTGCTTAAAAAGATAATCATCTGGTTGTCTCCCTTGGAAAAGAGATTGATAAGACTCGACACAAACATTAAACTGACAACCATGCCTGCGGTGACAATATTAAAAATAGACAAGGCCAGCAGAAAAAAAAAAAAGAAGGGATAGACAAAATTGCAACATACATTTCTGTCTTACTAGTTGACATGCCCAGCAGAAAATGGTGGCCAGATTTAACCAATTTTACAATTACACTGGTTGTATTTGTTTGTTAGTTTGTTGGTTTCGAGGTTTAATGACTTATCAATCTTTATGGGATCATTTTAAGGTCATAACCAGTGATTTTGGATAAGGTTATTTTATTTTACATTTTTCTTTTCCGAGTATCAAGATTCATTGAGATTTGTTTTTAAGAGCAGGGTCCCCAAGTCCTAACCTTGTTATTTAACCCATAACTGGAGGGAAGGGATGGATTAATACCTTTCCCAAGGGTACCAGTGCTTAAGTGAATGCAGGGTATTCAACTGGAATTTGAACTCGGCTCACCGATTTCTCTTTCCGAGCCGATATCCACTGTACCACAACGCACATCCGTCACCATACACTTACAGTACCTGGTATTCCCAAGCGGTCACCTATCTAAGTACTGACCAGGCTCAATGTTGCTTAACTTCGGTGACTGAGCAAGAACCTGTGTATTCAACGTGATAGTCCGCAAGCTGGTTGTATTTGTAATTTAAGAATTATCTCAATTGTCACTTATAAGAAACAATTCTGCTTTCTAAATAATTTCAAAGAAATAAAGAAATATTTTTTCCTCCTGACTCATAAATTATTCTGTTTTATAAAATGGCACATTCCGCCATATTTTTCTTTTAATCAAATTTAACCCAATCTCAGCAATAAAGCCACTAAGACACAAATGATTACTAGATGTGAAAAAATTAGAAAACAGAAATTTATTGAAGTAGTGAAAACAATGGAAGAGTACTCAAGAAGACAGAAGATAACGATTGACATTGCATTAAAATTTTAGAGGATCAAATTTGGCCAGAAAGCATGGAGTCGGAAGTGAGTTCCACACACAAAAAGTGCAAGAAAAGAAACTGTTAGCATTAAACTTACAGTTACATCTACTTTAACTGTAAATAGATAAAATCTTGTTGCCAATCTAGTACTGTGCTTAAATTTATAAAGTCAAGATCAGTCAGTTAAGTGCCATACATGATATATGCTTTGTGCGATCATGTCTCAAAAGAGATATGACTGACATGACAGAAGATTATCTTGCAGTAGATTGCCATTGCTTTCTGCTGTAGACTGGCTGCCAGCCAAGGATATAGAACCTAATCTGTCCTGTTATTTAACCCATAACTGGAGGGAAGAGATGGGTTAATACCTTTCCCAAGGGTATCTGTGTGTAAGTGAATGCAAAGAATTCAACTGGAATTTTAACTCGGCTCTCTGATTTGTCATTCTGAGCTGATATCCACTGCACCACAAAGCACGCCCAAAGCCAAGATACTCTAGCAAATTGTACCCAAACAATTACCATGAAAGTATTTATAGAAAAGGCACTGGGAAGCAACTTTATGGCTGAAACTGAGATGCCAGGTCAGCATTTCATCACCACCAAGCAGACCCTAAACCTGCACTACTACAGATGAGTTGTCATACCCTCAAAGAGACCATTTATTTTCAGTAAATGGCAATATTGTATTTTTTCCAAAATCAACAGTGCAACAGTGTAAGTAAAGACTTTCAAGAAAATCTTAGAAATTCATGGAAGAGTGGAGAAATCAATTTTTTTTATTTCCTTATTAATATCCAAGTAAGTATTCTCCTGACTTTTGACAATTAATATTTGGCATCGGTCTGTCAGAAATAAGATTATTTACAGAAAGAGTGACATTTCGTCTTAGAATGAGATTATCTGTACAGAATACTTCAGAGGAAAATATATTACTAATCTTTATGTAGGCTACATATCAGGGACGTGCTGTCTACGTAAGCAAGCTATGCAGTGACTGCCCAGAATAAAAAAGATCAACAGCTACATTTTCTTTCTATGGTACAATATGCACCTAATCCAACAAAATTATGAAGGTTACTTTCAATTATTTTTCATTAAATGCAAAAATATTATATTTTTTGTAGATTTACGACATAAGGTCACAAGCTACCTACCCAGAGCAGGAACAAAAATTATAACCAGAACTATAAGTAACTAGCAGTATAGCCCAGCATTGCTCAGGTGTAATGAATGCTTTAAAACTAATCCATGGTCCTGGAGCTCAGACTCTTTGGATGTTGGCACGAAAGACTAAAAAGCAATAGTTGTTTCCAGTTAAAGTGAAACCATAGACTGAAAGAAAAATGAATGGATGTAAATCAAATTTTGATTTCCTGGTATCGATATCAAATCAGTTTTTTTTTTGTCGTAATCTGTATTTTCAAGGCTAAATAAGTCCTTCTGAGTAAATGGTATCATGGCTGAGACTAAAAACTACAATTATACCCACGTAGAGCCAAACCCGAAGCAAAAACTAAGATAAAAGGGCTGAAAAAATACAGATATACAGGCAGATAAACAGACACACACACACAAACATCTTGCCTTTTATACATATATTATTAATTTTTTGCACTATTGTAAGAACTGCAACCTTGAAAATTCTGAATTTCATTTCTTATGTCTTTGTCTATGAGTGTATCAAATTTGATTAAGATCGGACCACTCCTTCTATAACCAGATTTTTTCGATTATCAATTTTCGATATTTATCGGGGGTACCTCGACACAAAACCTAGCTAAGAACATTTTCAGACGCTTATAGTACAACTGTGTAAATTTTCCAAAAAATCGGTTCAGCCGTTTGGAGTCTATAGGTAATCGACAGACACACACAGAGACAAAGTTCCATTCATAAATAAGTTTAGATTAGATTTAGATCTAAAACATAAAAAAAATGAAGATAACAAGTTCCCCCTATTCCTCACTTATGTCTCAAGTAGTCAAACAGTCTGAGGATTACTAGCAAGGTGAAACAAACAGTTATCATGACATACAGATTTCTATGGAAAGATTGTTTATCTCTTCCCCTCTCAATAATATATATATATATATATGTGTGTGTGTGTGTGTGTGTGTGTGTGTGTGTTGTTCTCTGTTTTCACCCTACTCTCATGTAGCTCTCTTCACACCAGAGTTCCCATCCTTCTCTTACCCATTCTCTGACACCCCATGTGACCTGTTCCTCTTTCTCTTCATTCACTTCTTACATAACCCCCTGTGCTGCATTTGGTTGATCTAACTGTAAATGGGTGGGACTTTGTTGCCAGTCTGGTTGCATGAATAAATTCTTGTGGTGGGGGCACCAGTGACTTTAGCTCATCGGAGCAGAAGCCATAGAAATATTTGCAGAATAGACAGAGGAAAGCCACATGACGCCAGTGAGAAAGTGACTGGACTCAAGCTGCTGAGTTGGTACCTATCACATTACAGATTCTCCTTTGGAGCCAGTCAAGAACTCTGAGATGAACAGCATGGGCGCCTAACCATATATGACAGCAGTATTCTATGCACAGACGGATGATTGACTTGTATATGTGCAAGATGGATTCAGGCAGAAAAAACTTCCTGGCCTGACACAGTACCCAACCTTCCTAGCTCATCAAGAAACTTTTCAGTTGGTCATGATAGTCAGGTATGATAAAAAAATTCCCATGAACAAAACAATAAATATCTTGGATTTTTAAAAATTTTTATGGCAAACTTTGTGCAGGACATAAACTCTTTTTTAAGATAGGTGATTTCCCTGTTTGTCACACCTTCCTAATGTGCTTCTGTAATTGGTTGGCAATACAGGAATTAGGAGAGATAACAATGAAAAAATTTACTAAGAGCTTACAAAGGACAGGAAACTGTGGAAAGCCATGATTGCTCATATCCTGAAAAGACATGATACATAGAAGAATCTTAATTTTTTGCCTTATGGTATATGACACAAACCGTATATAGGAAAGTGAAGCAGATACTGCAGTAGTAAAATATAGATAATTGGATGACTATTTGCCTTGGTTTTATCGACCTTCAGCCATGTATTTACAAACATACAAGAACACTACAGAAAGCTGAGATACAGACATTGTCAATATTGATGTGTTTCGTATTTGAGTGTCTGAATTCATATATTATCAACAGTGATCTTACAATGTGATAGCCTTCAACTATAGCGAAACAAGGCCATTTCTTGTCAGAAGGAATTTCAGAAATTTATCAGGTTCTTCATTCCTGTTAACACATTGTCAAACAAATTATTCAGCTCTTAAAATGATGTAGGTAATTGTAGATAAATCAAAAGAAAGGTCAGTTTCTTTTTTATTTTCCTTGGCTTTTTCATTGATCAGCGACTACTTGAGGTTAAGCATAGGTGAAAGTTGAGATAAACTATCCATCCGTCAATTTTTATGTTAAATCTTTTGCTTAACTTTTTAGTTCAGAAAAGTCAGCTTGTCCAGTTGATATTAATGAAAACGGAAAAGTCATGAATTTTTTTTTAGTTTCTTTAAATTCATATTTCAGAACAAAAAAGAATATTCATCCATGACTTTTTCCCCTCGTTTCCATAAAAAAAATTGTCTGAATAAATTAGACTCTTCAACATTTTAGGTGGATAGAAAAATCAGGCAAATTATTTTGGAATGAGTTTCTAAGATTTTTTTTTAACAGAAAAGGATAAAAAATATAAATCACAAAACATGAAATTATTGAGATTATTGACTTAACGTGAAAGTTTCCAATAATCTTTTTAACAAAATCTTTTATTCATAGAAATTCATAGCATCATTTATGCAGTCACGACATCTTTCAGATAAATGTTGATTTCCATTGAAAAGCAAAGAATAAAGATTCCAGATTTTGATTGAAAGAACTTTTTTCACATTTCAAAACTGTTCAAATGACTGAACAAAGGAATTTTGAATGGAACAAAAGCAACAATACAAAGGTGACAGATTGCATAAAAATGCTACATGTAGATGAACAATTTTGAACCTTCAGCTTCATGACTGCTTGCAGGAATGAACTTGCAACTTGTGGCTACATGGTTGGAGAATAATTTATCGAAGTTAATGAAATGAATGGTACTAAGGGTGAGCTTTGTATTGTCATCTTCTATGGTGTCATGTCACTTAAAGATATGAGTGATCATAGCTCTCTACAACTTCTTTGTAGCACTTTGGCTACTCCTATCCATGAATGCCTGTCTACTAAGGTGGCTAGCTAATCCTCTTTGCAGACGCCTGCTCAGGCCTGTTTATTTTTGTTCATCACCTACAGAGCAGACCTTAGTTACAGTTTCTGGGAGAGAGCGCATTATTTAGCATGAACAACAGTCTAAACAAGGCCAAGATGCTCAAAACCCTGAGTCACAATGACATGTAACTTTGTGCTTACACAACCAAAGGGTCTTGTCTACTCAGTTTCACTCACAAAACTTGGGTCAACCTGTGGTATGATTTTCAGGCATTTTCCAAAGGTGTGGCATGCTGGGATTGCCTCCTCCAGATTTATAACATCAGGACGTCGCCTTCCTGACAAATTAATCATGGTGAGATTCGGACCAGAGCCTCATTGTCATAAAATGAATATTCTAACCACTTGGTCACAAGCACTTAGTAAGGCTCGTCTTTTTAAGGTTTGTTTTCCTCATTGCTGTTCTGCCATCCATTCACGCAAACTTGTTAGATCAGTTACTCACTATTTCTCTCTTCTACACTTGCTTTCAATATGACTTGTGAGTGTCAAATCCTTCAAGCACTCTTTCCTCATTGTGTACCCCAGAATTTTCAATTGTCGCTTTCTGATTTTATACATTACTGCCTTCCTGTTTACATTTTCCTTAAAATTTCCTCATTGCTTCCATTCCTGGGATTCTTGGCATCTTTCCGTAGAAGCATGCACCTCACGTTTTCTCTATGCGTCATTCCCTGCTATATAGGAGCATTGATATTACATAGCAACTTAGCACTTTTTTCTTTGTTTCTAACAAATTTTTCTTAATTTATCATTTCATTTCAAAGATGACTAATAACAAAAATTAACAAAAATTAAAGTAAGAAGAAACCAACCCCAAAACAAAACAACACCTACCAACCCCTAAACCAAACAACAACAGGCAAGGCACCAGAAGCCTAAACCCACACAAGATAAATAGGAAACCTATCCTGAACTCAGCCACAAACAAATACTTAACCCTTAGACCTTAAAAAGGTCAACAGAACTCAAATTACAGACCAACCCCTCTAACACCCCCCAAAAAACAAATCCAACACAAATAAATAGGTTTTTCAACTAGATAATTTTCTCATTTTAAAAAAATCACCTGAAGATGAAGCAGTCCACATATAGGGCTAGCTTCGAAACCCAAAAATTTTTGTGTAGTGATACTATGAATTTATAAACCATTGTAACAACTATTACAGTATATATATATATATATATATATATATATATATATAGACAGATAGATATACAAAGTAGAATCCTTGGTATTTGGTAAGGTAAATTCCACAAGAGATCAAATCCAAAGAGAACTCAGTGTTAAAATCTATTGTTTAATTTAACAGAAAATTATAATCAAGAACAAAAGTTGGATATTTTTACAAATCCATAGGTAATATTATATTTCATGGCTTTCAAGTTTGAACCAGTCATTGTTGTATGAATTTGGTCTGACGTGCGGTGATAAGAAAGTTGCAAAATATAATATTACCAAAAAAAAATATCCAACTTTTATTCTTGACTATGGGAGTAGAGACTCCGACTGACACCAAATCAGTCGAGTTTCGATCCTGGCCAGAAGCAAGTGGATATGTCTAGCCACACTGATGAGCTGTGATACAGTGAAACAGGCTTGTATGTGGATGACTTAATATATATATATATATATATATATATATATATATATATATATACACACACACAATTTGTATATATAACTCTCCTCCTTAAAGGATTGCACTCTCTTCAGGTTAAAGTCTGTATAAGAAATTATGTGGAAATATATTTCTGAAGTAATATAAATATTGTATCAAGTTGGAATGTAGAAGCAAAGATACCAAAAATTATCTGGAAACATTCCTGAATGAATATATTGTATAAATATGCAATATGTCTATGTATTTATAACAATGCATCAGTAAGGAGACCAATTTTTCTACTTACATGCCCAAGTAGCAGAAATACACAATGATACATTTGCAGAAATCTCTGGATTTGTGGACTGAACGATTACTAAAAGGTTAATCTACAAAACCCTAGCTGCCAAATATAACTGACAAATTTGTCTTACTCCTACATACAGTTGTTGGCAGAATTATTCAAACCCACTGAATGTTTGCATGTTTTCGAAGGAAATGCAAATATTTGCAAGTACTTATTGAATTTACAATAAATAGTTGATTCCATATTTAGTTTTGAATAATTTGAGAAATTTTTAGAAATTTTGATCTATTATATTCATAATTATGGATTTTTCTAAAAATTTATGTAGTCATAATTATTCACCTTCCACCTACTCTTATGGAATTTATGGTGCACCTCAAGGTGGTGTAATGGTTAATAAGCTTGTCTCGCTAGAAACAGGAACAGCTGTGTAGTGAGTTCGATCCTCACTGGGTGTGCCACATCTAAGTTGCGCTTAGAAAATCACCTTATGGAAATTATGAATTAACATTAATCTATGTAAATTGTATTGCTTTTTTTTTTTTTTTTTAATTTGACAATACAAATGCCCTTTAAAAAATAAGAAAATAGTATTGACCTTATTTTATAACATTCTAAAAGGTAAGGAAAAGACAATATGGGAGTGCTGTGTACCATGATAACCCATTCATTCTGCAATCATGACAAGAAGCTCCAAATGAAGACAGTTATTGGGTAAAAAAGTTAAGGTATATAAAAAACACTTTCCAAGTGTCTAAATGTTTGTAAATAGACTATTTGTAGCAATCACACTCCACCCACATCTATTGTACAGGTGTAGAGGCTCATCCCTTGTTCAGGATGTGGTTTCCGGCTTTCTCTTTTCCAATCCTTTCACTTATCTTTTCCTTCTTATTTTTTTTTCTTTTTCATTTTTTTTTTTCTCAATTGGAGTAGATAGACTAAACTATCGCCCGGTTCACACTCCACCCACGTCTATTGTACAGGTGTAGAGGCTCATCCCTTGTTCCCTGTTTAGGATGTGGTTTCCGGCTTTCTCTTTTCCAATCTTTTCACTCTTACGTAGGCCCCTGCACATCAGTGGCATTACCGCCTTGTTCGGGGTGATATGATTAAAAAAAAAAAATATCAATATGTACAAAACTCACTTTGTTAAAAATAAAGCTTGGAAAGCAAAAAGGGTTAATTTCTGAGAGAATGGAAAGAAACATTGTTAGATATGTCTTGTAGAATCCCCAAATAATGACAAAAGACATTCTCACTGATGCAAAGATATCAGGTTTGAATGTATTGACAAAGACAGTCACTAGATGCTTTCATCAAGCAGGACTTTGCGGTTGTCGCTTAAGGCTAAACACCTAAAATTCTTTTTTTTTATAATCGTGTCACCTCCAAGCAAGGTATTTTACTGCCACTGTTGTGCAGGGGGTTACATAGGAGGAATGTTGAGGAGTGAGAGGTTGTAGGGGGTGTCAGGAAGAGAGTAGGAGAGGGAAGAGATTACTGATGAGAGTGGGGTGGATGAGGAGGAATGTTATGAGGAGTGAGAGGTTGCAGGGGGTGTCGGGAAGAGTACTGATGAGAGTGGGGTGGATGTAGAAAAGCATGAGAGAGAGGATGTTAGTGAGACAGGAGATGACTATTGACTTTGCATTTAAATTCTTGGAGATTCTGTCAGGAAAGCAAGTATGCAGAAGAAAATTCCACAGGCGGGAAATGCGAGAAAAGAAGCTGCTGGAATAGAAATGCTGATTAGCTTTATGTTAAAAGTCATCTAGAACATAGGAAGAAATATTGCAACTCTGTTTTATGATCAGATGAAACAAAACTCGAATTATTTGGTCACATGGACTCACATTATTTATGGCGGGGAAGGGAATAACATTCAGAGACAAAAAATACCCTACCTACAATTAAGCAGGGTGGTATAAGCATTCTGCTCTATGGATCTTTTGCTGCTTCTGAACCAGAAGAACTAATGAGAATACAGGGTATCAGGGATAAAGGAACTGTATTTGGCCATTCTTAAAAATAATATATACAAATTCACAGAAGCTGTCTTTAAGACATCACTAGATTTTCCAACATGCCAAATGCCAATTATTTGAAACACATAGCACCAAAAGTTTCATAATATTTAGATTACTGCAAAATTAAGGTATTGCATACCCTGCACAAACCCTGGACATAATTGAAAATTTATGGGTTAAGGATCTCTCAAAAACGATTGAAGCCAATAATTAAGAACAAAGGTTATGCAAATTGATTATTGAGGCAAGAGATTTTTTCCTATGTCCTATGGTTTTTTTTTTTGTAATATTGTTTGACATTAAAGATTCTTTGTGGGCATCACTGCACAGACTTTCAAATTCATTATTTCATTCATATATATATATATATATATATATATATTTATGGCACAGACTGTACAAGAAGGCACCATGATTGATTTCCAGCGTCTTTCAAATGGAATAAACCTGATGAGACCTGAGATGACTTTGAAGACCAACTCTTGAAATAGTAAACCTGCCAAATAAACTACATACGGGCTGTACATTTAGAGTGAAAGGTTACACTTCAAGATTACCTTTGCAAAGATTGTGCTTAACCTTAGCATGTTTCATCTTGTCTTTTTAAATTGGTTACATTACAACCTTGGTGAACTGAGGTTCTCCATGAAGATCGACATTCAGCCTCCAGTTCTCAGGTACAAACTGATATCCCAAGAGCTTTTAAGATTGGTTTTGATGCAAACTTTAAAGTGCTTTCTAGGTTTGTGTCTGGGATATTTGTCTGTAGATAGTTCACCATAAAAGTCATGTTTAAGCAACCTACAGTCATCCATATGCACCAAGTGACTTGCCCAGCCCATCTGATTGAATGTAATTAGCTTCTTAATACTGGGAACATTAACTATTTTTTTAATACTCAATAGTATGTGTGTGTGTGTGTGTGTGTATATATATATATATATATAAAATAAGGATACAGAATAGATCTTAATAAATTTTGTCTTGTTTTGCCATGTATTTACATAAGTTTGCTAGGTACCCACTATTTTCATTGTCATGCAAGTGTCATGTTTTACAAACACTCTTATGTGCCCTAGAAATGTCAGCTATCTTTCTGATGCTAAGTATTAATGTTTTTTTTTGTTTCCCATTTCTCTAAAATGTTTTTCATGTGCTCAGTTCATGCTACACTCATTACCAATCTGTGGAACCACATTTCTGTTACCTCAAATCTCTTCTCAATCAATGATGAGAGAGTCCAGCATTTAGTGCCATAAAGGCATACTGATATTACATAACAGTTCAATACTCATTTCTTTGTTTCCAAGGTAAATTTCCTGTTCTTAATACTTTACTTAAATTTTGAAAGGCATCTTTCACTATCCCAAGATGCCTTCGGACATCACTGTCACATTTTCCATCTACAGTATAAACCACAGATTGGCTCTGTGGATGTTGAAGAAACACAAATGGCTCTGCATAGTGGGAGATAGGCAGGAAAACAATGTGAAATCACTAATTTGCAGTGTGCATTCAAGTCAAAACACCGCCGAGGATGAAGCAGCTTAAAATAAATGTTTATTTTCTACGTTCAAAAAATACAGTGCCGCCACTGGTTAGAATGGTGTATGTTGAGCTATATCCTCTCTAAAATTGTGGGCTTGAAGTCATTTTTTTATCAGATGGAGGACTGTAATTTGCATAAGTGTTTATGTAATTAGCCAAACATATTTTACCATTTGTCTATATTTCTGAGATGAGGTAATATTTACATTATTCAGACTATTGTCCTCATCTTTGTTGCCATTTGTATGACATTTCAGCTGTTGCACGCTCTGGCCTTGTTCAGGTAATATGAATTTCAAACTGAACCCTTTATTACAAAAATAAATAAAGGGTTTGGTTCAAAATTCCTAGCACCTGAAGAGGGCCGGAGCATACAACGGCCGAAATGTCATACATATGGAAACAAAGATAAAGACAAGAGTCCAAATAATGTAAATATTTTCCCACTTTGTTACATAAACTTCCTTGTTGAAGAAGGAAGGTACAACTTTACCGAAGAGGCAGACAGTTAACAGCAAATTTTCTTTGCTGCAACAAATTCAATGCAACATGTACAAAACTGCACTATTTTGTCTTATTTATGTTTGGACTATTTCTTGGTAATGTTCAAGGAATTTTGAACCAAGCCCTTTATTTAATTATTACAATAGACTGTTCTTATTCTGCTGACTATGTCTAGGGATATCTAATCTAGTTATCATTTATTACTGTTCAGTTACTGCTTACTCAGTTTCTACTGGAACCCAGTCTGCAATACCCAGCTCAAGAATTGAACTTACAATTAATATATCACCAAACCAATATTCCATTCCATTAGGCTATTGTCTGTAGGGAGTAGATTAAACAAAGGGTTCCTTTAAAAATTCCCTGTAGATTATCCAAATTGACAGAATCCTGCACAAGAATTCCCGAGAACACAATTGTTGAAACACTGGCATAATGAAGATGAGGACATTAGTCTGAATGCAAATAATATAAATTATGATAAATCCTCATTAACAGTGATATATTACATGGCGGTCTCTGTCTTATGAATATATTTTCACAATGATTTCTTGAATTTGGTGGTAGAGTGAGTGAGTTCAGTTCCTGGAAAGTGTAGAGCAATAAGTGAGCAGCACTAAATAACAAGATAGGATATCCTTTAACACAATCAGGAGAATGAAAACAATTTACCCCAAAATATAAAGTAAAGGGCTCAGTTCAAAATGTACTAAGATTTGCTGACATTGAGAAACAGCTGTTGATTCTTCTTTTATGTGCCATGTCCCTTTAGGATGTAGGCGATCATGGCTCTTCACATCTTTCTCTCCATTGGTCTTCTTGTTTCTCCAAAATCCTGCTCTGCCACCCATTTGCTTAGGCACTGTTTCACCCTCTCTTTTCTATATCTGTCCTGTGAGTATAAGATTTTCCAAGCCCTCCTTCCTTATTACATGTCCCAGAAACTTCAACCTTCTCTTCCTGATATCAAGTATAAGTTTCCTTTCCATTTCCACTCTCTCCAAAACCTTGTCGTTGCTCACATGCTCAGTCCATGGTATTCTCAGTATCCTTCTGTAGAAACACATTTGGTTGCTTCGAGTCTTTCCTTCATCATTATTATCTCAGAAAGAAAATTCTTACTATTTAAAAAATTTGTTTGGCAAAGATTACAATACATTTTTCTATTTAGCTTATTTCCATGTATATACTCAAATAAAAAGCCTAATTTTCATTTATAAAAAGTAGAATATCTAAACTTATTTATAAATAGAACTGTCTGTGTGTCTGTTACCTATAGACTCCGAAACGGCTGAACAGATTTTCTTGAAGATTTACACAGTTGTACTATAAGCGTCTATGAGTGGTCTTAGCTAGATTTTGTGTCAAGGTACCCCCGATAAATATCAAAATTCGATAATCAAAAAAATCGGGTTATAGAAGGAGTGGTCCAATTTTAATCAAATTTGATACACTCATAGACAAAGACATAAGAAACGATATTCAGATGTTTCAACAAGGTTGCAGTTCTTACAATAGTGCAGAAAATCGATAATATCTATATATAAAAGGCAAGATGTTTGTGTGTGTGTCTGCTTATCTGCCTGTATGTCTGTATTTTTTTCAGCCCTTTTATTTTAGTTTTTTTTTGCTTTGGGTTTGGCCCTAAGTAGGTAAAATTGTAGTTCTTAGTCTCGGCCATGATACCATTTACTCAGAGGACTTATTTAGCCTTCAAAATTCAGTTTACGATGAAAAAAGACTTATTTGATATCGATAACAGGAAATCAAAATTTGGCTTACATCCATTCATTTTTCTTTCAGTCTACAGTTTTGCTTTAACTGGAAACAACTATTGTTTTTTAGTCTTTCATGCCAACATCCAAAGAGTCGGAGCTCCAGGACCATGGATTACTTTTAAAGCTTTCAAATTTACCCAAGCAACACCGGGCTATACTGCTAGTATATATAAGTAGATATTCTGTTTATAATCAAACAGTATTATATATTTATTTCTACCAGCCTGATTATTTACGATAAATTTTTGTTACGAAAAATTGTTCATGGTCGAGAGGTTTAAGACGCGCCAGATCACATGGTGGCTTCCCCTATGTGGATAGAGGCTGCAGGTTCAAATCCTGCTGAATGACACACATTTTCATAACAAAAATTTCTCGTAAATAATCAGGCCAGTAGAAATAAATATACATACTATTTGATTATAAACAGAATATCTACTTAAATATGAGTATCAATCAAAAATAATGTTCAAACAAATCATTTCATATATATATATGTATATATATATATAGCACCTAATGAGTCAGACGAACCTACCTAGGTTTCTCTTAAATGGTTAGTTAGGGAAAGCTGGCTAAAGAGGCAAAGAAAAAACGACATATAAAAAGGTGACGAAGACAACCCCACAGGACCAGGTAATCAAAGAAACTATATAACACAAGGGAGGGGGAGGTTAACAATTTTATTACTTTTAATTTCTCATTTTCAGGAGGAAGGGTAGAAGACAAAGACAAAAACAAAAGGGTACTATACCATGATAGATCAGTCCAAACACTTTTGACTGACTTTCATGCCCTAAGCTCTTTCTTTTTTTACAACCATTTTTTTCTTTGTTCGATAGTTTTCAAGATGAGTATAATTATAATCACGTTTATATATAAAGTTCTAAGTTTAAAAATGTATTTTTTGACAGTATTTGTTTATTTCTGTTATTATATTTTATATTTCAGACTGTCCTCGGTCCTTCATCAGAAACGAAACAATTTTTTTTCTTTTCTTAAGAACCGAGGACAGTCTGAAATATAAAATATAATAATAGAAATAAACAAATACTGTCAAAAAAATACATTTTTAAACTTACAACTTTTTAATAGTTTTTCCTATACATATTAAGACAGTATATGTGGATCATCACTGTTATATATATATATAACATTTTGTGTTATATATATATAACATATATATAAATATATATTGTGTTATATATATAAATATATATAACACAATATATATATTTTGTGTGTGTGTATATATATATATATATATATATATATACACACACGCACGCACACACAAATACTTCTTTTTTATGAAATACTGACAAATCAGCATAAGAAATAAATCCTGATCTAACAATCTGGCCTATTTTCTGCTTTTTGTCTGTCTTTTATCTGAAAGTCAAAATGAAAAAAAAAAAAAAACATTTCTCAATCTTTCTTAATTCAGCTAATGCAACAAATTTGTTTATAGAAAAATAAAAGCAATGCAACTGACGACAGGTTGACTCAATTTGCAAACAGATTCATGCTGAATAGGGTTTAAAAATAAATCTAAAGAGGTCATTAATCGAAACTGGACCACCTTAAGGAAAGCTCTAGAGATATTAGCAAATGAGATCTCACCTCAAACAGAAGGAGACAGGAAAAGAAATAATGGATGCCAGATGAAATTCTCAAAGACAATGCCAAGGAATAACACCGAATATATTGATTGATTTACTCATTTTCTATGGAACATCAACCCTTTACAGGTTACTTATTAAGCCAGAAAATATTTTTAAATTTTAAGAAATTTAGGTGGGGTGGGAGATAATAATGGTTTAGTAATACAAGTCTTTAACTATTTTAGATCATCGTATTAATGATACGCTCAAGCCATTACCAAATTTTTAAATAACAGATTCTAATAAAAACACTTTTCTGAAAATGAATAACAGTCTTTAAAAATTATTTTTTAAGGAAGATTGTGGTGCAGTGGATATCAGCTCGGAACGACAAACGGGGGAGCCGAGTTCGAATTCCAGTTGAATTCCCTGCATTCACTTACGTGCAAGTACCATTGGGAAAGGTATTAATCCGTCTCTTCCTTTCAGCTATGGGTTAAATAACAGGACAGATTGGGTTCTATAGCCTTGGCTGGCAACCAGTCTACCGCAGAAAGCAATAGCAACCTACTGCAGGATAATCTTCTGCCCAGTCAGTCAGGTCTCTTTTGAGACATGATCGCCCAAGCGTGTTTCACGTATGGCACTTAACTGACTAATTGAAGTAAGTAGATATAACCAGAATAGTATGAATAAATAGATGTAACTGCAAGTTCTATTCTAATAGTTTCTTCTTTTGCACTTATTACTGCTGGAATTCTTCATATTTCTTGCTTTATTGCCACTTAAGATATTCAAAAATTTAAATGTAATGTTACTCCCTGTCTTTTGTCTTCCTGAAGCTGTTCTTTTATTGTCCTTTATTCTCATTAAAGTATTCCCCTTTTCAGTCATTTCCAGTAGTTACTTGCTTCTTAGTGGCTTTCTTGTCTTGCTTGGGGTGAAATGATTAAAGAAAATAAAAAAAGATAAACAGATAACTTTACTATTACTATTTGACACCAAGAATTAAAAATTTGCTTTTTCCTACTTGAGGAAACTGGTGCTATATAATCTTACTCTACTCCATGAGCAGGCATTAAATTTTGTGTTTTTGCAACGTCTGTGATTACCATAAAAAGTAATTTTTTTTTTTGTTTCACTAAGTTTTGTTGAAGCAGTCATTAAAATCTTTAGATATAACCTGAAACAAATATTCTTTCAAACTTCATCAAAACAAAGAAATTATACAGGATCAGAGAAAAGTAAAAATCATTAGCCCTTCTTCATTGGCTAGCCATGCAGTCAACCAATCAAAAGATCACACTGCTCACTAACCAGATTGCAAGGGAACTTAAATGCAGGACTTGATTGGATAAAAGCTTATTGTTTACTCGACTATTGTCTGCTATCATTGAAGCATAGAATCTAACGTGCTCTCTTGACTTTCAAACCAATGTCTACGAAGAAAGAAAAAAGAAGACAAAAAACACGTTTAGCACATTCAGACTAAATTCTAAGTAGGATAAAACTTTTAATTAAATCTATTGAAGTGTTACAAAATTTGCTTCTGGCCATCATCAGACATCTTATTGATAAATGCCAATTCTTTTTTCACTAGCTTTTTAGCAATAACTTTCAAGGTAGAACAGGGATGATAAGCCTCACTTTTCAAAAGTGTTTATTATTAATGAAAACACGCACACCATAAAAAAAAAAAGGTTCCGAGGCAACAAAAGGACAGGTTCAAAACTTTGATGGATTTAAAACCCTGATGAACTATAAAGTAGCTCAGCGTTTATACTGTTATTTTTAAAATTGTCAGGCCAAGTCTTCTTTCATGCTGTTTTTTTGTTTTTTTTTAATCATATCACCTTGAGTGTGGCGGTAGCACCACTGATGTGCAGGGGGCTACATAAGAGTAAAAAGATTAATTAGAAGAGAGTGAAGAGAAAGACAAGCCAGTTAGAAAGGAGCAAGAGAAGGATGGGAATACAGGTGTGATGACAGTTGCAGAGGTGGAGAGAAAAGAAAGGATATACAGGGTGGTGAAGAAAGAACAAGAGCCAAGTGGTTAAGAAATGAGTGTTGACATTGCATTTGAATTCCTGGAGGTTGGTAGCAAGAATATGGAAGTGAGTTCCACAGGCGGGAAGTGCGAAAAAAGAAGCTGCAGGAGTAGAATTGTCGTCTGCATTTGGTTGATCTAACTGTGAATGAGTAAGACCCAGTTGCCAGTTTGGTTGCACGAGTAAACACCTGTTGCAGAGGCACTAGTGACTTAAGTTCGTTGAAGCAGAAGCCATGAAAGAATTTATAGAACAAAGGAAAGCCACATCCCATCGGTGGGGAAGTGGCTGGAGTCAAGCCGCCAAGTCGGTACCTATCACATTACAGATTCTCCTTTGGAGCCTATCAAGACCACTGAGATGAACAGCAGGGGCATCTGACCATATATGGCAGCAGTACTCCATGCACAGACAAATAGTTGATTTGTAAATATGCAGGATAGATTCAGGCAGGAAAAACATCCTGGCCCAACACAGTAACCCAACCTTCCTAGCAGTGAATTTAGCTATTGCAGTGTATTGCTCTCAGGGAAGACTCACTTGGTCCATACTTATGGGAGGCAGGAGAGGTTGCCTGCGATGATTGACAGACAGCAGCTTGGTCTTAAACGCATTGAAATTTACAAGCCACTTCTTACCCCAATCCAACACAAAATGTAGATCCCTCTCAAGATCAGCAGCAAGTGCTGTGTTCTTTCAAGATGTAGAAGACCAAGGACCTCCACATCATCTTGTCCTTGTAGCTCTTAATAAACCCTGCTCTGACATTAATTTACTCTAGCCCATCAAGTATGTTATGCACTGCTTTCCTTTGTCCCTTTTTCTCTATTTGTTCTGTGAGTATCAGATTTTACAAGCACTCCTTCCTCATTAATTGTCCCAACTATTTCAACTGTCTCTTCCTGATGTCAAGTTTTCTTTGTTTTCATTCTCTCCAAAAATTTTGTAATTGCTCCCATGTTTAACCCATGATATCCTCAGTATCCTCCTGTAGAACAACATTTATTTCTTCAACTGTCTTGATCTTTGAGGAGATTGTCCAAAAGTAGAGTGCCTTAAAATTTAATATAGTAATAATCTTTTCTATGCTCTTGCCACAATGGCGGTAACCAACATATACTTTCATAATACCAGAATGACACTGGCTGCAGTTCCAGTTTAGACACTTTCAGCAACTATCATGCAGAAACAGCATGCCACTGAGTTGACCGAGTATGTGAGATGTTGCTCCAATCTCATGACTCCTATCACAGTGAACAAGGTGGTCGTAGCTATCATAATCAGTATGCTAAAACTAATTTGTCTCCTGATGTTCTATCTCCAGACTAAGACTGTGAAAAAGTTATTATAATTAGTTATATATATATATATATATATATATATATATAACTGTAAATTTATCTTTGAACACGTCTCGAAAAACCCACCAAATATAAACGCGGAGGGGGAAAAAATGGAAACAAAAAAAGAAACGAACTAAACACTTGAACATTAGTCAAAGTACTAGTCCAAAGAAAAAATCCCAAGGCGAGGAACCTAACACATAAAGTGCTCAATACAATAGCAGAGCAAATAAATAAATAAGTAGCTAACCTAGAGCCAACAGTCCATTGGCTCTAGGTTAGCTACTTTATATATATATATATATATATATATACACACACAGTTCATAAAAAAGGAACTTTCTGAAGTTCTGAACTTGTCTTACATTCCTTTTTTTTTTATCTTAAACCCAAATGTCTTCAAAGTGAGCAAAAACAAAAAATTGGCCTTGTTGTTCCAGTGCTTTTACAGAAGGCTGTGTGTGTGTGTATATATATATATATATATATATATATATATATATATATATGTGTGTGTGTTTCCCTCCCTTTCTATCTACCCTACCTTCCATAACACCAGCTAGATGATTACCTTTTAACAGAATCTACTCCCTTTTTAAACACCCCCTCCAACTGTTATTTCTTTTTTTCTTATCTTTCTTTCCAAGTGAACTTCCAGTGTATGAATTTTATTTTGAGTGAACTTCCAGTGTGTGAATTTGTTAAGTTTTTCATAATAAATTTGGTCACTGACCAAGTAAGTATTCCTCATAGAAATGATCATATGACACGTGATTATCGAAGTTTTATTTGAAAATACACACACACACACACATATATATATATATATATATATATAGATGAGTGTAAGTATATATAACACAATGGAATTAGAACTCAGCTTAATGATTAAAAATCCAATCCGTGACATATATTACTTTCACCTGCACATCCAAGCTTACAGCATCTGGTATTCCTAAGTGACCACCCAGCTATACTGCAAAAACAGTGCAGAGGATTCAGAAAGATTCAGAGGAGTCTAATAGTGACTACGAAAGTGTTTGAACTGATCACAAGTGATGCAGACATCCAGATATATATTAGTTTTAGCTCTGATTATTTTAACATATGTATATTTTTTCAAAATAAAATTCCCGTTTATCTTAAATGCAAAATAAAAACATTAATTCCCTTTATTTTAAACATAAAATATAAATCTCATCTGTTTTAAATACAATATATTTTTTCAAATAAAATCCTGTAATTCACATATAAAGATATAGACTGTGTTAGCATTACACTAACCAGATATTTTTATTAAAATTTAAATTAAGTAAAGGCAAGTTTTTACTCAGTATCTGAAGATTATGTTGTGCATGAAACTCTGAGCTGTGTTACTAGTGAGGAATATATATATATATATATATATATATATATATTCATTAAGATATATTTAACAGCTCTGTTATGTTGAGCACTATTTTACTAACACCAGCATTCAATATTTTATATATATATATATATATATATATATATATATATATATACGAGAAAAAATCGCAAGATTTTTGCTCTACGTAACTGCCTCTTAGTTAATCCTTTTTGGTTAGTTTAGTATCGAGCACTTTTCTTTCTTTGTGGTTTGTTCCGTTTTGAGGGGTTTTTTTCTTTGCTGTGAAGTACTGTATGTATTGTCGGTGCTCCGCAGTTATCTTTTTTTTTTCCCCTCGTTGTCCAAAGCTTTATAGCCGAGGACGATAACAGAGTTAGATTCTGCCGGTTATTCGTAGTTCTTAAAAATTACTTGTGTAACATTTTAAGATTTGAATACGTATGGAGTCGATTTTATTATTATTATATATATATATATATATATATATATATATATTTGTCATCCACATATAAGCCTGTTTCGTTGTATCACATCTCATTAGTGTGGCTAGACATTCACTTGTTTCTGGCTGGGATTGAAACTCAACCGATTTGGTGTCAGTCGAATTCGCTAACTCCTAAGCCATAGGCACATGGAATCAGCGAAGGGAAATTTTAGTGTGTTATGTAAAAGCAGTGTATACACATGCCAGTTACCGAAAGAACTCAATTCATTGATGAATAGTAATGTATAAACCGCAGATGTGGTAACTGTTTGTCTTTAAATTTTCCTCTCCAGAAAGCTCAATCATATTGAGAGCATTATAATCATGGTCGAGAGGTCTAAGGCATGCCAGATCAATTGGTGGCTTCTCCAATGGGGTCATAGGTTCGAATCCTGCCGAATGACACACATTTTCGTAACAAAAAATTTATCGTAAATAATCAGGCCAGTAGAAATAAATCTATATACTGTTTGATTATAAACAGAATATCTACTTAAATATGAGGATCAATCAAAAATAATTTTCAAACAAATTATTTCAAATTGTCAGTTGTTTATAAACATTTTGTTAATCTTCGTTAATTTCTGTAACATGTTTACATTAGTTGACATTATAATACATTTCATTACAGATATGGTTATTTGCGTGAATTGAAAATGTGTTATATATATATATATGTGTGTGTGTGTGTGTGTGTTTAACTGTCATGTTTAGTGTTAAGGTTATTGTTTTTGTAATAGTTCAAAGTCAGCATGAACCTGCTCAGTTAAAGTGACAAACTCTTTGTGCTTATATATATATATATATATATATATATATATATATAAGCACTTATATATTATTAGCTCACTTTTGTATTTGCTAAAATGAATACAAAGTGAGCTAATAAATTTCATGGTTAGTATGAATTTGCAAAGTAAATGGCTGTTCGATATTAATTAACTTGTTTTGCGTAATGGACATTTAATCCGAAGATCACAAAGAAAACAAGAACAACACACACTTGGAAAAATCCTGTAGGTTTTATAAAAAGGTAAAAAAAGAAAACACATAGTAACATTCGGTTGTTTTTGAAAACCAATTCCAGGCTTCTTTGTTGAATGAAAGCTGAGTGCTATGAATATTTTTAATCTAAACATTTTCAAGAACATGTTCCGAAGCGTTTTTGTCAAACACAGGAACTGATTTGGCTTGCAGTTTGCAAATTAAAAGATTAAAAAAAAAGAAAAAGAAGTTTCCTTTACTCAAAATCAAATAGAAAAGAATACAAGAAACTTTCTAAATGAAATTTTACAAAAATAATAAGAAAGCTTTATTAACGCATTTCCATTTTTTTTATTTAACTCAGGTCTCCAGCAAATGGATATGAAATTTGTGATAACAGATAATCAAGTCAAAAATCTGATATTGTCATTTGAAACAGTCGTTTTCAAAGCCTTTTGAATTGCAACAAGTATACAAAGCCCAAGAGTCACTCAAGGTAGTGGGTTAATAAATTAAGTGAATTATATGACCATAAGAGGAGGAAGTAAACGGTTTAGATGATGAGGATATGGCAGATAGGTAATGACTGACCATAGACTTAAAGAGGTCAAGATGTTCTGTTTGGGGGGGGGGCTGTTCCACAAAGCAGAAATTCTTGGGAAGAAACTTTCTGAGTGGAACAGCCTTCTAACATAAGGAACATGATCCTAGGTATGACGATAAACTGCATCTGGCAGCAAGGCCTCTGATTGGGAGGTTGTGAGGAGCACGGAGCATAGAACCATTTCTTAATTACTACTGTTCCCAGATTCAACCTGTCGTGGAGTTGTAGCACCTGTTAGGGTCCCAGCTATGGGCAAATATTTACCCTACCCCCCCCCAAACTGGGGTTAAAACACTATGAAAGTATAAAAATTTACCAGCAATACATCTTTAAAGAAAAAAAAAAACCTACCAGTAATCCATTTGACACTCAACAAAACCCACTTCACAGAAATACATCAATGAATCATGATCTACAAGCTTATTTCTTACAAAAGAATAAGTATTCTATTCATACAAATCTATTGTAAAAATCTTGTCAGCGTTAAATAACACATAGAGGTTGATATGGTGTAAAAAAAAAAAAAAAACCTAAGGAACATGCAGAGAATGAAGGTGATTAAACCCTGTACCCAAGGACATTTTCATGGCACCCTGCATCAGAAAATATATAATTGCATTTATATACATAAAGTGCACATTGGGTATATAAAAAAAACAATGATTCATTTTATTTAATTAAATGAAAAGTTACATTTTTTCTCTTTTTATGTTGCACTATTTCTACTTGATTTATTTGTTTTAAAGAATTGCAGCCATTGTATATCTTTTTAAATTTTTATACATCACTGCCAAGTTGCTGATAGGGAGATATTTTTTTTTATTAAGACAACTTTAGGTCAGTAGCTCACCAAGATTAAAAAGCTTCTGACTGCCAATTACATGAAGACGGGTGACTTTGTGCTTAACCATTTCCAAAGTTTTCTTTACCCAATTTCACTAACAATGCTTGAGTCAACCTAGGGTATGAATATCAGGTACTTCACAAAAATGCTTCCTACTGGGATTATCTCCCAAAATATTATAATAAAGAAGTCACCTCCTTGTCTAATCTACCAAGAAGTTTAGCTCACCCAAGTCCTAATGGGACATGCCATATAAAAGAAGATTTTAGCCTCAACTTAATAGTAAAAAAAAGCATGAGAATGGGATAAGGAATGAAACGTAACTTCTAAAAGTTTTTTCTTGCCTAATAGAAATTTACTTTGATGGCTGATGTAAAGGAAACAACTTTAAAAAAAAAAAAGTAATGGGTTTCACATAAAACCTCAATTATTTTATTACACATAAAACCAACTAAAGGAAATTTTATTATTAATTACAAAATATTTCAACATGTTACCTAAGTTTTGGTTTTGTCTTAATTTGCACGTTTTTTTCATGCAAGCTTCCTAGCAACATCCACATAATGAAGATTATCAGTGCTAAATTGTTGATGAGAAAATGTCTTCTCAGAATGTGGCTCAGTCTTGCAGGGTTAGTTAAAAAAAAATATATATAATTGAAACCAGCCTGAATTCTTAATCCTTTTATGAACTGAAAAATAAAATTTAAAAAGACATTGACATGGGAAACACAAAATCCAATTCTTAACTAATTCTTAGACTAAAAAGCCCTGTTAATTATAATGGACAATTAGATCAACCCGACGAGTAACACAGAGTTGTGTGTGGTGCAGTAAGCACCAGGAGTTACATCTTTTCTACGTCTTGTTTGATTAGTTAAAAAAAAAAAAATAATTGAAACCAGTCTGAATTCTTAAATTTTTAATGAAGTGAAAAATAAAATTTAAAAGGACATTGACATGGGAAACACAAAATCCAATTCTTAACAACTAATTCTTAAACCATAAAGCCCTCTTGATTATAATGAAGAATTAAGTCAAGCCAACAAGTAACCCAGAGTTAGTTGTGTGTGTGGTGCAGTAAGAACCAGGAGCTACATCTTCTTCCACAATTGGCTTTTTTTTTTTTTTTTGAGAGAGGACATTCTACTTAGAGTTGGTGACACTGACAAAATTTTTATATGAACAATACTGCACAGCCATTAGCTAATAGCCAGCATAGGTCTGAGACTGAGAGAGTTATATCAAACCAGCATTTTCTCAGTTGGGTGGTAAAGTGCTCTTGATTTGCAGACCATGAGAACTTTCCATTAAAGTGTTGAGTTGGAGTTTTGTAATGTAGTCAGAGTTTACATTTACAAACCAGTCAAGACAAACAAGGGAGGCAATTCCAAGTATCTCCTGAAATCATTTGCATATTAGGTCCAAATGAAATCAACTGTGATTATTAAGGTAAATATTTACTAATTCTTGCTATAAACCTTAATTTATTCTTTGGCTAAGATGACTAAACTGCAAAATTCACAAAAGAAAATTAAAATCTTAATTTCAATTACAAGGATTGTAAATCATTTCAATTTATAATACCAAATAAAACTAATTTTTAAAAAATCAGCATTTTTGTCTAAATATAAAAGAAAAAATTTAAATGCTTACACATGCATGTAAAAGTGATTTCTTTCTTCAATAAAAAAGACAAGGCCATTGACATAAATACTGCAAAAATTATATAGAATTTCAGAAAAGCATTGACATTTGCTATTGTTGTGGAGTAAATAAGACACCCCTAATAACACAAATATACTAGGAAAGATGCTTTAAATAAAGAACTCAGAGTTCAAGGACAGGCTCCAACAGAATTCTGATACAGTGTTCATTACAGTACTATTGAAGTCAATTGAGACATAATATTATAATTATTAGTAGTGAGTTATAACAGTGGTGACAAGGAATCAAAATTTCTTCGAAGGAAAAAAAAACTTTTTGTGACAAAAAAAAGAAGACAAATATTTAGTCACATCTGCTGGAACCATTAACAAGGAGTGTGAAAGATTCAAATTAAAACATGCTGGCAGTGGATATGTTTAAAGCTTCATTTTTGTTAAAGGGTTAGCAGCAAACAAAGATGCAGGAATACATGCTAGAATCCTAGTGAAAGTGGAACAGAATAAAAAATTAACTCTACAAGAAATATCAGACAGATGTTAGAGAATCCTAAATCTGAGATGTGACATGGAGGAAATTAAAAAAAAAAAAAAAGAATGTGCATATATATATATATATATATATATATATATATATATATATGCCAAAGAAAAATCTAGAAAAAGAAAACTTAATCCATGTTTAAGATGTGGAAGCATACATATCAGAGATGCCTGTTCCTTTAAGAATTTAAATTGCTACAAGTGTGAAAAAGTAGGGCATAAAATGTCACACTGTAAAACTAAAGCAAGGAAAAGTTCTCATGGAAAAAATTTTGCACACAGCATTGAAACCAAAAAAAATAGTTACGGAAAACCAAAGAAAATTTGCACATGTGAAAATTAATAATGTGGGTGTAAAGCTGAAACAAGTCACTGGTAGCGATATCACAATAACATAGAAGTCACATGGAAAGCAAAAAAAAAACATATATTAAAAACAACTTCGAGAATCACAAGTGGCATGTCGGGTAAAACAGTATTTATTATTGTTGAATAACTTGAAATGTTTAATTTCATAACAAGTGTGTAAAATCTAAGGCTTATTTGTTAAAAAATACTCCAAACTTATTCGGTACTGACTGAATGGAATTCTTTGAGTTATAGGATTTAACTATAAATATTTATTGCAAAAATGTAAGTGGACAAGTGACCAGTTTAAAAAAACAAAGTGAAAATTTTAAGGAAGAATTGAAAAAATGTTTTCTGGATCTCCTGTCGGATGAGTTAGGTTGGTGTTCCAAAGTCAATGCAAAATTTCAAGTGAAAAAAGGATCTACACCAGTATTTAAGCCAAAACATAGTATACCATTCTCATCCTTGGATAAAGTCAACAAGGAATTTGACAGACTTGAAAAAAATCGGTGTAATTGAAAGATTCATCATTCAAAATGGACAGCACCAGCAGAAAGAAAAAAAACTAATAAAATTCATATTTGTGCTAATTTTCTGACTGGGTTAAATAAATGTTTAGAATCACATAACTACCCATTACGAAGTCCAGAGGAAATTTTTGTGAAATTAAACATTGGAAATTTTTTTCCAAAGCTGGCTCTTTCTGAGGGTTATTTGCATATAATGGTGTATTCCAATACAGTAACATGCACGTCACCAGCTGAATTGATATTCACAAGAAAAATTAAATCTTTGTTCAACAAACTGTTATCAGGCCAAAAATGAATAAAAAAAAAAGATAGCAAAAGACACAAGTTTTTTTTAAATGCATGAAAAAGCGTTTATCAGGATATATAAAAATGGAAAATAAATGTGCAAAACTGGAATAATAAGATCACAAATTGGAAAAATGATATGGTTAAAGAAAAAATGGGAACACAAAAAGTATTGGGATCAGTTAAAAAGAAGATTTACAGAAAAAAGCACCACAAGAAAAAAAGGACCTAAGTATGAGTACCAGAAAAACGCAACATACAAAAAAACTAGTGGTTGACCCAAAATTAAATAAACACAAAATTCAGTATGTGTTGAACTCACCAGAAAAAGGTAAATGCTATAAAATAAAATATTTCCAAAAGTAAAACTGAGGATGCTGTGAAGTAAATATGACAGCCCTGGTAATACAAATGGACTAGGCAAAGATACCTAAAATAAAGAACTCAAACAGGAACAGAGTTCTGATAGATGGTTTCTTAGAGTAATTTAGAGTCAGTCGAAAGAGTAAAAAGATATAACAGCTATCAAAGACTGTATAATAGTGGTGCCAGACACTTCCTTTATTATATGAGCACAGAAGCAAATGTCAATAGTCTTTTGTAATTCTATACAGTTTATGCAGTATTAATGGCAACAGCTTTGTCGTTAGAATATGACATTGAAATCATAGAGGTCTAACATGAGAGTCTCTATTTCAATTTACCAACAAGTGTAATCATATAACTCAGTCAACTGATTTTGTAAACTTGTAGTGAAGTACAGATACACAGCCACACCAGGCTAAGTGTTTTAGTAGCAGATAAGATTTTCATAGGGCAGAGGTGCTTGACCCATCCCCACAATTTTGATTCAAGATTTTCCCTTCTTTGATTTACAGACTGACTTGTTATTTAAACTCTTGCTGGCAGAAGAGACAAATTTGTGTGAAAGTAAATACAACATCCATAGCCAGAATTTGAACGAGGCTTGCCAATCCTGCTTTTTGTGCTATTAACTCCTATGCGCTTATCCATATATCCTATGCCTACCAAGAAGAATAATTTATTTTGTACCAAGGAAAATAGACTTTTCTCTTGGTCTTCAAGATCTGAAGCATTAAAGAAAATACTTGACAGATATGAAAATCCAAGTTATTCTTGCAGAAAAATAAAATCTGTGAAATCAGTGTGAAATGAAGTGCATTATAAATTGAGAATAGAGAAACTCCAATACCCACTGAAAGAGATTTGGGGATGGTCCATTTGAAGACAAAAGAAATGCAATAAAAGAAACAAATGAACCAAAAGATCCACTGACCTGCTTTTGACTTGTCCGATTCCAAACAAGCAGAATCTTGAGAAATTTCCAAAGTTGGTTTCGCTTTGGTTTTATTAGAAGTTTCTTCTTTCTTGTTATCTTCATTTATACCTGATGCTTTTGTTTCTTAAAAAGACAAAACAAAGAGATTTTCATAATATTTCCCTTAAAAAATCAATTTATAATTTTATTCATATTGTTTATGCATGGACTATTGTTCTCGTCTTTGTTGATATTTTTTTTATAATCATATCGCCCAAAGCTGTTTTACAGGGAGTTACATAGGAGAAAAGTTATGAGAAAGAGTGACAGGTTATAGGGGATGTCAGGAAGAAGGATGAGAATACTGATGAGAGTGGAGTGGACGGAGAAAGGAGCATGAGAGAGAGGATTCAGGTTAGTGAGATAGGAGATGACTATTGACTTTACATTTAAATTCTTTGAGCTTGTAGCTGTTGGGAAAGCAAGTAAATGGAAGGGAATTCTGCAGGCGGGAAGTGCGAGAAAAGAAGCTGCTGGAGTAGAATTTGCATTTACAATTTATTGGTTTCACAGTAAAAGAGTGGGACTTAGCTGATAATTTTGTGGCTCAAGTAAATTTATATATACAGGGCACCAGTGAGCTAAGTTCATTGAAGCAGAAGCCGGGAAAGTATTTGTAGAAGTGACACAGGGAAGCCACATTGCACCGGTGAGAAAGTGACTGTATCTGAGGGGCCAAGTTGGGATCTATCACATGACAGATTCTTCGTTGGATATTATCAAGGACACCTACGTGGATAGCAGGAGCACCCGACCAGATACAGCAGCAGTATTCAATGCACGGGCGGATGGTAGATTTATATATGTGCAGGATTGTTTCAGGTGGAAAAAACTTCCTGGCCCTAGACAGAGAAATGACTTTCTTAGCAGTGGATTTAGCTATGGATTGTATATAGTCATATATTATATATTATTATATAGTCTATATATTACATTTTAGCCATTCTATCATCCAGCCTTCATCAAATGCCTGTTGATTCAGGCAGAATTTTAGGGATGTCAAACTGAACACTTTATCTATTGTAGATTGAATAAAGGGTTCTGTTTGAAATTTTCTTGAATGATATGAAATAAATACTATTTTTTTAGTTAATTTTTACAGTCTTTAATTTTATTTTCCAAATAAGAAAATCATTAGAAAAAAGGCTAATTGTACACAGGCATGCCAAAAGTCATGGCATAAACGGCAATAAGTGTGTAGAACTCTCTTTGGCTACATGCAGCAACTTGACATGATAATGATTCCTCTAGAGAGATATTGAATCGGGTCGTTTCAACAGCTATCCGCTGCTCCTTGATATTTGTAGGTCAAGGATCATATGAGTGAATAGATCCTGCTTCTAACAACATCTCATTATTGCTTAATTGGGAAAATATGGTGGCAATACCATTTGCTGGAAGTTTTCAGAAGGCTTTCTAAATTTGGGCTTAATGTATTATCCTGCTGGAATAATAACTCTGTTGAGGCACAAGGATTCCATGAATAGGAGAAAATCTTCGTGAATCTTTGGCCAATGACAAGTAAAATGACAGACAATCAATGCCAGGTAAACATACTTCATACTATGATGGAACCACCACCAAACTGCATGATTCCTTGTGAAAAACTGGGGTCCATGGCCTCATAGTACCACACTTAAGACCAAAACAAAAGTAGCAGTAATTCATCAAATCATACAATATGTTGATAGTATTCCATAGTCAAATTTTCAATGTCACAGATGCAATTGAAGCCCGTATACAGTGTTAACAGGAGCACCTGGATGGTTCTTCTGTTTCTATATTCTATGTTTGACCACTGCACTATGGCAGGTAGTAATGCCTTTCATTAGGTATTTCTGCAAGATCTATGACACACAAAAATCAACATACAATAGTAAAAAGAGAAGCCCAAATGCCAATAACGATTCTGAGAGATCTAGAAGTCCTTCCATAATTCATCATTAGCAGCTGCAATCTGAACAATATAAGATGTGCAGATGACACTGTACTGATAGCAGATATAAAAAAGAAAGCAAAAAGAAAGGAGTCCATGCAAACTACAAGAAAACAATGCATGGTCATCAGTAAAAAGAGAAGCCCAAAGTGCTAATTACAAGTTTGGGATACTATAATCAAGCAGGTGCAAAAATTTAAATATCTGGGAGGTGTTCTAACAGAAGATGGAAAGTGCAATACAGAGATCCAAAGGTGTATTGGCATTGCCAAAGACGCATTCCAGATGCTGAGTAGAGTATTAAGAGACAAGAAAAGTTCACTAGAAACAAAGAAGAGAGTATGGGATTGTTATGCAATTTCTGTGCTTCAATATGGCAGTGAATTCTGGACAATCTCATCAATGATGAAGAAAAGACTTAAAGCAACTAAAACATGGTTCTACAGAAGGATGGTGAGGATACCATGGACAGAGCATGTGAGCAGTGACAAGGTTTTGGAGATGATGGACATGAGAAAGAAACTGATACTTAACATCAGGAAAAGACAGCTGAAGTTTTTAGGACATATAATGAGGAAGGAGGGCTTGGAGTATTTGATACTCACAGAACAAATAGAGGGAAAGAGAGACAAGGAAAATATTTTCGAGGGAATGAAAATGAAAAGGAAACTTATACATAACATGAGGAAAAGACAGCTGAAGTTTTTAGGACATATCCTTGGGAAAGGTATTAATCCATCTCTTCTTTCCAGTTATGGGTTAAATAGCAGGACAAATTAGGTTCTATAGCCTTGGTTGGCAACCAGTCTACCGCAGAAAGTAATGACAACCTACTGCAGGATAATCTTCTGCCCAGTCAGTCATGTCTCTTTCAAGACTTGATCGCCCAAGGGTGTATCCTGTATGGCACTTAACTGACTGACTGAATGAGGAAAGAGGGCTTGGAGAAGCTGATGCTCACAAGACAGATAGGAAGAGAGACAAGGAAAAGCAACACATGATATACTTGATGTACTTGAGCAGATGGATGGTGAAGCAGGGATTGAGTGGGATAACAGGAAAAGGGGTATTAAGAGCTACAAGAGATAGGGATCACCTATGTTCTGAAGGGACATGGCACATAGAAGAAAAGGAGTTCTGAAATGGAATGTCCTATCTGTCCGATACCCTCAATGATGCCTTGTTCAAAATGATAATTCATGTCACTATGGCATGAGAACTTAAATGGTGTTCACATTGGCAAGTTGAGAGAGCATAACTGCTTTTTTTTATTTTAAGACATAAGTGATCACAGCACTCAACAGAATTCATTTGTTTTCCATGCCTTCTTGGGCAAGGTAGTGGAGTAGTTTCTAACTGCCTTTTATACAGTTTAAAATTCTGAGATTTTTCTTCCCTCAGACTAGTTGTAAGAGAGATCTGTCTACCCTGCTATTTAACTGAGCGGGGCAACTTGGGGTGGTGTAATAGCAAGTTTGTCTTGCTAGAACTAGTTACAACTGAGTAGTGAGTTTAATGGATGTGCATTGTGGTTCATTGAATATTGGCTCGGAATGAGAAATCGGGGAGCCGAGTTCGAATTCCAGCCGAATTCATTGCATTCACTTATGCACAAATACCCTTGGGAAAGGTATTAATCTGTCTATTCCTTCCAGTTATGGGTTAAATAACAGGACAGATTGGGTTCTATAGCCTTGGTTGGCAACCAGTCTACCACAGAAAGCAATGGCAACCTACTGCAGGATAATCTTCTGCCCAGTCAGTCATATCTCTTTCGAGACATGATCGCCCAAGCGTGTATCACCTATGGCATTTAACTGACTGAGTGAGTTTAATCTTCGCTGGGTGCTCCATACTTTTGGCCTTGTGCCATATCTAACCGGTGCTTAGTAAATCTCCTATTTAACTGAGTGGTGAGAAAAGAATTTTGAATGAAAGTGAATGCAACTGACTAGTCTAGAATTTGAATTTGGCTAACCAATTCCTCATTCTGCTCATTGTATGACTAAAAAAAAAATAAGATTTCTTCCAGGATATCAAATTATTTTGGCATGATATACCATTACATTTTCATACTGATATCCCATGCCTTTTGGCAAATCAGTGTAAACCTATTTTGATTAAAAGTATATTTTTTGTTTGCTTTATATTCAAAATATACTTTTTGCTTTTCTTTATGAAAAATGCAATGCGTCATAATGTAAAATCTAATATCTGGAATACAGAAGTAGTAATGAAAACAGCAGTTACTTAATATATTAAACTGAGAGAAAGACAGACACTCATGTGTGCATGTTAGAAATATACTCGTGTTTTTCGAAATAGCTTTTGCTTACAGTACAGTCAGCAACAATCAAATATATGACAGAGGAAGATGTGCATGTGTGCGCACACACACACAATATATATATATATATATATATATATATATGGTAATATGTGTACAGAGATTATTTGCTTTTAAATTCTTCTTCATTGGCTTGATTATTTATGAGAAATATTGGTCATGATAAATTATCCATAACAAATTTTGTTTTAAGATAACTTCTATTTACAAACTGCAATTTTAAAATGCAGATGCAACAATACTGAAGTAAAATTTGATTACATTCTTCTTCTTGAGCAGCAACGCACTGAAATCCCTACTCAGTCAAGCTATACTATCTATCACCCATCTTATTCTGTAGTGGGCAAATTTTACTTTACAAACCTATGTTTTATCTCCATGCTGCATACAAGTGTGTGTGTGTGTGAAACAAAATGACGCAGCACTACCTTAGGCTAACACTTTACATTGTAAATATTGCCACCTGTTCGATCGTAAAATATTCATCATCTGTTTGATGAGGTAGGTTTTCTCCTTGTTTCACAGGCTAAAGTATAAGTCCCACTGTATCTTTCTCTTGCTGCTAGATTAATTCTATATCATATTTCATTCAAAGCCTATCTTCATTTATTTTAATTGTATGTTACATCAAAGTTAAACAGAAGCACAAACGAACTTGTCTAAAGATAACTGTACCCAATAAAATACACCTACAGCAATTCACTTTTATAGTACTTTACACTGTGGTACAGTGGATATCGGCTTAGAACAAGAAACCGGGGAGCCGAGTTCGAATTCCAGTTGAATCCATTGTATTCACTTACGCACAAATATTCTTGGGAAAGGTATTTCTCTGTCTCTTCCTTCCAGTTATGGGTTGAATAGCAGGACAGATTGGGTTCTATAGCCTTGGTTGGCAACCAGTCTACCGCAAAAAGCAATGACAACCTACCGCGGGATAATCTTCTGCCCAGTCAGTCATGTCTCTTTCGAGACATGATCGCCCAAGCATGTATCACGTATGGCACTTAAATGACTGACACTGATGTAACATTTTGAAGATCAGCTGTAATGGTCAGCTACTCATTTCTGAGTACACCAATATTCTAGAATGACTTTTTTTTAAAAATCAGTTCAGCCCAAGTAGGGCTATAAAGCCACTAAGATGTAAAGGGTTACTGAGTGCTAGAAAATATGAAAAAAATGTACTATTAAGGAGAGAAGACAATAAACAAACAAGAATTAAAACAGTAAATAACAATCGACATTGCATTTAAATATTTGAAGTTGACAGAGAAGAATGAAGAGAGTTGCACGAGAAAGAAATGCAAGAGAAGAAACTTGTGGGTACATCTAGCCGTTTCAACTGTAAAACGATGAGATCCTGCTCAATTAAGTGCCATACGTGATTGACGCTTAGGCAATCGTGTCTCGAAAAAGACATGAGTGACTGAGCAGAAAATTTTTCCACAGTAGGTTGTGATTGCCAACCAAGATTATAGAACCCAATCTGTCCTGTTCTTTGATCCATAGCTGGAGGGAAGAGACAGATTACTACCTTTCCCACTGGTATTTGAATGTAAGTGAATGCAATGAATTCAGATGGAATTCGAACTTAGCTTTCTGATTTCTCATTCCAAGCCGATACATGCTGCACTACAATACATGTCTAATCTTGCATTAAATTCATAAATTCTAGGTGCTATAGATCAAAGTTCATCAGAACAGTAACTGTGAAAGTATTTATAGAAAAGGTACAGGGAAACTAGATTACAGCAGCAAAAAATGACTGAAGGTTGGAAATCCCTGTTGCAGATGCCCACTCAGGCATATGTTTCTTCAACATCCCCATCTGATTTGTGGCTTATACTTCATCTAGGTTGAGTGAACCTTCTGAGAAAGTGTATAATCTGGCTTGATCAGTCATTGAATAAGGTCAGTATGCTTAAATCTTTCCTTGCAATGACATTTGACTTCATTCTAGCACAACCATTGATGACTTTTGAACAGATTCATTTCTCCAATTTCATTCGCAATGCTTGTTTCATCATAGTGATATGGTTTTCAAGCACCTCCCACAATATACTGGGATTGTCTCTCCAGACCAATATTATCAAGCTGCCTCTTTGACAAAATTGACTTTGGTAAGGTTTAAACCTGAGTTTCATGTCATGCATAAAACACTAAAACATGAGGATAAGGAGGATAGATAATAACTGACAATTTGAAGAAATTAACATTATTTTGTTAATCATCCAGCGTTATCAGAAAATTAATTTTCCAGTTAGAAGAACAATGCAAAATTTTGTTCTTATGATTTAAAATTCTTTGATGGTGCTTGCTTATTAATGAAACCTGTTGAATATATTTTTTAAATAAAAAAAAATAAAAGTAACATGTCTCATGCTGTGTGCTAACATTCTCACCACTAGAGCATGACAATATATATATACTAGCAGTATAGCCCGGCATTGCTCGGGTGTAATGAAAGCTTTGAAACTAATCCATGGTTCTGGAGCTTAGACTTTTTGGATGTTGGCACAAAAGACTAAAAAGCAATAGATGTTTCCAGTTAAAGCAAAACCGTAGACTGAAAGAAAAATGAATGGATGTAAGTCAAATTTTGATTTCCTGGTATCGATATCAAATAAGTTTTTTTCCATCGTAAACTGAATTTTGAAGGCTAAATAAGTCTTCTGAGTAAATGGTGTCATGACTGAGACTACGAACTACAATTATACCCACGCAGAGCCAAACCCGAAGCAAAAACTAAAATAAAAGGGCTGAAAAAATACCGATATACAGGCAGATAAACAGACACACACACACACACAAACCTCTTGTCTTTTATTTTTATATATATATATATATATATATATATATATATATTATCGATTTTCTGCACTATTGTAAGAACTGCAACCTTGAAACTTCTGAATATCGTTTCTTATGTCTTTGTCTATGAGTGTATCAAATTTGATTAAAATTGGACCACTCCTTCTATAACCCGATTTTTTTCGATTATCGATATTTATTGGGGGGTACCTCGACACAAACCTAGCTAAGAACACTTGCAGACGCTTATAGTACAACTGTGTAAATTTTCAAGAAAATCGGTTCAGCCATTTTGAAGTCTATAGCTAACGAACAGACACACATACACAGAAAGTTCCATTTATAAATAAGTTTAGATTTAGATACATCTATTACATGAGAGACACAAAAGGATATACATATAAAATGCTTATTAAAAAAAAACTCACATCTGTCAATAATCTATTTTAGTAACAAACAGCACAAATTATTTCAAATAGTTATATTTAAGTTAAATGGAGAATACAAATTCAGAGAGAAAAACTGCTCTTGTTTAGTTAAAATAAAGAATTATTCAATTTCACCACTATCTTATATCATTTATCCCAGAGAGATAAGTTTTAAAATTATATCTGTGAGGAAAGTTATCCATTATTAAATTGCCAGATCATTCTTTTATGTCTTAATTTAAGGATAGGAAAAATACAAAAACAATGTTTAATTAGACGTTATTCATCAACATTGAATCCACCCTTACTAATAATCTCCTTCCAACAATTCACAAAATACGTAATACAATTATTGTAAAACATTTTTTTTGTTCAAGAAAAAAGTTTGATGGGGCTAGTTCTCGCCTGTTTGTATTTTTTAGGAATGATTCAATCAAGATTGTTCGGAAAATACCAGAACAGGTGTTAATCAGATTGAACAAGATCTGAACAATGAAAAGGGCGTGAATGTTTTTACCCAATCAAGGTCTTTAATCTTTTCAGAGTGATTATCATGATGGAACATGAGACATTAGCGACAGATTAAACTAGATTGCTTCGCTTTCAAAACTGGGTTTAAATTCTCGAACTGCTGACAACATATGTCTGCTGTGACTGTAACTTTACAAGTGACTGGTAGCAAAAGTGAACCACACCAATGCAATAACAACAAACATTTGCCAAAATATTTCTTGGATTGAAATCTGCTTTGGTTTTTTGCAGTGACCTCTACAACTTCATACATCTTGTTGCTCATGTTTTCTTTCCATGATAGTCTCAGCATCCATTTTTAGAACCCTATTTTTCTTATTTAGATTACCTTCTTCTCTAAAGAAAGTGTACAGCTTCACTTCCATAGAGGAGTAGAGATATGACACCGCCTCTAACTTTTTATACTCTTGTAAAATATTAATATTCCATCACTCATCATTAATCTAAAATATTGAGACGCAAAGGTCTTTTCTTGTTGGAATATTCATGATGGAACATGAGACATTTGCGACAGATTAGACTAGGTTGCTTTGCTTTCAAAACTGGGCTTAAATTCTTGAACTGCTGACAACAGATGTCTGCTGTAATTTCAAAATTGACTGATAGTAAAAGTGAACCACACCAAACATTTGCCAAAATATTTCTTGGATAGAAATCTGTTTTGGTTTTTTTCATCGGTTTCTATGACTGCATATACCTTTTTTCATTGGTTTCTATGACTGCATATACCTTTTTTCATTGGTTTCTATGACTGCATATACCTTTTTTCATTGGTTTCTATGACTGCATATACCTTTTTTCATTGGTTTCTATGACTGCATATACCTTTTTTCATTGGTTTCTATGACTGCATATACCTTTTTTCATTGGTTTCTATGACTGCATATACCTTTTTTCATTGGTTTCTATGACTGCATATACCTTTTTTCATTGGTTTCTATGACTGCATATACCTTTTCTTGTTGCTCAAGTGCTCTATCCATAATACGTTATACGTGGCATCCATTTTTAGAAGCATATCTTTCTCATTTAGATTTCCTTCTTCATGTCTAAAGAAAGTGTCGAGCTTCACTTCCATAGAAGAGTGGAGATATGACATAGCCTTTTATTATTCCATATGTCTTTATTGTTGCTCATATGTTCTATACATGTTATACGTGGCATCCATTTTTAGAACCATATCTTTCTCATTTAGATTTCCTTCTTCATCTCTAAAGAATGCATCGAGCTTCACTTCCATAGAGGAGTGGAGATATGACGTAGCCTTTTATTATTCCATGTCTTTATTGTTGCTCATATGTTCTATACATGTTATACATGGCATCCATTTTTAGAACCATATCTTTCTCATTTAGATTTCCTTCTTCATCGCTAAAGAAAGTGTCAAGTTTCACTTCCATCGAGGAGTGGAGATATGACGTAGCCTTTTATTATTCCATATGTCTTTATTGTTGCTCATATGTTCTATACATATTATACGTGGCATCCATTTTTAGAACCATATCTTTCTCATTTAGATTTCCTTCTTCATCTCTAAAGAAAGTGTCGAGCTTCACTTCCATAGAGGAGTGGAGATATGACGTAGCCTTTTATTATTCCATGTCTTTATTGTTGCTCATATGTTCTATACATGTTATACATGGCATCCATTTTTAGAACCATATCTTACTCATTTAGATTTCCTTCTTCATCGCTAAAGAAAGTGTCAAGCTTCACTTCCATAGAGGAGTGGAGATATGACGTAGCCTTTTATTATTCCATGTCTTTATTGTTGCTCATATGTTCTATACATGTTATACATGGCATCCATTTTAGAACCATATCTTACTCATTTAGATTTCCTTCTTCATCGCTAAAGAAAGTGTCAAGCTTCACTTCCATAGAGGAGTGGAGATATGACGTAGCCTTTTATTATTCCATGTCTTTATTGTTGCTCATATGTTCTATACATGTTATACATGGCATCCATTTTTAGAACCATATCTTACTCATTTAGATTTCCTTCTTCATCGCTAAAGAAAGTGTCAAGCTTCACTTCCATAGAGGAGTAGAGATATGACGTAGCCTTTTATTATTCCATATGTCTTTATTGTTGCTCATATGTTCTATACATGTTATACGTGGCATCCATTTTTAGAACCATATCTTTCTCATTTAGATTTCCTTCTTCATTTCTAAAGAAAGTGTCGAGCTTCACTTCCATAGAGGAGTGGAGATATGACGTAGCCTTTTATTATTCCATATGTCTTTATTGTTGCTCATATGTTCTATACATGTTATACGTGGCATCCATTTTTAGAACCATATCTTTCTCATTTAGATTTCCTTCTTCATTTCTAAAGAAAGTGTCGAGCTTCACTTCCATAGAGGAGTGGAGATATGACGTAGCCTTTTATTATTCCATATGTCTTTATTGTTGCTCATATGTTCTATACATGTTATACGTGGCATCCATTTTTAGAACCATATCTTTCTCATTTAGATTTCCTTCTTCATCCCTAAAGAAAGTGTCGAGCTTCACTTCCATAGAGGAGTGAAGATATGACGTAGCCTTTTATTATTCCATATGTCTTTATTGTTGCTCATATGTTCTATACATGTTATACGTGGCATCCATTTTTAAAACCATATCTTTCTCATTTAGATTTCCTTCTTCATCTCTCAAGAAAGTGTCAAGCTTCACTTCCATAGAGGAGTGGAGATATGACGTAGCCTTTTATTATTCCATATGTCTTTATTGTTGCTCATATGTTCTATACATGTTATACATGGCATCCATTTTTAGAACCATATCTTTCTCATTTAGATTTCCTTCTTCATCTCTAAAGAATGCGTCGAGCTTCACTTCCATAGAGGAGTGGAGATATGACGTAGCCTTTTATTATTCCATATGTCTTTATTGTTGCTCATATGTTCTATACATGTTATACGTGGCATCCATTTTTAGAACCATATCTTTCTCATTTAGATTTCCTTCTTCATCTCTAAAGAAAGTGTCGAGCTTCACTTCCATAGAGGAGTGGAGATATGACGTAGCCTTTTATTATTCCATATGTCTTTATTGTTGCTCATATGTTCTATACATGTTATACGTGGCATCCATTTTTAGAACCATATCTTTCTCATTTAGATTTCCTTCTTCATCTCTAAAGAATGCGTCGAGCTTCACTTCCATAGAGGAGTGGAGATATGACGTAGCCTTTTATTATTCCATATGTCTTTATTGTTGCTCATATGTTCTATACATGTTATACGTGGCATCCATTTTTAGAACCATATCTTTCTCATTTAGATTTCCTTCTTCATCTCTAAAGAAAGCGTCGAGCTTCACTTCCATAGAGGAGTGAAGATATGACGTAGCCTTTTATTATTCCATATGTCTTTATTGTTGCTCATATGTTCTATACATGTTATACGTGGCATCCATTTTTAGAACCATATCTTTCTCATTTAGATTTCCTTCTTCATCTCTCAAGAAAGTGTCAAGCTTCACTTCCATAGAGGAGTGGAGATATGACGTAGCCTTTTATTATTCCATATGTCTTTATTGTTGCTCATATGTTCTATACATTTTATACGTGGCATCCATTTTGAGAACCATATCTTTCTCATTTAGATTTCCTTCTTCATCCCTAAAGTGTCGAGCTTCACTTCCATAGAGGAGTGGAGATATGACGTAGCCTTTTATCATTCCATATGTCTTTATTGTTGCTCATATGTTCTATACATGTTATACGTGGCATCCATTTTTAGAACCATATCTTTATCATTTAGATTTCCTTCTTCATCCCTAAAGAAAGTGTCGAGCTTCACTTCCATAGAGGAGTGGAGATATGACGTAACCTTTTATTATTCCATATGTCTTTATTGTTGCTCATATGTTCTATACATGTTATACGTGGCATCCATTTTTAGAACCATATCTTTCTCATTTAGATTTCCTTCTTCATCCCTCAAAAAAGTGTCAAGCTTCACTTCCATAGAGGAGTGGAGATATGACATAGCCTTTTATTATTCCATGTCTTTATTGTTGCTCATATGTTCTATACATGTTATACGTGGCATCCATTTTTAGAACCATATCTTTCTCATTTAGATTTCCTTCTTCATCCCTAAAGAAAGTGTCGAGCTTCACTTCCATAGAGGAGTGGAGATATGACGTAGCCTTTTATTATTCCATATGTCTTTATTGTTGCTCATATGTTCTATACATGTTATACGTGGCATCCATTTTTAGAACCATATCTTTCTCATTTAGATTTCCTTCTTCATCTCTAAAGAAAGTGTCGAGCTTCACTTCCATAGAGGAATGGAGATATGACATAGCCTTTTATTATTCCATATGTCTTTATTGTTGCTCATATGTTCTATACATGTTATACGTGGCATCCATTTTTAGAACCATATCTTTCTCATTTAGATTTCCTTCTTCATCCCTCAAAAAAGTGTCAAGCTTCACTTCCATAGAGGAGTGGAGATATGACGTAGCCTTTTATTATTCCATATGTCTTTATTGTTGCTCATATGTTCTATACATGTTATACGTGGCATCCATTTTTAGAACCATATCTTTCTCATTTAGATTTCCTTCTTCATCGCTAAAGAAAGTGTCAAGCTTCACTTCCATAGAGGAGTGGAGATATGACGTAGCCTTTTATTATTCCATATGTCTTTATTGTTGCTCATATGTTCTATACATGTTATACGTGGCATCCATTTTTAGAACCATATCTTTCTCATTTAGATTTCCTTCTTCATCCCTAAAGAAAGTATCGAGCTTCACTTCCATAGAGGAGTGGAGATATGACGTAGCCTTTTATTATTCCATATGTCTTTATTGTTGCTCATATGTTCTATACATGTTATACGTGGCATCCATTTTTAGACCCATATCTTTCTCATTTAGATTTCCTTCTTCATCCCTAAAGAAAGTGTCGAGCTTCACTTCCATAGAGGAGTGGAGATATGACGTAGCCTTTTATTATTCCATATGTCTTTATTGTTGCTCATATGTTCTATACATGTTATACGTGGCATCCATTTTTAGAACCATATCTTTCTCATTTAGATTTCCTTCTTCATCTCTAAAGAAAGTGTCGAGCTTCACTTCCATCGAGGAGTGGAGATATGACATAGCCTCTAACTTTTTATACTCTTGTAAAATATTAATTTTCCATCACTCATCATTAATCTGAAATATTGAGATGCAAAGGTCTTTTCTTGCTCCAAGTTATAAGGAATGTATTTTCCAGGTTTTGGCACTTTCCTCAGTTACTGTAGATGGCCTGGATTCAGTTTTTGAGCAAATTCTTCAATCTTAATCGCACTGTTCCAGCTGAGTTCAGACAAAAGCCGGTATTAATTACAACCGACATGATGAACCGATAATAGCACGTCACTCAAACTTAAGCTGCTTTTCTGAACATTTTAAAAATAAAAAGCATTTTCTTTCATTTAATATTTTTCTGGTTGCTCCTGCATTTTTACTTCTTTTGCATAAATCAGGAAGCTTTACATCATGTATAGAAATGTCCATTATTAGAAGGGCCAAGTTAGTAGTTAGGTTTGTTGAATAGCAGTATGAAAATGTAACTCTTTAAAACTGTACAAACATGTGTCCATATCAGTTGTCAACATTTAGGCATTTTCAAATAACAAAAATGTATTTTGAGGATTACATATAGAATAACCTGATATTATTAAAAGATGAGCAAGACTGTATAGTGCGTCAAATAATAGCAAATTTCTCTCCAAGATACTTCTATTTTATGCACCATGTCCCTTCAGAACACTTGGATGATCATGGCTCTCTACAACTCTTTATCCCTTGGAGCTCTAAGCAACATTTTGTTCTTTAATCTCCCTCTTTGCTCTGCCATCCATTCTTGCTAAGTACATTAATCACTGTTTTTTTTTGCTTTGATTATGTCATGTGTGTGTTAAATTCAGTAGGCCTTGTTTCCTCATTTTGTGTTACAGCAATTTTAGCTGTTTCTTTATGATATGTACATTTCCTTGTTCCTATTTTCCTTAAGATACTGTTCCTGATATTCTCAGTATTCATTGGTGGATGTGCCTCAATGTCACTTTGGGTCTCTTCAGCTGTGACAATGAAAATTAGTTAATCTGATTTTCTTACAAAGATAAATTGTGTGTGCTTTTTTTTTTTTTTTTAAATTCTACACAGAAAAAACAGTCTTTCCTGATTTCTATAAAAATTTCCCAAAGTTGAAATCATGTTGGAACATTGCAAAATGTTACTGTAAAGATTATTTAATGTTGGAAAGACTGATGTAAACAGGGCAGACAATATCCAGCCAACCTGAATAATGACTTTTTTTTGTTCAGTTTTTGTCTTTCATCACTTTCTTTCATAGAAATCAACAGTGCTCAGGAGCAGTTATCCTTGTGTATTAAATACAAGTACATACACAATTATTTTCTTCACCCATCTCCTAAGGGTATGGCATGCCTTTTTTTTTTTTTTTTTACAGTGAAGTTCAACTTGTACAGTCTTGGGGATTCCTTTGAGGTTAAGGGTTACACTAAGAGGCAGTTTATATGGATAGGAGTGGGAAAATAATTGTTAACACTAGACTTAGTAGGCATTTATGCAGATAACACCACCATTTGCACCCATCTCAAGAAGAAATCAGCCAAACCTGACAAAGTAAACCTGACTGCTGCACTTCAAAAGGACCTCCAATTTGTGATTAAATGGGCTAAGAAATTACTTGTAAATTTTAACACCTCCAAAATGAAGCTGCTATCTTTTAACCACCATGGAGAAACTTTCCTGCCTATTATCAGAATGGATAACGCTAATCTTTTAGAGAGCAAGACACTTCACCTCCTTGGCCTCACTCTCTCAAATGACATCAAATGGAATGACTGCATTGAATCCATAGCTGTATCTACTGTTAAGAAGTTTGGGTCACTGTGTGTGGCCACAAAGTTTTTCTCTTCAGAATTCGTTTCACACATCTATAAATCTACCATTTGTCCATGCATTGAATATTGTTGCCATATCTTGTCGAGTGCTTCTGCTATTCATCTTGAGGTTCTCGACAAAACCCATAGAAGGTTCTGTAATATAATTGATCCTGACTTGACAGCCTGCTTTCAGTCACTTTCTCGCCAACATGATGTGGCTTCCCTCTGTCTTTTCTACAAATATTTTCATGGTAAGTGCTTTAATGAGCTCCCCCCCCCCACTGTTATTTTGACCACATGTATTTACTCGTGATACTAGATTGGCATTAAAGTCCCACCCTTTTACCATCAAACTAACTAAATGTAACTGCCTCTTCTACTCTAACAGTTTTTTCCCACACTTCCATCTGCATGCTGCCCTTATAGCTACAATCTCCAAAAATGTTAAATGCAACCTCTTTTATCTACTTGATTCTCATCCATCTCTTTTCTTTTCTTCAACATCCACAGCAGTTTTTTTTTTTATTTTCTTATTGTAACCACCTGTGCACCAGTAGCATTTCTGCTTTGTTTGGGGTAAAATGATTATTAAAAAAAAAAAAAAAAAAATTAAAAATCTTGAACAGTTTAAGATTGTAGTTTAAACATCCTCTTGGGCGTTGGTTCCACAGAGAAGTGGTTTGCAGGAAGAAGCTGTTTAAGTAAATTCTATTTCTCACCAATGGAATACAAAGGGAATGGTGGGTGGTTTATTGCAATGTAAATGGCATGGCTGATCCTAGCTGTGAAGTTTAAAATTGGAATAATGAAGGATCATAGTTCGCCTGAGCACTTTCCATGGAAGTAGCGATACAACAGTGAGAGGCATGCCATATCACACCTGTAAGAGAGACGTTGGAGGGTGGGAAATAATTTGTCACCCACTAGAACTCGGAGACACTTTTGAACTATTGAGACTGGAAGTCAAGGCCTGGGCAGCTCCCACCAAATATGACAACAGAACCTCATTTTCAGGCTGATCTGGTTTTTGTAAAGGTAGAGGATAGGAAGAGGAGTCAGGTACTTACTGGAGTGGAATAGGAAACCACCCTGCATCATTAGCTATGGCTCATCTGTACTAGTTTCACTTGAGGTCAGGTGTGAGCTTAAGGCCCAATAGTTTCTCAATTCTCTGGCACAATTATTTGGTTCTATGTATATTCAACTTATCTGGCATGCTTATAAGTTGAAAAAGTTCTTAATTACCTGCTAACCTCATTGGCAAGACTATTCTATCTTTTAGTTTGAAATAGTGACATGTAAAAGAAAATGGCATGATCAAATAAACCTTTCTTGCCAAATGGAATTCATGATATCAGACTACAATGGAATGCCACCTCAGTGATAATTTTTGAATTTTGAACTGACATGACATCTAAACATTGGTAGCAACTGTGAAAGAACAGATTAGTTTCAGTATTTGTCTAAACTTCTCAAATGAAGTAGTATTTACATTATTTACACTCTTCAGACTATTGTGCTAACTTTTTTTGCCATGTTTACAATGTTTCGGCCATTGTACACTCAGGTCTTTTTCAGGTGCTAGGGATTTTGAACCAAAAACTATTTTGATCCTTGAGGTATATCATTCTCATTCCATGTCCTTAAGTACTCGTGGCCTGGTGGATATAGGTGTTGGTTAGTTCAAGTGACTTCATCCGAAGTGTTCCGAGCTCAATACCAGGCTACAGCAGTGGTAAACAAATATCTTAGTTTAGTTAAAAAGAGATTGATTGATTGGTTTGTTTTATGACAAATCAACCCTTTATGGGTCATTTAATGCCAAAACATTAGTTGTTGTAGTATGATGGGTGGAAGTTAAATGTTACTTATGATTCAGAGGAACTTTTTGACTATATCTTGTTGTATAGTTTTGCCTGTCTTAGGAATCTGAGAATATTTTTAAGAGTCAACCTTGTTGAAAATATCCCTTAGATTATTTTATTGATAGTGTTTTAATTGGATCTGTTCAAGGTCTATACAGTTTGTCAGTATATGGTGTACTGTGTAGGGTTCTTGGCATGGTATGCAGATTGGTACTTCTTCTCCTTTCGGTAAGTATAAGTGGGTGATATAGGTTGTGTCCTATTCGGAGTCTGGCCATTACCACTTTTTCTCTTCTTGACATCCTTTTATTGGTTTCTTTTTTTCTGATAGTTTGTGTCACTTGATGTAGTTTATTGTCAGTACAGGAGTTCCACGACTCCTGCCAATTTTTGAGGACACGTGTATTTAATTTTGGTTTAAATCCGTATAAGGGATTTTTTCTGTTGTGGTGTTTAGATGTAATGACTTTTGCTGCTTTATCGGCTTTTTCGTTCATGTGGATACCAATATGGCCTGGGATCCAACGGAAGATTATGTCTTTATTCTTTGTTAGATTGTTTACCCTATTTAGTAGTTTTGTAATCAGGGGATCTGTCATTTTTTTTCTTTCAGTGATATAAGCACTAATAAAGAGTCTGTGAGTATGAGATATTTTTGGTGTTCATTGGATGCTATAATATTTAGTGCCAAGTCGATGGCAGATACTTCTGCACTGTACACAGAAGCCCCATCTGGGAGTCCTTTCTTTAATTTTATTTTTTCATGAATGGCTGCACATCCTGCTCTGTCTCCATCTTTTGATCTATCGGTATAGATTTGTAGATATTCTGTTTTTGTATTTTGGATGTTGAGCAGTTCTTCGTGCAAAGTTGAAGGATGGGTTTTAGTTTTGAAGTGTTTATTTAGTTTTAATATTATGGATTGCTGTTTAATCATCTAAGGTGAAGATTTTGATTTGATGGATTCATGGGTTTTTGTTGTGTCTATTTGAGCTTCTGTGAGAAGAGTTAAAAAGAGATAACACACAAGGCGTCCAGAAGTAGCATTGCACATGGAATGAGAATAATATACTCCAGTGATCAAAGATAAAGGGTTCAGTTCAAAATTTGTATCACGTAAAGAAGGACAAAATGTACAATGGCCAAAATGTTGTAAACATGGCAATAAAAATGAAGACAATAGTCCAAACAGCATAAATAATGAGAGATTAGTTTCTTAAAAGGGTGTATTTTGCATATTTCAAGAGCTTTTATAGACAGAAATTTAGTGTTTATTCTCAGGGATTTGAAGGTTATGTAGACTGAAATTCTGTTTTATTTTGGATGGGAAGGGATGCAGTCTTCAAGGTTTATGCATGAAGTTAATTATGCACTTCCCAAAGTTGTCATTTTGAAAACAAAAATAAAAGACATTTTACTGCTTACCTGACAAAATGGTAATTTCATTTTCTTCATTTTTCATAAGAGCTTCCATTTTTTCCTTCAATCCAAAGAAAAATATGAAGAAAGATTTAATGTGATATCAAAAAGAAAAACAAAATTCATACAAACTGAATTTTTTATAATACTGTTTTACACCTACCTATATACAGGAATGGTATGTTAGTACCCTCTTAAATACATGGAGACAATTAGAGTAGAGTGATTATACTGATTAGCAGTTCACACCGCATGCAAGTTTTGTATTTGTTGATATACTATTATTCCCAACTTCCGTTTTGGTGATTACTTATGTAGTAACCTTTTATGGTTACAACAAATAGTATCAGAATTAGACTGATCAATGCTAAAATTTAAATAATTCTTGCAAAAACATATTTCAAGTGGTTCACTCTTTACTTGATGATATAATCATGAGCATAAGCACCATTTAATATATGAACATCTTTTCCATTTTGATGATTCTATAATAAAGTAAAAAAAAAAAATTTCAAATGGGCTTTGAGGAAGAGATTTTATCAGAGAGGTCTTTTCATTTTTTTTATTGCCCTGAAATTTATTCTACATAAAAAAAAATAAAAAGGAATTAACTAAAAAAATAAAAAATAGTACAATCATCTCCTTGCATTTCATAATGAGAAAACAGAATTCATTCTGCTTCATATTTCTTCCAGGTATGTAGAAAACCTGACATCTTTTAATCTTTGCAATTTCTTTAAATCTACAACAAATTCTACTATGAAATGTTATCTACATTACTCAATAATAATTTTACACTGAATTTTATTCTGATTCCATATTTTGTGTAAATCTTATTTTGCCAAAATTCTTCCTGTCCATCTTGTACAATACATAACTATTCTTGTCGGATATTCTAAAGTATGACTAGATAATTTTACCAAGACAATGGCTCCATTCCCATAAGACAGATATTAGGGGCACTTTGTTGTGGTGCAATGGATATCGACTCGGAACGACAAATCGGGGAGCCGAGTTTGAATTCCAGTTGAATTCCTTGCATTCACTTATATGCAAATACCATATCTCTTCCCTCCAGTTATGGGTTGAATAATAGGACAGATTGGGCTCTATAGCCTTGGTTGACAACCAGTCTACCACAGAAAGCAATGGCAACCTACTGCGGGATAATCTTCTGCCCAGTCAGTCAGGTCACTTTCGAGACCTGATCACCCAAAGCGTGTAGCACTTAACTGACTGATGTAGTGTAATGGTTAGCAAGCTTTTCTCATTTGAACAATTATGACTGAGTAGTGAGTGCAGTCCTCATTGGGTACTACATACTTCAGTTTTGTGCCATATCTAAGCTGAGCTTAGAAAATCACCGCAAAACAGATTTTTTTTTTTTTCATCATATCACCCCGAGCAAGGCGGTAACGCCACTGATGTGCAGGGGGCTACATAGGTATGAAAAGATTGGAAAAGAAAAAACCGGAAACGACATCCTAAACAGGAAACAAGGGATGAGCCTCTTCACCTGTTCAATAGACGTGGGTGGAGTGTGAACCAGGTGATAGTTTAGTCTATCTACTCCAATTGAAAAAAAAAAGTGAGAAGAGAAAACCGGAAACCACATCCTAAACAGGAAACAAGGGATGAGCCTCTTCACCTGTTCAATAGACGTGGGTGAAGTGTGAACCGGGTGATAGTTTAGTCTATCTACTCCAATTGTTTGACTGTGCCATCCGTAAACAACAACCTAATAATTGTAATGAAAATGGATGAAATATTAGATAAGATGTTCAACATTGTTTTTTGTTCATGCTCAAAAACTAATCTCAGAAAGTCATTGACAATTAAGAGATGGAGTCAGAAAGTTAGCAAATTAATTCATTGTCTACATTAATTAAAGCAAAAATGAATTGAACCGGAATTGCTTGTGAGAAATTGAAACTGTCTTACAAAACATTGCAGAAAACACCAACCAAGAATCATCTCAATTCTAAATAAAATAGAAAAGAAAATAATTCGATTCTGATATTCACTCTAATCTTGTAAAATGGGTGAGGCCAACAAATTTTCAGCACTCTATCTTGTAAACTAACCTAACTGACAACAGTGGAATCTGGTATCTTCAATGAATGGTTCATATGGTTCATGCCTTTAACTGATTGCCTACAATACCAACAATATGGATGTTATTTCATGATAACTATTCATATTTTAAACTATTAATCACATATTTACATTGTTATCCTTATCTTTATTGTAATATTTACAACATTTTGGCCATTGTATATGCTGGATGTGCATTGTGGTACAGTGGATATCAGCTCTGAACGAGAAACCGGGGAGTCGAGTTCGAATTCCAGTTGAATCCATTGCATTCACTTACACACAAATACCCTTGGGAAAGGTATTAATCCGTCTCTTCCCTCCAGTTATGGGTTAAATAGCAAGACGGATTGGGTTCTATAGCCTTGGTCGGCAACCAGTCTACCGCAGAAAGCAATGGCAACCTACTGCAGGATAATCTTCTGCCCAGTCAGTCATGTCTTGAAAAAGACATGATCGCCCAAGCATGTTTTACGTATGGCACTTAACTGACTGACTGATACGCTGGCCTTCTTTAGATGATATATGTTGGAATTTCGAAATGAACCCTTTATTTTTTCTCCCAAAACATGGCTCAGTTGGTAAAAGTATTGGTTGAAGTAATCCAGTGCTTTAACACAAAAGATTTTTGAGTTCAATACCTGACCGCAGTAGAGGTGAACAAAAAGCTTGGAGAGTTGAGTTACTGAAGAGAAATAACTAAAACTGAGATATCCAGAAAAGGAATGGCACATTGAACTAGAACAATTTATCCTGGTGGATGAAAAAATGGGTTCGAGAATGATATGGTGTCTATTATTTGTTAAAGTTCTTTGTGATTCTGTAGCACCAGTTCTATGAGATCTGTCAACATACAGACCTCTTCAAGATGCACAAGTGTCATTCACTTGAATCTATTTTTAATTATTCAGCTGAGAAAATGGTTATACAGGATGTGGCAGAAATACATCTAACATAATGCATAGACATTATCTAGGTGAAGATAACATTGTCACTAATGTCTTATTATGTGGAAAGTATTTCTGCAGGACACTGATATTTTAGAGTTTGTTTGCATCTTGTTTAATGGCATATCAACCTCTGTGGATTATTTAATGCCAAAAAAGTCAAGTTTTAAGGTATTTTTCTTTAATGTTTGGCTAGAATGAGAAGGTTGATTTAGTTAAATTTTAATGAAGATTTTGTTTTTATTCTTCTTTTTAGAAAACTGAAAACATCTTCTAGCTTTGTATTCAAAAAATGTTCTGCTGACAATTTTTTTTTTCTTCAAAAATGTGTTATGGTACTTTTTCCTTCAAAAAGGTATATTTTTCTATAAAAGTGTATTCTTGTACTTTTATAGTGTCTTGAACCCAGTTTGGGGGTTAACTATTTACCCATAGCTGGGATCAGCCTTTGAGATTTGAAAAAGTAATCACTCGACCGGCAGTCGAGAGCAAGAGAAAATTTACTTGCCCCCAAATCATTTTACTTGACTGACTCCTTTTTCTTAATAGTCACCTTACATAAACATAGTGCGAATTGCTGACGGAAAACAAAAAAAGAAATTATAATTAAAATTTTGAACATGTTAGAAAGGATTTTAAAAAATTAAAAAAAATAACAACAAAAAATTAATCTTTCCTCTTTATTATAGCATAAACATTTTGAGGATAAAACTTTGTTTTTATTAAGTTTGAGCCCTTTTAACATCATGATATGCTGTTTTTTTTTATTTTTGGCAATTGAGTGGAGGTACCAAAATTCGTAGTTTCTTTCTTCTGTTTGACTACAACCTCCATCTCATAGTTGATAAAACAATAAAAAATCTGATTTACTTGAATAATTTGTTTTTTGGTGCATGGTTTAAATTAGTATGCATATTTTTTCTTTCTTTCTAATGTTTGTTTTTACTTTTCGTAAGTGGGGAGGAAATATTGAGTCAAGGATATTTATCTTTAATCTGGGTGACAGAGACATTTTGGCTCCACTCTGGAAGTGTTAATTAAATGAATGTTTACACTAACCGAGACAAAAGCGAGACCAAAGAGTTCAATAATGTCATTGTAGGTCATTCTAAGTAACTTGTGAATCTTCAATGGCATACTTTTGGGCTGTAAAAGTTTGGTTGGGTTTTTCTATATTTGAAGGGACATGTTTCAGTGCAAGATTTTTAATTGACTGTGGGCAAGTAAAGCAATAGACGTTAATCGCCCAATTAAGTTTTTTATCAATTGAATCGATCAAGCAAGCGAAATTTCAGAGGCTGTCTGGGACCCTAACAGGTGCTACCACTCTAGGTCAGGGTGGACCCGAGAACAACAGCAATTAAGAGGTAGTTCCATGCTCCTCACAACCTCCCAATTTGATACATTGCTGTCAGATGATAGTTTAGACATTTGTAAACAGATGAGATACCATAAATGACTTTCATACGAAAATCTCTATCTGATGAGACTATTTAAGGAGATAACTTAAATCAGCATTTTGGTTTTGTAACATCTTGTGGCGTTGGGCAAAAACTATCCCTAGTTCAGTAAATTCTGTATAACATTTGCTTACCTGTTGCACTAAATTAGTTATAACTGAGGCATACACCAGGATATCTAAAGTTTTCAGTTGCAATTCCACATTCTGATTTCAGTTGTATTGACATAACCAAAAACACATTTCAAAATCTAAGCAGAGTATTAAGAGATAGGAAAATGTCATCAAAAACAAAGAACAGAGTACTGGACTGTTATGTGAGATCTGTCCTTCTTTATGGCAGCAAATGCTGGAAAATCTCATCAAAGATGCATGAGTGCCTCAAAGCAACAGAAATGTATGTGGCTATACAGAAGGATGCTGAGGATACCATGGGCTGAACCTGTGAGCAATGACAAGGTTTCAGAGATGGAAAAGAGAACTTATACTTAACAACAGGGAGAGATAGCTGAAGTTTCTGGGACATGTAATGAAAAAAGAGGACTTGGAAAATCTATTACTCAGAGGACAGATAGAGGGAAAGAAAGACGAGAAAGCAACACAAGACATACTTGATGGGCTTGAGCAAGTGAATGGCAGAGCAGGGTTTGGAGAGAGATACCAAGAGAAATGGTATTAAGAAATAGGGGAATGTGGATGGTCATGATCATCGAAATCCTGAAGAGACACGGCACATAATGTTGTATATTAGGCTGAAAAACAAGAACCACGTACACTACTGGCCATATTAAGCCACCCCAGTTTTTAAAAAAAAGTGATTTCATACTATTGTTAGTGTTTATTGTCAAGTGGGCAATTCTAAATGAAAATAAAATGGTTCTTTTGTTATTATTACTTTGAAAGATTTTACAAGGCAGCCAGGAACCCTTTCAAAAGAAGAGACTAGCATGGAGAAGAGAGTACAAAAACTGGACACCAGTACAGTTCATTTGATGCAAATATTATTGTGCAGTATTAACAAAAGAACCATTCTCTTTTCATTTAGAATTATTCACTTGGCAATAAATACTAAAAATAATATGAAATACATCATTTTAAAAAAAGAAAACTAGGGTGGCCTAATAATTATGGCCGGTAGTGTATATATAAAAATATAGTCGCATGATTTTATTCTTTGTCAATGATGCTTGTGTGAAGCAGTAAAGCAGTCAGAGAGGGTTTATGCACATGAATGGATTGTCGGGATTCAGAAGCCAGTGAGAGTTCTCTGCTGTTAAAAATTTTAGATTTTATACAGTCTTAAAAATTCTACACATTTTTGGTTTTTTGGGTTGTCGCTTTGTTGGCGTCATCTATGGCTGGATATATCTATCAACCACCCTTGCCTTTGGTTGACTTATTTATTGCCAGATGTATCTGTCAACCACATCTTTGCTAGCCATGGCCTTTCAAGCCAGTTGTCACTTGTGTTTTCTTTTTTTTTTTATAGTTTCACTTTGCTAACATCATCTACAGCAGGATATATCTGTCCAGCCACCCTTGTCTTTTATTAACCTTACTTACAGCCGGATGTACCTGTCAATTAACTCTGCTGTTCAAGGTAATATATTACAATAGAAGAAGATAATGAATTCAGCAGATGTGCCATCAATGTTTTTCATTCCAATTCCAGATCATAGTTTTTGTTTTGGAAAGGTTCCTCTTAAGCACCCTTTCTTTTACACTTTTATATTTTTATAAAGAATAATTAATCTTTTTGGTTTTTGCCTAATTATGAATACCTATTGTATCAGCATAGATCACACCCAACATCAGTCCACAGATCTCTGGAGGATAAACAGGAATGATGTTTCCTGATTTGCTTTGGATGTAGAATAGAAACTTGCCATATTTTTTTATTTTTTTATTAGTATCACCCCGAGCAAAGCAGTAACGCCACTCATGTGCAGGGGGCTACATAAGAGTAAAAAAATTATGAGGAGAGTAAAAAGAAAAATGAACCAGTTAAAGATGGGAATACAGATGTGATGACAGTTGCAAGGAAGAGAGAAAAGAACGGATATACAGGGGAATGTAGAAAGAACTACAGTCAAGTGGTTAAGAGATGGGTATTGACATTGCATTTAAATTTCTGGAGGTTGTAGCCGTCAAAAAAGCAAGAATATGGAAGCAAGTTCCACAGGCAGGAAGTGTGAGAAAAGAAGCTGGTGAAGTAGAACTTTTGGCTGCATTTGGTTGATGTAACTGTGAATGGGTGGGACCCCGTTGCCAGTCTGGTTGCACGAGTAAACACCTGTGGCAGGGGCACCAGTGACTGAAGTTCATCGGAGCAGAATCCATGAAAATATTGATAAAACAGACAAATGGAAGCCACATCCTGTCAGTGGGGAAGTAGCTGGTATCAAGCAGTTAAGTCAGTACCTAACACATTACTGATTCTTCTTTGGAGCCTGTCAAGAACACTGAGATGAATAGCGGGTACGCCTGACCATATATGACAGCAGTATTTCATGCATGAACGGATGGTTGATTTGTATATGTGCAGGATGAATTCAGGTGGGAAAAACATTCTGGCCCAACACAGTGACCCAACCTTCCTAGCAGTGGATTTAGCTATTGACTCAATGTAATGGTTCCACTTGAGATCGGAAGAGAGGGTAAGGCTGAGGAGGCGCAGTGTATTGCTCTCAGGGAGACTCGCTTGGTCCATGCTTATGGGAGGCGGGAGAGGTTGCCTGTGATGATTGATGGACAGCAGTTTCGTATGTTGTTTAATTTTTTTTTCACGTGGGTAAATTTTGTATCATGTAATCCCAATAATGGCAAACGCTTTATTTCTCAAGGTAACTTTTCCTGAATAATGACTTTGTCAGCAATGCCTTACTTTAACCAATCAACATAAGGACCAACCTTCACAAATGGTTTAAGAAGATTTTATTGAAATTGAAACAAAAAGTGTCATTCATGTCTATCAATGCACCAGCTTCTCTTAGAATTGTTGAATATTAACTAAATTGTGATTTGAAAAGAAAACAAAATGACTGATTTGATGACATGCGTGTCGATTAGATCCAAACCCTATAAAAAAAAGTCTTTGTGAGACAAAAGCCACCTTCATATGAATAGCAAATACTTTTCATCTAAGAATGAAATTTGCATAGTAACATTAACTATTTGCAAATCCATCTTCCATTAAGAAATTCTGAATTTAGCTTCTCTTAACATTTATACAGCAATTAAAGTGGATTTTCTAGTGTGTTATCTGACCAGAGATCTTGTTTGTCTTAGGTACAATCGCGCTAAATAAATTATCAACCTGGTTTATTTCTCATGACATCAAATTAATGCTTTTCAGATATTTCACATAATATTTAAAACCATCATATTCCATATATTCCAAATAGCAGGGCTCAAATAGTCACAGATTTTAGAGGCTCTGAAGTTATTAAAGTATACAGCACTATAACTTCCAGAGCATTTCAAAATGGTTCATGTTACAAATGGTGAAGTTGCTAAAAAATAACCATCTAATGATTAAATAGGAATTTTATTCCATATATCCTAGCAAAAATGAAATTCTCCAACGAAGTTGGGAATACCAACTAAATGAAATTCAATAATAATGTAAGGGGGTGCCGATTAAATGAAAGTCTGTAATGAAGTAGGTGTCGACTGAATGGAAATCTATAATGGTCTAAGGAGTGCAATCTACATGAAACTCTGTACTGAAGTATGGGTTGGTGACTATAAATTCTGTAATTAAGTAGGGCATGCCAGCTAAATGAGATTCTGTAATGAAGTCGGAAGTGCCAACTACATGATATTCTGTCATGAAGTGGGTGATGGGTGAAAATTCTTAGTGGGGGCAAACTAAATGATAACACATATCGACTAATTAATAATATCGGACTTGAATCTTCCATAATCAAAATTACACTACAGTAATATTTCATCAATTATTCTCAGTCTGGTGTGTGGATTCCCAAAGCCCTCGTCTGATATGATAACCTTATAGTCTTGTCTACAATATCTAAAAGATTGCACAATTGTACAATTTCTCTCTGGGGTGGTTCTTATTATAGCTACCTCTGTTATATATTAACATTTACATGCTTGCAAAGCCAGATGCAGTTCTGAGATCATGTGATGCTGCATTTGGCCAGGTGTAAACTTTGATCAACTCTGCACCTGTCTTCTCTTGATCTACTGTGAAATTAAGTGCAAATTATCTGCTGCTATAATTTTATGAGATTGTTGATTTTGCTATATTCTATTTAAATGTAAAATGCATGCTTGACTAATAGCTAATGACTACAAGATAATTAGTCATATAATTGTCATATGACTGATTGGTATCCAGCAGTTTAACGCATTGTGTACACCTTGCTGTTTCAAGGTTTTTAGATGCAAAATTGACTGAAGAAACTCATAGTTTTTGCAATTAATCTATTCTATCTCTCACAAATTTTCAGCATTACTTGTGCATGGTTAGTATCACTGACACCTGCTGCTTGCATTAAAACCGAAAAATGAGAATAGAATCAGTTATGTAAATAAATCAGAGAAAGGCTGATTAAAATATTATTAATGAATGAATTGGTTATAAAAATACCTCCTGAATCTTGGAATTGGCATTAAGTATAGTAAAAATAATTATTTGCAACTGCAGAAAGGCTATATAACATTTTCTCCACATGTCGGTCTCCTTGAAACCAAATTGCAGGACTAAAACAATACTTCTTCAGGATTTTGATGCCAATCTGTTATTTATTCCTCAAAGAACTACGGATTTCAGAGCTTCTGAAGTTATTAAAATATGCAGCTCTATAGCTTCTAGAGCATTACAAAATAGTTTATTCCACAAAATGATGTTGCTGCTCAAAAATTAACATATTACTGTGAGACTGGAGTTTTACAAATAGTCTATATTGGTGATACATTTAGCCAAAGATATTTGAAATAACAAAAAAATCATTTCATTAAAATTCAAAATAAATGGTAGAAAACTATTGGAGTTCACCTTCCATCAGACACCATCTCTTGCCAAATGTAAGATTAATCTGTGTTGATGTTTTCGTATTACATTTAATCTAAAATAGATTTGTTACTCTGAAGAAAATAAACACTTCTATGCAGTTCTTATGCAGAAACTCTTGAAATATAGAAATACAACTTGTGTCAAAATTTAAAGTTTCAATGCAACAACAACCACAGCTGAAGCTTCACCATTCTTACGTATATCAAGCTCTAGATAAGAATGGCAACACTAGAGCTGTAGCTCTAGATATCTCAAAGACATGATATACCATTATTCAAATGTCTGTCAAGGTTGGCATTTCTATTATCTTTGTGGCATGTTTTGTTGAATGCCTTTGCATGGTCAATGAAACACAGGTAAACTTTGTTCTGCATTTGTATTGCCTTTCCTGATATCATTCTGAGCATAAATATTGTGTTTCTTGTTCCAGTGTTCTTGATAAAACTGCACTGTTCTTGTCTTATCTCTGGCCTGATTCTGCTGTGTGCTCTCTTCATTAGAATTCGGATGATGTACTTTGTTATGTGATGCATAATATATTAAAAAATATTTGTTAAATTCAACCAAAAAACCTGTCGTATCATTTTATTACATTTGTCAAGTTTTTGAATAAAAAACTGTAAACTGGGATTAAAATTGCAGACAAACTCTCCAAAATATATGCCTTGTCCTGATTTGTTCAAATACTTTTAACTATCTCGGTCATTATCAAGTACTTCATGTTGTCAGTGTGATAGACATGGAATTTTTGTTTTACAATGATTTTTTTTAGCATTAGAAATGAAATCATTTCAAAATGACATCATGTGCAGCAGTTAAACAAAATAAAGCATGTACTGAATATTTTTCCATTTTGTAGACATTTAGCAAAAGAAAAGTTACATCAATATTATCTTTGAAATGTTTTTTAAAAATCAAAGAAAGTTTTAATTGTAAGTTTTTTTTTGTCTACTGGCAACAAAATACAAATCTGGGGGATCTGCATTATTTTCCTATATACTAAGTACGTAATTAATATTTACATTTTTCGATGACCTGATGCAAGAGAGACAAAAAACAATACTAAAATATGGAATGGAATAAAGAAAATAGACAAGGAAATATGGAGAAAATGCCGATAGGCTAAAGAAAGATGGCTAAACAACAAATATGCCAAAGTAGAGAGACTGAGCACAACAATGGTGATAAAAATAAAAGAACAAAAAAAAAAAATAAAGGAACAAACAGAACAAAAGACCTGCTCAGCAACAGGATGTATAAAAGAAAATGACAGTACACTCATATTAGAAAAAAAACTTCAAAGATGGGATGAGTATATTACTGATATCTTCCATGACAAGAGAGAGCAACCAACAATACACAAAAATATGGATGGACCAGAAATATTATAAATCGAAGTGGAATCGGCAATGGCCAAATTGAACAGAAACAAAGCAGCAGAACCTAATGGGATTGTAATAGAGATGTTGATCTCCTTAGAAGGCTTTGGCGTGGACTCACAGAAATGATAAACAAAATCTACAACAACGGCAATACAGCGGAGGACCTAAGCAAATCAATTTTCATAGCACTACCTAAGAAGCCAGGTGCAAAGGAATGTGAACTCCACCAAACAATCAGCTTAATGAGCCAGAAAACAAAACTTATCATCCGGATTATAATAAACAGAGTGCGCAGCTGATTGGCCCAGAGATAGGACAGGAACAGCATGGTTTTTTTAAAGATACTGGAACAAGGAATGCAATATTCATGCTCAGAATGTTATCTGAAAGAGAAATAGAAATGCAGAAAGAAGTACGTCTGTGTTTTATAGACTACGTAAAGGCATTTGACAAAGTACGACACAAAGACTTGATAGAGATGCTCGACAACCTTGACATTTTCAGAAAAGACATTAAGATAATCAAGAATATCGATTGGCAGCAAATGGCTTGCATACAAATAGGATGTGAATTCAGCAAGTACACAAAAATAGAAAGCGATGTAAGACAAGGATGTGTTTTCTCAAAGGACCTATTCAACTTATGCAGCAAAACAATTCTGAGATAAAAAAAACCCTTGCCAGGATTTGTCATTGGTGGCCACAAACTCAATGACATACAGATGACACAGTGCTGATAGCAGACACAGAAAGAAGAATGCAGGAACTCTTATAGAAGGTAAACTGCAAGAAAACTGAATATATGGTCATCAGCAAAAAGAAAACCCCAAAATTCCAACTACAGGTTGAAGAAACTAAAATAAAACAAAGAAATTTAAATACCTGGGAAGTGTTCTGACAGAGGATGGAAAGTGTAATATTGAGATCCAAAAACGCATTGGCATAGCCAAGAACTCATTTCCAAAGCTAACCAGAGTACTGAAAAACAGAAAAATCTCATTGGAAACAAAGAGACTGCTGGATTACTATGTGATATCTGTTCTTCTGTATGGCAATGAATGTTGGACGATCTCCTCAAGGATGAAGGAGAAGCTTGAGGCAACAGAAATGCAGTTTTACAGAAGAATGCTGAGGATTTCATGAACTTAAACAATGAGGTGTTGGAGAGGATGATAACGAGGAGAAAACATACTTAATATAAGGAAGAGATAGATCAAGTTTTTGGGACATGCAATGAAGATGAAGGCCTGGAGAATTTAATACTCACAGGACAGATAGAGGGATAGAGAGACAGAGGAAAGCAGCATGAGACCTACTTGATAGTCCTGAGCAAATGCATGGAAGAGTGGGGTTTGGGAGAGATACCAAGAAAAGAAATGTTAAGAGCAACAAGAGACAGAGTCAAGTGGAAGTCCATGATTGCCTACATCCTGAAGGGACACAGCACATGAAGAAGAATTTAATATTTTATATTCACTTCTTGATACTGTTTCCTGTTGCAAAAGATATTTCATGTGTGTTTCTTTCATATCACAATGTATACACAAACACACACACATATATATATTCTGACCAATGAAAAGTGAATGATTCCCAAAACAAAAAGATTTAACAAGCCAGTGTTAAAAAAAACAAACAACAAACACCCACACATATGAACTTTCTGACCTGCTCACCAACCACTTATCTTTGTATACACAGTATTTTTAGCCATCAGAAAGACAAATGGATCTCAATATGTAAAGTCACAAATTTATTTGCCTGAAGAGAGTCAGCTTTGAACTTGAAACACTTGTAGTGACACAAATACCATTATTGACATTTATTGTATTATACAAGAAGCAAGTAATATTAATAACAATAAATCTACACCAAAAAAGAAAACGTTCACAACTTTTCATATATATAAGTGGTGGACTTCCCCACTCGCTTCCCAAGCACACCCTCGGGTCATTCCTCACTGCTAGATATATGTTTCACCTCTGCGCCCGACGCCTGTCAAGTCTCGCAGCTTTGCCCTCTCGGCAACTCCGACCACGCTGTAGTCTCCCTCAGTATTTCTTTCCAATCTCACTCCCCCCAGGATCCCCCTACTCATAGAACCTCCTACCTCTACCAAAAAGCTGACTGGGAAGCCTTTCGCGATTTCCTCTGCGACGTCCCTTGGGGAAAAGTGTTTGACCTATCAGTTGATGACTGTGCCTCTGAGGTCTCGTCATGGGTGAAAGCTGGCATTGATGCCTTCATACCCACCAGGAAGTATTGCTTAAAACCTCATTCCCCTCCGTGGTTCTCTCCAGCCTGCTCAGCCGCCATTGCCCACAGGAACCATTACTTCCATCTATTCCAGAGACAGCCAACTGATCACAATAGGCGCCTGTTCACATCCGCTCGCAGTGAGTGCAAGAGAACTCTAAATGACGCCAAACAGTTGTTTGCGGAGAGAATGCGACAGCACATAGCTGACCGCAAGTTCGGCTCCAAGGACTATTGGAGGATTTGTAAACGAGTGCTCAACAATAGGAAATCCTCAATACCTCCTTTAATCCATGGATTTGACGTTCTCACGTCATCTGCTGAGAAAGCTGAGTGCTTTGCCCGCAGATTCTCATCCAACTCCACACTCGACTCGTCCGGAGTGCACCCACCCGACTTCCCTATTAGAACTGAGGCCAAACTGCATGACGTGTATATTACCCCGACAATAGTATCCAGAGTAATTTCAAAACTCGACCCCCATAAGGCGTGTGGAGACGATGGAATCCCGGTGATAGTCCTTAAGAGGTGTGCCCCTGAACTTTCCCCTGTCCTCTCTAAACTGTTTAACTACTGCCTTTCTGCTTCCTGCTTTCCTGCATGCTGGAAATTCTCCTCAGTCGTTCCTGTCTTTAAGAATTGTGGTGAACCCTCGGACCCATCCAACTATCGCCCTATCAGTCTCCTACCAATATTCGGGAAAGTGTTCGAGGCTATAATAAATGCTGAAATAGTTCATCATCTCACCGCCCACAAGCTGTTCTCCGACAGGCAATATGGATTCCGATTTGACAGGTCCACAGCCGACCTGCTAACTACTGTAACGGAGTACATGCTACAGGCCCTTGATGAGTCTGACGAGGCTCGCGCGGTTGCTCTGGATATCTCCAAGGCTTTCGACAGGGTTTGGCACCCTGGCCTCCTATGCAAACTACGCGGTTATGGTATTACCGGTCGCCTGCTTGACCTAATCCAATCTTTCTTAAATAACCGCAAAATGAAGGTCGTTCTGAATGGGCGTGCCTCTTCGTCCTACAGCACGAATGCTGGTGTCCCACAAGGCTCTATCCTGGGCCCAACGCTCTTCCTTATTTTCATCAACGACCTCCCAGATGAGATCAGGTCCCAAGTAGGCATCTACGCAGATGACACTACAATATACTCCCGCTCCAGTAAGAAACCTGTCGTGGCGGACAGACATAATCTCGCTGCTGACCTTGAGCGGGATCTACACTCTGTGGTGAACTGGGGCAAGAAGTGGCTTGTCAACTTTAATTCCTCTAAGACCAAGCTGTTGTCTGTCAACCATTACAGGCAACCTCTTCTGCCTCCCATAAGCATGGACCAGATGATTCTCCCGGAGAGTAATACACTACGCCTCCTCGGACTTACCCTGTCCTCAGACCTCAAATGGAAGCACTATATTGAATCCATAGCAAAATCTACTGCTAAGAAGATTGGGTCACTATGTCGATCCAGGATGTTTTTTCCACCTGAATCCATCCTGCATATATACAAGTCAACCATCCGTCCGTGCATGGAGTACTGCTGCCATTTATGGTCAGGTGCCCCTGCCGTTCTCCTCAGTGTTCTTGACAAGCTCCAAAGGAGAGTCTGTAATGTGATAGGTACTGATCTGGCGACTCGTCTGCAGCCACTTTCCCATCGTCGAAATGTGGCCTCCCTCTGTCTCTTCTATAAATACTTTCATGGCTTCTGCTCGGATGAGCTTAAGTCACTGATGCCTCCTCAACAGGTGTTTACCCGTTCAACCAGACTGGCAACTGGGTCCCACCCATTCACAGTCAGGTTAGCCAAACGCAGACGACAATTCTACTCCTGCAGCTTCCTCTCTCGCACTTCCCGCCTGTGGAACTCACTCCCGTATTCTTGCTTTCCTGACGGCTACGACCTCCAGAAATTTAAAAGCAAAGTTAATACTCACCTACTAACCACTGGCCTCTAGCTCTCTCTCCCCTCCCCTGTATAAGCTTCCCTTTCTCTCCGCCCATGTACCTGTCATTGCACCTGCTTTCTCAGTTTTCTATTGTTCCTTTCTAACTAGCTTGTACTCCTCACTCTTTTCTAATTAATCTTTCTACACTTATGTAACCCCCTGCACATCAGTGGCGTTTCTGCCTTGCTCGGGGTGAAATGATTAAAAAAAAAAAAAAAAAAAAAAAAAATATATAAGGACCTTGAATAAGTTCTCACTGTTTACAACTGATGTTTTCAGAACTGCATACATGTACAGTACTGTGCAAAAGTATTAGGACAAGAACTATTTTATCTTTTATGAGGCATCAAGATAATTGCGACAATTTACCAATCGCACCTAGTATATATACAGTACTGTGCAAAAGTATTAGGACAAGAACTATTTTATCTTTTATGAGGCATCAAGATAATTGCGACAATTTACCAATCGCACCTAGTATATATACAGTACTGTGCAAAAGTATTAGGACAAGAACTATTTTATCTTTTATGAGGCATCAAAATAAAGTTTAAACTCACCCCTATCCTAACACTTTTGCACACTACCAGTAGTGTGCAAAAGTATAAGCACAGGGGTGATTTTCATAAAAACCTCACTGAAATTAAAATAGGTTATATTTAAGTTATATTTAATTTGATTTGGCCCCCACAAAGCTCTGATGTCAACCCTATTGAATATCTATGGGATATTTTGGATAAAAAAAATTGATAAATCTAATGTTACTTTGCAGGACACACTTTAGGAACAAATACAAGCTGCTTGGCAGGAGATACCATTAGATATATTGAAGAAGCTTGTGATGTCAATGCCTGACAAAATGAAGGCTGTGATCAAAGCAAAAGGCTATTATACTAAATATTAAATTTATTTTGCAACAAGCATTTTTTCTTGTTAAAGCATTGGTCGAGTAAATCAAATAAAATTGTTTATTTTCTATCAATATGCCTCATAAAAGATAAAATAGTTCTTGTCCTAATACTTTTGCACAGTACTGTATTTTCAGATGGCAATTTATCTCTGAGGAAGTATTATAAACAAGCTTGAAATTCAGTGTATATCAATTTGCCGAAGTGCAAACAACTTTGTTTTTCATAGTATTAAACCTGTTGGATTTTGCACCAAAGAAAGTGTATTTGCAGGAAATTTTACTGCACTACTTTATTAAAAAAAAAATCTGCAGCTGAAGCCCACAGAATTCTTGTTGAGACTTACAGCAACCATGCTCTGTTGGAAACAACAAGCAGAGATTGGTTTAGACCCTTCAAAAATAATTATTCTGATGTTGAAGATAAAGAATGCTCTGACGCACTGAAAAACTTTGAAGACAAAGAATTAGAGGTATTACTTCATAAAAATTCATGTCAGGCACAAGATGAACTTGCAGAATCATTAAGACTTCATCATACAACATTTTTAAAACATTGGAAAGCATTAGAAATGATTAAAAAGCAAGGACATGGGTGCTGTGTGAGAGACATCAAACAGCATCTTGTCACGTGTGAAGAGCTGCTTCAACAGCAGAAACAAACAAAAATTTTTGCACTGTATTATGACCAGCAATGAAAAGTGGAAACACTATGATAGTTCTAAGAGTAAAAGATCATGGGGTAAGCCTGACCATGCAAAGCCAAATATCCATGGGTTGAAGCTTCTGCTCTGCATCAGGTGAGATCAGCTAGGTGTAGTTTATTATGAGTAGCACAAACCGACATGTTTCTTACTAATTTTTGTAAAGAAAACATTACTTTTCATAAAAAAAGTGGTGAGAACTTATTCAAGGTCCTTATATAGAGACACACACATATGTAGGTGTGGTGATACCGAGCAAAGCAAGGGACTGGATGTTTGCCCTCAGAGATCCAGAAAACAAATGACCAAAACTGGTCTTTGCGCACCCGGCTCCACGCATATGTTCTGGCAGAAAACCAAAAATTAATAAATATCAAATTCCTTTTCGCGAGCCAACACAAATATTATTTATCATCCAATGGGAAGCCCAGAATTAATTATGGGTGTGAATTCCCAAATGACTTGATGGGACCCACAAAGATGAAATAAAAAGCCGACATAGAAAGCATCACCAGTTGAGAAAGTATGAGCGTAATTAGCATGTCCCTTGACCTCGTCAAGCGATACACTATGCTCGTCTTGCCTTTCCCTCTCATCTTCTTCTTCGCTGTCCCCTGAGCTACTTACCCGACCAATGGATACATGAAAGACATTCCTAACTGACAAACACTCACACATACAGACGCACAAACTCTCTTTTCAACATTTATTGCTATGAACATTTTAACATCCTTTGAACCCATCCTAAAGACATTACTTTATTTGTAAAAAAACCTTAATTGATATCTGTATATATATATATATATATATAAATGCTGTTTCTATACTCAGTTTGATTTTCTTGTTTATACCCTACTTATAGTTGGCTATCTACTAACGAGGCCAAATTCAGTTAATCTGTTTCAACACACAACTCCATTTCACTAGAACAGATAACCCACTATAAGGCATGTATAAAAACAAAAAGAAAAAAAAACCTTAATATATATATATATATATATATATACATACATACATACAAATAGATGTTGTTTCTATACACAATTTTATTTTCTTGTTCTAGACCCCCTTATAGTGGGCTATCTACTAATGAGGCCAAATTCAGTTAATCTGTTTCAACACACAACTCTAGAACGGATAACCCACTATAAGGCATGTATAAAAACAAAAAGAAAAAATACCTTTATATATATATATACAAACAAATGTTGTTTCTATACACAATTTTATTTTCTTGTTCTAGACCCCCTTATAGTGGGCTATCTACTAACGAGGCCAAATTCAGTTTATCTGTTTCAACATATAACTAAATTTCACTAGAACGGATAACCCACTATAAGGCATGTATAAAAACCAAAAGAAAATTTTACCAATATGTTTCATTCTGAGGATGAAACATATCAGTAAAGAAAAAGTTCTTTTGTCTCTATTCATAATCTTTTTGCAGAGCTACTTTTATTCATATCTGAATTTTTATACATACACATATATTACCAGGCAAGACTCGGCAAAACTACTCTCTACATTTTAATATATAATTTTTTGCTCTCCTCATGTGACAAAAATTACAATATGCCACTGAGTCAATGTTAATAATGTCACACAAGAACATGTTTATATGATAACTATTCACAACGGTTCACAGTATTTTTAACTTAAATTCTTTTTCTGCATCTCATTAAACTCTTTAAAATACTTTAGGGTGTCAGTCACAACAAAGCTGTTTAGAACAAATTAGGAAAGTCTTTCATTAACACTGACCATCTTTTTCACACCTTGTAGCCTTTAGCAATAACCAAGGACCACCGTCAGCAAATGATGTCTCTAAATATTGGCTGTTCCGTTAGCAGCACTCAAGCTAATGAGGCTGATAAACATTGAAATGGTGTTCAAGACTGCAAATAAATCTCTTGAAGAACAGCTACACTTGTTAATGTACAAGTGGGCAGAATACTGCAGTGTTTGGGCCTAAAGTGTTTCACTTGCAATCAGTGGCCTTCTTCTCAGCTGTTCAGATTTGTTGATAGTTAATAAAATCCACCATTTCTGACAGATGGAATTCACAGATGAAGCAGGGAAAACAATGAAAAACATTTTTCAAATATTAAAAGTAGCCAACAAACTTGTCATGTATATCCTGATTTCTGTTCCTGAAGTCACAGCTCCTGTTGAAATTTTATTTTCTTGAAAATTGCCGTTAAATTACATACTATATTTTTTGGGGGTACAATAAAGAAATTTAAAAAAAAAACTAACTAAAGACAAAAAGGGAGAGGAGCCATATTCTATAGAAATACACTTTTTTTTCAGAAATTTTTACACAGTTTAAATCTTATTTCAAACTTGAAGATAGATAATACACTCCATTTGTACAATAAATAATTAAACTAAGTAAGCTGTTTTGATAACTCTTTTGCCAAAAGTATTTGATATGTTGACAATATTTGTTTTTTGGAATCAGTGTAATTGAACATCTTTTGTCTCAAACATAGGAAATTCACTGAATTTAATTTAAAAATAAAAAAGAAAGTGAATACACAAGATCTTTCATGCTTAGAAAAAATTTATGTTACAACAAAGGCAGTGAATGGAATCTAAAAAATGGAGAGAACAGATACTACAACTTCATCCCAGCCAAAACGATTGGGAAATAGTGCAATAATTCTGATGCCATGTGGTTGCTATTTTCTTTTCATCCATTTGTTGACACAAAGTATCCAGCTTGAAAACTTCAAATGATTTGAGAAAAATAAAACAATAAAAAAGAACATAAATTAGTGTTGCATTCAGAGTCATCTCAGGATCCCCATGCTACTACATAAAACTATATCAATGAAAAGGACAATTTCTTTTTGTTATTTGTTTTACTAAGAGAGAGTGGTGGCAGCTTAGATTCAAAGAAGCAATGGCCAAACGATGCCAGAGGAACGCATGTTATACATTAGCTCAGTGTCCCTCTGTGGGTGGTCTTAACCATATTTATGCTTCAAAATTCTTGTGACCCTCTGTTCAATTAACGCTCTTTCGGACTTATATCTAAAACTCAGGCAAAGGCAATCCACCATTGTCAGAATACCACATCTATAACACTATAAAGAGATCCTGTTAAAATAGCCTTGAACCATATATATATATATATATCCCTGATGACTGAGAACATCATTACAGTGTCCTTGCAATACTTAGAAGTTTGCATGAACCTGCTCAGTTAAAGTAACAAACTGTTTATCAATGCTCTATCTCCACTCCAATATCAAGCACTTTACGATAAAAAACTGCTTGCTAAAATACATTTTATCAGTAAAATCACTGAAAAAAAAAATAAAATAAAATAAAATAATTAGCACTAAGCATTATCACAATTATATATATATATATATATATATATATATATATATATATATATATATATATAACTCCTTAATAATACATGCAATATAGATACATGATTACATTGATAACTGAGGCTGTTACACATTTCCCTTGGTGTTCAGTAAACACCAGAACATTGAATGCTGATTTTCAAGGTTGGGACACTATCTACCTTAAAAAGTGATATAACACAATATTAATTTCTCTCTTACTCTTTACTGTCCAAAGTTAAATTAATATCCATATACTTAAATAACCATGCATTCAAAATGAAGGATTTTGTGAAAAAATTAAAGTATAAAAAAATCCACTATCAGCTTAAAATTTCATTATAAACAATGGAAACACCTTTGTAATAACAGCCCCTCTCAGGGAACTTGAATACAATCCTGTTGGGAGTGCTGTCTTTTGTTAGGGCTTCATATAGCAGTAATAATATAGGGTAGGGCCCAGACTAAGCATGATTTGTCACCTGGTGGGTAGGAGGTCAAGGTAATTTTCTACATACAAATACAAGTTGGCAGACTGATGCAAGCTGCTGTCTTGAACCTGCCCGTCAGACCCAGGTTTCCCACAGCAGATGATGTCAACTGAAGTGTGTGCACCATAGAGTAGTGACCCATGTACCACCTGTTATGAGATGCTTTTATATGTAAAAAATAATAATAATAATGTTTAAAAGTTATAGTAATAGATTCTATTGAGTCGTAAGTGTTATTCCAAAAAAGTTTTAATTCAGGAAATAGTTGTAAAAATAAGGAAATTAGAAATAGAACATTTTGGAAGTTTGTGGAAAGTTCCAGAACAGTGGAGAGAATTCGAAAGGTACTAGAAATATGCAAATCAGGTGTTAGCCCCTATAAAAATAGGTTTTGGGCACAGAGTATTTAGTTGATAGCAGGATATGTTGACCTCAACAGCCCCGGCTAAGATTCAGGGATGTATATCCAGCTGAAAGAATCTCTCTAAGTTGACGACAAAAAACTAAAACTTGAAAGAGTTGTTAAAAGTATTTGTTGTCATATCAACTCCGTTTAAGATTCAGGGATCTATCTATATCCAGCCGAAAGAATCTCACAGAAACATTCGAACAACTAAAACCTGAAAAATAACCTCATGGAGCTCTCTGGGTAAATACATATTTTTGGCTCTTTCATTGACCAAGCCAATAGTTAGTCTTTATATACGTATATTTAAGGATTTCCAAAAAGTATAGCACTTAACTTCCCTGCCAACTTAACTGGGTAAAGATACTTGACAACTTACTTTCTCCTCCTCTCCTCATAACACTTCGCCAGTAGTGTTATGAGGAGTAGTAGTAGTAAACTATACAGGCAGTAGTAAACTATACGTTTTCTATTTGAAGGCCAAACTGTATATTTGTGAATATTTTTATCAAATGTTTTGTGAATTAAATATTTGTATTTTAACTCAGTTTTGCTCGATCATTTTTCTTTTCTTTTTGTTACACTTAACACATAACATAAATGGGGGCTCGTCTGAAGCTTGTGGGGGATTTGGTATTTGCTGGGTTGTATGTTGATTATTTCCCCCACAAATACAACACTCTATTTTGCAATCGCGCAAAGTGAAGGAATAATTCACAACGGACATTCAACAACAAACAATTTATTATGTGACAAATAAAATGGTATGTAGAAACCAACAAAATACATGATTCGAGAATTGCCTTTTTGAGAAATATAAACTTGGCAAGAAGTTAATTTTTGTCCAAAAACGTGTATAAGTGTACATTAGCAGAGTCTGTAAATAAGCCTTTCCTACTTACATTTGGTGCGTTTCAGTTGGCGGCAGCGTGTCGCGTTGCTGAAAGAAAGTTTGTCGGTTTATTCTTTTTAAGGTCCTTGGAGCGAGGTCACGAACTTTTGGCATGGAAGAAATGACATGGCCGGCAAAGTATACGGTGGCATGCGGACTTAATGGCCTGCTTGGTGACTGACCTTTTTTTTCTAACTGTGTGTATTATATACATTAATAGGGGATCAACTAATCTTCCTAACATTAGGGTGTGAAAACATTTACTGACCAATCAGATTTATTATTTTATATTTTTGTTTTGGGGCCTAAATATTTTTGTGTTAATTTACTTCCAAGCCTATTTTTCTAGAATGTTCTTATTCTAAGTTTTTAGCTGATTGGTTGAGAAATATAAAAATGTAATCTAAATTCTACTGCTGTTTTGATCCAATTTCTCTAGAATGTTCTATTGTGTTTTCCTGTTGCTTATTTTAATAAAAAAAATATGTATCTCATAAGCTAAAACATAACACCGTTGCAAATAATTTGCAGTCAAGATTTTCATGTTTAAAGTCTTTTCTTTTCTCCAAGTCTTTCTTACTATCCGAGGACAGAAAGTGATTCAATTAACTGAGATATGAAAGCTGCAGAAAGAACTAATTGAAGAAAAAAAGCACTTGAAAAAAAAGCATCAAATATATCCTCTGAAAACATGAAAAGTCAAATAGAAAAGATGAAGAGTCCCCCCCCCCCAAAAGCCAAAGCTCTCCATTCTCTGAACCCTCTTATCATATGATGTTGGGGTTGTAGATGGTTCTTTGAATCCAACTCATTTTGTGCAGAAGAATATATAGATGAGCACTTCAATACTTGGCAATGAATCCCATCAATGAACAAATATCACTCATTCAAAATGGAAGTGAAATACAGTCTCCGTGTTACAACAGTTCTGGCCTACAACAATTCACAGCTATAATGCAATCTCCATAAATCTTGTTTAAACGTATACTGGTTGACTTGTATATAAAGCATCATGGGTCAGTTCCTGGTTGTACCCCATATCATATTATTGTGTCTTCGCTTTATCTTTGGTGCTGTGTTTGTGAAAACTTATTGTTCTTCATTTTAGTTCCCAAGCATAGCAGAACTTATTCTGATGGACATGTTTCAAAGAAAAGGAAAGCCATCATTATGAAAGAGAACTTAAACATTGTTAAATGCTCTGAAAAAGGGAGGAACAGTGATGAACGTTAGCCAGTTGCTTGGCTTAAGTCATTACATTGTCCCTTAAAACATGTAAATATGTGTATACATAGCGAGTTTCTCTGTAAGAGATAAAGACATTTTTTAGTTGAATTATAAGGTTTTTTTTTAATCATATCACACCAAGCAAAGCAGTAACGCCACTGATGTGCAGGGGGCTACGTAAGAGTGAAAAAGAGAAAGCTGGAAACCACATCCTAAACAGGGAACAAGGGATGAGCCTCTTCAACTGTTCAATAGACGTGGGTGGAGTGTGAACCGGGTGATAGTTCAGTCTATCTACTCCAATTGAAAAATAAAAAAATAAAAGAGTGAAAAGATTGGAAAAGAGAAAGCCAGAAACCACATCCTAAACTGGGAACATGGGATGAGCCTCTTCACCTGTTTAATAGACGTGGATGGAGTGTGAACTGGGCAATAGCTTAGTCTATCTGCTCCAATTGAAAAGTAAAGCAAAAGGAGTGAAAAGATTAGAAAAAAGAAAACTGGAAACCACAACCTAAGCAGGGAACAAGGGATGAGCCTCTTCACCTGTTCAATAGAAGTGGGTGGAGTGTGAACCGGACGATAGTTTAGTCTATATTCTCCAATCAAGTTGGTATATTAGTGATAAAAAAAACAAAAAAACAAATAAGAGAGGTTGAAAGGTAGAAAAACAATTCATGACTCCCACCCACAAGTTGTTTAAATGCTTTTGAATTTGGTCAAGCCTGAAAAGTGAGGATTGGAGATGTGAAAATGATGGCACCTTGATCTGTAGAAAACAGTCAGTCAGTGGCAGTAAAACAAGAGTGAAAGAAGAAAATAGTTCTTTCAGGAGAGTTATCACATCTTGTTTATATCAAGAATTGATAAAAATATAAAAAAATTAAAAAGATAAAAATTAAGTTTAATCAGTGATCCAATATTAAAACTAATTCTTTGTGTTTACCATTTTGAAAATAGAGAGACAAAAAATATGTGCAAACATCATTACAAAGTGGTGGCAGCATATTTTCAAGTTACAAATTTAGTTTTATTTGATATACAAAAAAAAATTTAAAAAAGACTTATTGCATATTTCTGCTTAGAGACTCAAACAGTTTAATTCCTGAACAATATGATAAATCAAAAAATATAAAAATAGTTATTTTTAACTTACTTGGTTCTTGGAAGGTGCCTTTGGATCTGAAGAGATAGAAAAAATAGTAATATAGTTTCAAGAGAACCATTTTAAAGATACATGAATTTTAAAAGTGTATCATATTTTAGTGTTAAGCATTTGTTTAAAGATTAGAAAAGTTTGATCAGTCAACTAAATATGATTTTAAAGTCATTCTCTTGATATTCCACATGAATAAAAGAGCTTAATATGATTATTTTTTGTCATTTTTACCCAAGAAAGTTTGGAAGTTTCTGATTCCTCAATAATAAAATGATCAAATTTTTTCTTGATTATTTTTTACAGTTGCAACAGGGAAACTGAATTTAGTTTAATTCAGCTCACAAAATTAAATAAAGATTATAACCTTGAAAGTTTGTAAGTCCTATTTCACACCAAAGAACTTGTAAATTGTCTATAAAAAATTTACAAATGATGGTCATTAAATTAAAAAAAAAATCATTTAAAATTGTTTTTTTAATTTTCTTTAATTTGTGACTTTCAGGATCAAAATGAACATTATAAAAAACTTAAATCATACTGTAGCTTTGCTTTACAAAAATTCAAGAATTCCACAACTGTTAAAGCCCTTCCCATATCTTGCAGGAGACAAAATAGAATAGCCTTTAGACATACACAAGTGATATTTTCAAAGAGAAAGCAGCATGCATATTACAGGCTGCATCTTTGAGGCCAGGGGATTTAAAAGAAAAACAAGGCTAGCAAAGTCTTTTGGTAATCTGTTTTGTTTGAGTTTTTCACTCTGAGAGCCAATTGGCTGGTTGCAGGAATCTCCAATTCTTCAAATTACTATTTTGGCAGACTAGTTAATTAGAGCAGACTGAAACTCTGGTTCTCGTCTGACCACAAAAGGTTGTTGTATATTGATTTTTATTTAGTATTAAATTTTAACTTAATAGAAATTCTGCAGGCTCCTTCTACCCATCTGTTCTTCCATCAATCCTCCCATTATATTAGAAAGGGGCTGTCATTTGCTAATTTATTGATAGACTAGTGAGTTGTGAGTTAGAAAAGGCAGTTCTTTTTTTTTTTAATCGTGTCGCCCCAAGCAAGGCATTTTACTGCCACTGTTGTGCAGGGGTTTGCACAGGAGAAATGTTATGAGAAGTGAGAGGTTGCAGGGGGTGTCAGGAAGAGAGTAGGAGAGGGAAAAGATTACTGATGAGAGTCGGGTGGACAAGAAGGAATGTTATGAGGAGTGAGGGGGTGTCAAGAAGAGAGTAGGAGAGGGAAGAGAGTACTGATGAGAGCGGGGTGGATGAGGAGGAATGTTATGAGGAGTGAGGGGGTGTCAAGAAGAGAGTAGGAGAGAGAAGAGATTACTGATGAGAGTGGGGTGGATAAGGAGGAATGTTATGAGGAGTGAGGGGGTGTCAAGAAGAGAGTAGGAGAGGGAAGAGAGTACTGATGAGAGTGGGGTGGATGTAGAAAAGCATGAGAGAGAGGATGTAAGTTAGTGAGACAGGAGATGTCTATTGACTTTACATTTAAATTCTTGGAGATTGTAACTGTCAGGAAAGTAAGTATGCGAAAGAGAATTCCACAGGCGGGAAGTGCGAGAAAAGAAGCTGCTGGAGTAGACAAAACAGGAGCGATAATCTCAGTCTCAATTACTTTCTTGTCTTCGTAATGTAGTTTCTATGTGGCTTTTCTATAGTTTCCTATTTGTCCATATTTCCGAGATGAGGTATTGTAATTATTTACATTGTTTTGACTGTTGCCTTTATCTTTATTGCCATATTCACAATGTTTTGGCCATTGTATGCTCCAACCGTCTTCAGGTGATTAAAATTTCAGTTAGATTCAGTGACTTGACCCAAAGAGTTGTAAGTTCTATACCTGGCTATAATAGTAGTGGTGAAGAAAAAAAGAGTTGAAACAAAGAGTTGAGTTAAAAGGAGATAACTAAGACATCTGGAGTGACATGACTCATGGAATGAGAAAATGAGAACAATCTACCCCAATAATCAAAAGAATGGGTTTAGTTTGAAATTCCAATCAAAACCTGTAATGAGCAACATTTCTAAAAATATCCCCAAGTCTTCGTTGTTTAATTATGACCAATTAAAATTACAAAAGGCATTGGTAATAATTGGGAAGAAGAATATCCAAATAATTACAGTGAAACATGAGTAACAGACAATCCAATGCGAAATCATCACCCCAGATGCAGTTCACTAAATTTGACTGAAGCTGAGAATTTTTAAGCAAATGTATTTAGAAATAGAAAAATTTGATAGAAACAAAACAAAAAAAATGTGCTGAGCATTCCTGCAATATTGGTCCACCATGATAGCAGAGAATGCTGAACAATCTTCCCACAGATGGAAGAAACACTCAAATTAACAGAAATATAATTCTACAGAAGGATGATGAGAACACCATGGACCCAACATATCAGTAAAAAAATTCTAGAAACAATAAAAACATAAAAGACACTTTTACATAGAATCAGAAAGAGATAGTTGAAAATTCTAGAGCAAATAATGAGAAAAGATGGTTGGAGAATTTGATGCTCCCTGGAAATATTGAAGGCAAAAACAACAAAGAAAAGTAGTGAAAAAATTAACAAGCTTGCATAAATGATTGAAGGAACAGCAAGTAAGAGAGATATCAAGAAGACAAACTTTACTCAGAGATTCAAAGGACAGGAAATTGTGGAGAGCCATAATTGCACATGTCCTGAAGAGAGACAATGCAAAGAAGAAGAAACTTATATTAATATTTCACACCCTGAAAATTTTAGCATCAATTGGTTTGAATGAAAAATGTAACACTGAAACCTGACGGTACAACGGGATAGCAAAAGTACTTTCCTAAATCTAAGCAAAATATTAAGAAACAGGAAAATTTTCTTAGAAAAAAAGAAAGTGCTGAAATGTTATGTAATATCAATCCCTTTCTAGGATAGTGAATGCTGGGCAATTAGGAGAAATAGCAAAAACAGAAATCTTACGAGGAGTTACAAATGAAAGGAAGTTATGGAGAGCCATCATCACTCATGCACTGCAGAGATGACACACAGAAGACTTTACAATCCAGCAAGTGTCTAGAAGTTCTCAGCATGACCACTTTGCAAAGCTTGACAAGACATGAGTTTTTTTTAAAGACTTCTCAGTCAGGCTAAGAACATTTCAACAAGCCCTAATAAATTAACGAAATAGATAATTTATGAGAAAGTGTGATGAAAATGTCACAATCTGACCCTCAGTCTAAAATCTGACCAAACATCTTTTTTTAAGAACTTCTTGCTCGGATTGTGACCCCTTTTATAAAATAAAAAATTATTTATGAAAGTAAATCATGAAAAGTTCTCATCCTAAACATTAGATACTTTTTAGAAGTGATCCTTGGCCAGGACAGTAGCTTTTCACTCATAAGTATGCACACAAACACACATTTAAAATTGTTTGCTATGAGATGAGCAGTAGACAGGTACACCTACAGTTCAAAATTGTAAATACTGATTTCAGTCAATATCAATCAAACAAAACTGGTTCATATTGAGACCTGCTAAATACTAAATATTTAGGTATATCAGACTGTAGCATAATGAAAAAGAAAGTGTTGACACAACAAATGCTTATTTTCCAAATGAATGAATCTCTTTGTCAAATCACTTTATTCAGGACTCCTCTATAAATTACACTGAGAAGCAATTCTAAATTCAGCTCCAGATTAAACTTCAGTTAATAACAGCTTGGCTACAAACTTACTTATTTACAAGAATTAAGATAGATTTTAATTTTAAAAAATCAAACATGGAATACTTACTGAAGAATTCAAATTCTGTACCCAAAGCTCCATTGTTCATCAAAGTGATTGTTTTCCTCAAAATATCTTCAATGACAGTTATTCCAAAGTCAACAGTTGTTAGGTCAACACTTAACTGAAATTAATAGTAAAAAATTACATATATTTTAATAGTGATTCTTGGTTTTTATTCAATAACAAATCAAGTGAAAAAGAAAATAAATCAAAATACAGTTAAAAAATGTTTTAAAATTTTATAATAATAGGTGTTCCTTGGCAATGCCCACTTCCTTTCCAATATGCAGTACGCTATACTTAGTTACGTAGTACCAACAGCAAGGAAATGAAAGCTGGTTATCAAATGCCCAAACTGTCTTATAAAGCTGAAGAGTTCCAATTCCTTTCCTATTTATTCATAGTGACTCGCAGAGAGAAGTGAATTCGTGATTTTCTCAAGGCATTTTGTTAGAATAACAACAATGAATGCACTTCAGTTGGTAAGGGATCAGCCAGAAGTAGAGAGCTGGAAAAGAGAAAATTATTCAAATACACCCAACGGAAAAGAGAAACATAGACCTGATTTAAAGTAAAATCCAAAAAGGTAGATTTGTTTTACACTAGAATTCAAAAAAGTAGACACAGGTCAAGGGTTCACTTTAATCAGAAAGACAAACATTGGTCTGGTTTGCACCAAAGTCCGAAAAGGTAAACATAGGTCTAAGAAGCAGCAGAAATGGAAAAAACATTTGTCTTTTTTTCCTTCCCAGTCAGCATTTTATTTTTTTTTTATAATCCTTTCACACTAAACAAGACAATACTGCCACTAGTGGGCAGGGGAATACAATGAGAGAAAAGGAAAAAAAACAAAGTGGGGACGAGTTTCAGGGGATGTAGAAGAAAGGATAAAAAAAAAATGGGAATCAAGAAGATAGAAAATGGCAATTGTATTTGCATTGAAACTTTTGGAAATTGTAGCTATCAAGGAAGTAAGTAAATGGAAGGGAGTTCCACAGGTGGGAAGTGCAAGAGAAAAAAACAGATAGAGTAGAAGTGGCAGTTACATTTCATTATTTTGATGGTAAAAGGGTGGGACCAAGTTGCCAGTCTAGTAGCACAAATAAATTGATGTGGCCAGGGTCCTAGGTAAAGATACATGTTGGAGTAGAAGATGTGATAATATTTCTAGAAAAGACAGAGGGAAGACACATCCTGTGGTTGAGAAAGTGACTGAAGTTGAGCTGCCATATTGGGATTGATTACTTTGCAGATCCTTCTTTGGGTTTTGTCAAAAAGCCCTGGTTGAATAGCAGGAGCACCCAACCAGATATGGCAACCGTATTCAATGTATGGATGAATGGTAGATTTATAAATGTGCAAAATGGCTACCGATGGAAAAAAACTTTCTGGCTTAACAGTAAAGCAACCTTTCTAGCAGGAGATAGAAGATAGCAATTAAATTTTTGGAGATTGTAGCTATCAGGGAAGCAAGTATATAGAAGGGAGTTCCACAGGCGGGAAGTGCAAGAAAAGAAACTTAACATAGAAGTCCTGGTTAAATTGAACTATTTTTACAGTAAAATGGTACTTGCTAATCTAGTAACATGAGTAAAGTTATGTGGTTGGGGCACCAAGGAAAGAAGCCTATTCAGCCATGAAAATATTTGTAGAAAGGACAGAGGGAAGCCACATCCCATTGGTGAGAAAGCGATTGAGGTTGAGCTGCTAAATCAGAATCAATTCAGATCCTCCATTGGATTTTGTTGAGAACCCTAAGATGAATAACAGGAGAATACAACCTGATGTGGCAACAATATTCACAGCACGATCGAATGGTAGATTCATAAATGTGCAAGACGGATTCTGGTGAAAAAAAAACTTCCTGGCCCGACACAGTAACCCAACCTTCTTAGCAGAAGACCTAGCTATCGATTCAACGATAAAATAAAATTTTAAAAATTACAGATGAGAAACTTTTTCTACACAAGTTGAGCCAAAAAAAGTCTATATAGTTTTTTCACAATGAGATAAAAAGAATTGTTGATCTAGGTTTAAAACAACATTTTTATATTCAATGTTTTACAATAAAAAAGAGAAAACGGTATATACTTATAAAAAAATAAAAATACTATGTTCAAATATTTGGCGGTTTAAGAGAATAACACATATTTCAGAAAACTGAATAGAAGGAGGAAAGGTTAGAGGCAAATCCTTTTTCTTTTTCATTTCTTGCTTTAAAAATTACTTTTCACAGACTTGAACTGCTATGCGTAAACAACAAGGTTAGATGTCTGGAAAAGTGCAATAAACTGAGACAATCAACCACAAAGTAATGAAGGATCAGAAAGGAAGTGGTTAACCTTTCTTTTTCTTCTTCTATGTGCCCTCTCTCTTCAGGACATAGGCGATCATGGTTTTCCGCGTCTCTCTATCCCTGGTGGCTCTTAGCAAGCCTTCTCCTGTTATACCACCCAAACTCCGCTCTATCATCCACTAGCTCAAGCCCATAAATCTAGAATATAAATGTATAGAAACTAGCATGAACACAAAATGAGGGATCAGTTTATATATTGATTATAATATAGATTTGATCCCCCACTTTATATCCACATAATTTCTTATAAACAGTTGGCATATATCTTTTTCTTCTATGTGCCCTGTCTTTTCAGGAAGTAGGCGATCATGGCTTTCCACATCTCCCTATCCCTGGTGGCTCTTAGCACGCCTTCTCCTGTTACACCATGCAATCCTCGTTCCATCCTCCACCTGATTAGGTCCTTCAAATATGTTATCCGTTGCTTTCCCTGTCTCTTTTTCCCTCTATCTGACCTGTTAGTATCAGGTTCACCAAGCCCTCCTTCCTCATTGCATGTCCCAGGAACTTCAGCTGTCTCTTCCTGATGCTCAGTATTAATTTCCTTTTCATTTACATCATTTCCAAGACCTCATCATTGCTCACATGCTCAATCCATGATATTCGCAGCATCTTTCTGTAGAACCACATTTCTGTTGCTTCAAGTTTTTCCTTCATCTTTGATGATATTGTCCAGCATTCACTGCCATATTGAAGAACTGACAATCCATAGCAATCTAGTACTCTCTTAGAAAACAAATAAATTCCCAAAGGTAAATTACAGAAGAATTTCTAATTAAAAACTCATAAAAGCTGCTGAGCTGAAAATTTGTAATTCAGCTATTAGTCACTGCTGGTGATCACTTCTAGCAAACATTATATATATATATATAACTCTGAGTCCGGAATTTTAAATCAATGCAATTGTAGCTCTGTGGATGCCTGCCCGGTAGAGGGCAAATGTAAATCCATATAGGTAATTTATGAAGCTCACATTTCACAATCCAACAACAAGAATAATTACCGGACATATATTGATATGACCGCGGGACCTTTTAAGCAGAGATATTAAAATCACAGGTATTCTTTTTGAATCCAAGTCAAAAATGCCAGACAGCCCTTTCATGGAGATTCTGGAAAATGAAGGAAGAAGGGCTGAATCTTGTAATTAGCTGGAGACTGATAGGTTCAGCCCGAATTCTGAGGAATTTTCATGATAGGTGTGATCTGTGTCTGCAAGAAAAGATTCTAATATTAAAATACCCAAACCAGCACCTGCTCCTGAATTTTAGAAAGGAATTCATTAGTAAGTGCCGCCATAGGGCGAAATTTGTGAACATTTAAATTTTAAATTCTAATTTTAGTTTTTAGGAGAGTAAATATAAATTAAATTGATTTTAACAAATTAATTTAATTTTTAAATAGTAATTTTAACCCCTCTACCTTTCTCTTCCTGTCTCCTTTGAATATCTACCTTTATAAAATAAGGATACTTTTACTAATTTAACCCCAATTTCTTCTGCAAGTTTATACATCTTTTTCAAATTCATTTTTTTATATATTTTTATAAATTTTTAGAAAATTTACAAAAAAATTAACTTTTATTTTATTTTTTTATATTTTTAATTTTTAATTTTATTTTTATTTTATTCAAATCTAGATTCATCATTAATTAGATTAACTTAATTAAATTTTATTAAATCATATATCAGCTTTTTTCCCCTAAATATGTTTTTTCTATAAATCTTTTTGCTAATACTTTAGCCCATTTATAAACGCTAGTTTTGTTTGACACGTATCAAGCGTCTCTAAAATATGAAAAGTTTTTCTTTTTTTTCTTTTCTTTCTCTGAAGTAAGCAGTATAGCCACTGGTGTATGTATTGAAATCGATGGTGTGATAGTCGAAGATGCGGCATAGTTAAGAAAAGTGATTACAACCACATCAACGTTGCTGAATTGGATGATACGATAAAGGGTGCAAACCTCAGGTTAAAATGGGGTTTAAAAGAAATCGAGGTCAGAACTAATTCGGTTACTATCCGCAGTCAGATCAGTCTTATGACAACGGATGAAAAAAGGATCTGTATAAAAGAAGCAGAAGAGCTACTTATCATGCGACGTTTGGGGATTCTGAGGGAAAGGATTGAATAATTTAACTTAAAATTGAGTGTAACATTTGTTCCCTCTGACAAAAATAAGGCCAATGCTCTAACCAGAGTAAAAAAGAGTTGGTTGAAAGTAGAGAAAGTTATTACGGCAACATGCCATGCAGGTCGACAGGAGGTCAAGAAGTTGCATGGACTGCATCATGTTGGAGTAGACTGAACACTATATCTAGTACGGAAAGTCTACCCAAATGTGTCAAGAGATACTGTACAGAAGGTGGTCAGAAACTGCGATCATTGCCAATCGATCGACCCATTGCCAAATGTTCACAAATTAGAAGAAATCCAAGTAGACACCAACTGGGCTAGGTTATCCATTGATGTGACTCATTATAGGGGTGAAACTTACCTGACTATAGTTGACTATGGCCCTGGCTGGTTTGCCATTTGGAGGGAGATTTGGTCAAAAACGGCAGACATCATTACAAAGGAGCTGGAGGAGACTTTTTTTGAGCATGGACCAGTTGAAGAGGTACTCATGGACAATGGGGCAGTGTTCCATTCGGAAATGTTTTGGGAGATGTTGGACAAGTGGAACACAAGGCAATATTATCAAGCAGCGTACAGGCCTAGCGAAAATGGTATTGTGGAACAAAACTACCGAACTATAAAGGTCATTGCCGAAAGAGGAGAGATATCGCCTGTCAAAGCAGTATTTTGGTACAATATGTCACCTAAATCTGGCCAACGTGAAGACACTGTGTCACACAAAGCAATTTACAATTATCAATGGAGACATCCGAAAGCTAAAACATGCTTAACATATACTGACGAGCCTGAATCTATACGGATTGAAGAGGAAGGTTGAGTCAAGTAGCTGGGGCCCACTACATGACAAAACAGACAAGAGAAATGGTTACTGGGGCACAGTCAGGCAACAATGTTGAGGTGGATGGCATGCCAAGACATATTCTTGACCTTAAAGTAATTCAAGAATATTCAGAGAGATGGAGACACTGAGAGAAGTTCTCTGGAGGCTCAGCCACAAACACTGCGAAGATCAAAAAGAGAACGCCAACCGCCCAGATGGATGGATGATTATGTGATCACGAGATTGGGGGGGTGTAGTTGAGGAAATATAAATATGGCTGATGAGAAAAACTCGGAGAGGTCATTTTTTTTCTCATGTGTTAGACTATCTACCCACGCTCTGTTTGGACGAGCTTGTGCTGCAATTGCATTTCAAATTACTAATATACACTGACTAGCAGTATAGCCCAGCGTTGCTCTGGTGTAATGAAAACTTTAAAACTAATCCATGGTTCTGGAGCTCAGACTCTTTGGAAGTTGGCATGAAAGACTAAAAAGCAATAGTTGTTTCTAGTTAAAACGAAACCGTAGACTGAAAGAAAAATGAATGGATGTAAGTTAAATTTTAATTTCCTGGTATCGATATCAAATAAGTTTTTTTTGTTGTAAACTGAATTTTGAAGGCTAAATAAGTCCTCTGAGTAAATGGTATCATGGCTGAGACTAAGAACTACAATTATACCTACTTAGAGCCAAACCTAAAGCAAAAACTAAAATAAAAGGGCTGAAAAACTGATTTTGATCAGACCCGGTAGAATATCGGGGTATCGATTTCCAATATCGGAGTGAAATAAGTCATCCAAGGATAAACTAACCTAAGTAAGTCCATGCAAACTTATCATACCCATTGTGAGTAAAATTGGAGAAAACGAGCCATATTTATGGCTGAATCTCAGGTTTTGATCAGATTCGATAGAATATCGGGGTTATTGATTTCTGATATCGGAGATATTACCAATTTTTTGCACTATTGTAAAAACTGCAGCCTTGAAAATTTCTGAATATCGTTTTTTATGTCTTTATCTTTGAGTGTATCAAATTTGATTAAAATCGGACCACTCCTTCTATAACCTGATTTTTTTGATTATTGATATTTATCGGGGGTACCTCAACATAAGACCTAGCTGAGAACACTCGAAGATGCTTATAATACAACTGTGTAAATTTTCAAGAAAATCGGATCAGCTGTTTCGGAGTCTATAGGTAACGGACACACACACAAAGTTCCATTTATAAATAAATTTACATTAGATTTAGATAGATTTTGAAAAGGACTATTTTGTATTCTCAAGCTACACAACTACAAAAGCAATAAAGCCACTCAAAAGAAAGCAATTACAGAGTGTGAAAGAAGGGGGGAAGAAAACTATTAAGGAGAGAGAGAGAACACAAAAAAAAATGGAATTAAAATAGAAAATGACTATTTTTCAAGATCAATGCTGACTGAAAAGAAGCCAGAAGAGAGTTCCACAAGAGAATATATATACACACACACACGTGCATCCACATATACAAACATATATACTTATATATACATACACACAAATATACATGCATACACACACACAAATATATGTATACATGTACACATGCACAAATATGTGTACCTGCACACGCACGACTATACGTATACACTCACAAATATACATATACACGCACAAATATATGTATACATGCACACACACACACACACAAATATATGTATACACGCACATACATGCACACGTACAAATATACACATACAGTAGCGGCCATAATATAAGGAACGGAAATAACAAAGACATAAATATGTGTATTACTTGAAAAGTAACGCATGATCAGCAATGAAATTGTTACGGAATAAAAATTAGTGTAAATGCATAAATATTATACAAAATTACAAAAGTACTGCTAGAAAGTTTCACAGAACACTTTTTCTCTATTATTATTAAATCTAAAGGATTTGGTGAATGGAAACATTTTAGATAGCAAAATGGGACCTAATAGCTACAGATTTAACTTATCATTTAGATTTTGGATGTATTAGTATATTGTGTTAAACGTGTAAGGAAATAGAGTCTTGTAACAATCACTACCAAATTTTTTTCTGATAACAAGTAAACCAACCTATTTTTCTTTGAATTCATTTGTAGTCCAGCAGTCATGGTCACAAGATACGTTTATTTTATCAGAAGCTTTTATAAATACAATGCTTTTGAACACACATTCTTCCTGATTCTTGAAATGTACATATCTTCTCTGTTTCTCATCCTAGTGTAAACAAAGACATTTTTTTATGAAATGGATTAAACCTGACATGTTTTTAAATTTACATGTTTAAATGTTTATTTTTTAAGTGATACATATAGTTGAGTAAATTCTCTGTTTCAATCATTAAACTGTATATTTATTTTATATGTAGCAGCCTAAATATTCAAGAATGTTTGCTCAGGAGATCCTACGTGGCTGAGAGATCAATGCATGTCAGATTTAATGATGATTTCACCTAGAAGATGCATATTCAAACCCTGCTGGAGGGTGTATTTATTTTTTTTTTAATTGTGTGGGCCCCAAGCAAAGCATTCCTCTGCCACTATAGCGCAGGGGGTTACATAGAGTGATTGGGTATAGGAAATGTCAGAAGGAGGGTGATAGACGACTTGGGATGTACATAGGGAGAGAGTTGGAGAGAGTGGGTGTGAGTTATTGTGTTAGGAGGTGTCTATTGACCCTACATTTAAACTCCTGGAGGTTGTAGCCATCGGGGAAGCAAGCATGCGGTAGGGAATTCCACAGGCGGGAAGTGCGAGGAAAGAAGCTGTTGGAGTAGAAATTGCGGTTACATTTCATTGGTTTCACTGTAAAAGGGTGGGACCTAGTTGCCAACCTAGTATCTTGTGCAAATTCACATCTAGGGGGCACCAGTGATTTAAGTTCGTCAGAGCAGAAGCCATGAAAGTATTTATAGAAGAGGCACAGGGAAGCCACATCACACCGGTGAGAGAGATACTGTATATTTTTATATATATATATATATATATATATATATATAAATTATATTTTTATAATTTGTATATTATATATACAAGTATATAAAAATAAAATATATATTTTTCTAAAAAGATTACAGTGATTACTTGAACACTTAATCCTCTTAAGTTTGTCGGGTGGAGTGCCTGCTATCTACTAGCAGCTAGGATAAGAGGGAAGAGTGAATTTTAACTGAATAAAATCCACATTATATGTCTTTTGTGATGCAAGAGTTCATAACATATGAGCAATTCACTGAGTGATGGCTTTGTCATGAAGAAACAGTTGTCAATACTTGCTGTATTATTCAGAATAACTGACTTGTAGGGGATTGTCAGAGCTGGTAAAAGCGGCTTCTTCATGCTTCGACCTGGATGGATGCACTAGTGATTAACCAAATGTTAGCTCTACTGTGAGAAATTGTAAGTACAAGGTGTTGGAGAATGGTCTGGTATTTGCACTGACACAAACAATAAATGATGGGTCAAAGAAACATCCTACCTGATGTCCATGCGATACCATAACATGTCGTCATTGCAATAGTACTAATAATTTTGTAAAGGACTGTTTGGAACTGCACGTTGAAAGGTGAAAACCCTGAACATGCTGCTACAACTACAACGAGGTATGCCATATTTCCTAAAATTGTCTGAGAAACAAAGCAGGGGAATAGTCTTCAGCACCAGTCTGCTCTCTAAACCTCATCTGAATGAGACACTACCTGCAATTACTGTATGCATCAATGAGGTTAAAGGGTCCAGTCTTGGTGGGCACATGTTGCTTTATCACTTCGGGAAGAGGAAGGAAGTGGATGTGCTTACTGTTGACAATTAGGTGCTGTGTGGTCAGACTTGTTCAACTTGGTGTGAGCAGCAGGTGCCCTATTGTTGCTGATGTTCTGATTGTAGACGAAAAGATACTGGGGTATGACCAGTTGTTTGGAATTGACATTATCAAGAGGCTGGGTGGAGTGTGTGTGACCAGCAGTAGCACTGTGAGTTTTCCTCAACTTGACCAACCCTTTGTGTGCAGCCATTACCATCAACGAGCTTGACTTACATGCAGAATATGACCTGAACAGGAAGATCTGGGTTGTATCATGGAAGTGGTCATGTAACAGGAAGATCTGGGTTGTATCATGGAAGTGGTCATGTAACAGGAAGATCTGGGTTGTATCATGGAAGTGGTCATGTAACAGGAAGATCTGGGTTGTATCATGGAAGTGGTCATGTAACAGGAAGATCTGGGTTGTATCATGGAAGTGGTCATGTAACAGGAAGATCTGGGTTGTATCATGGAAGTGGTCATGTAACAGGAAGATCTGGGTTGTATCATGGAAGTGGTCATGTAACAGGAAGATCTGGGTTGTATCATGGAAGTGGTCATGTAACAGGAAGATCTGGGTTGTATCATGGAAGTGGTCATGTAACAGGAAGATCTGGGTTGTATCATGGAAGTGGTCATGTAACAGGAAGATCTGGGTTGTATCATGGAAGTGGTCATGTAACTAGTTGCTACCCATGCTGAAGAACCAGATACTGCAATACCCTGCACCAAAGAATATACATTGATCTGAGATTCTATGAAGTAAAATGTTTCTGAATGGGTTTGGCACAATGCATGGCATCCATATGAAAGTCTCAATCTGATTAGGCAATTTAAGAAAAGAATTAGAGTTTTGAAAAATTCCTTCCCCGGCTAATGTGGCTCACGCAGACAGAATTGCTGTATTGTTACAGGACTTGAAATAGCTTAGCAAGCAGGCAACAACATAAGTTTGAAGGAGTCATTGTCTTATAGTTTCTTTATTTTTCCTCATTTTATCTTTGTCCCAATCACCTGAACTTAAACTGATTACTGAAATATATTAATCAATTTTATCCTTGCTGACATCTCTATGTTTTCATCCTGCTGTCTTTTGTAATCATAAAAGCTGCTTACAAAATCAAAGTTATCATTAGTTTGCTAAGAAAGCTACTCAATTTATATTGTTTATACATTTGCTGGCCGTCACCAAGGACCAAGTGACAGCATGTTTCCATAGCTCCTATCCACATTTAGTGATGCATCATATATATGGAACCTCAATTAAAACATATCTTGATCTGGCGCCTCGGCTTAAATCACTGTCCTAACACTGTAAGGTTGCTTTCTTTACCCTACCTATAAATACTTGCATGGTATTTCTTCAGATGAACTCTTCACTATGGTATCTAGATTTTATGAATTTAAGTGCATTGTGGTGTAGAGGATATCAGCTTGGCAAGAGAAATTGGGGAGCCGAGTTCAAATTTCAGTTGAATTCCCTGCATTCACTTACATGCAAATACTCATGAGAGAGGTAATAATCCGTCTCTTCCCTCAAGCTATGGAATAAATAACAGGACAGATTGGGTTCTATAGCCTTGGCTGGCAACCAGTCTACCGCAGAAAGTAATGGCAACCTACTGTGGGATAATCTTCTACCCAGTCAGTCATGTCACTTTCGAGACATGATTGCCAAAGTGTGTATCACGTATGGCACTTAACTGACACCAAGATCTCATTTACAGTTGAGCCGGTTAGATGTAGCTATGTTTTCTCACACTTCTCACTTGTGCAACTCCCTTCCAGCTTCATGCTTTCTAGCTAACTTTAATTTGCAAAAATTTAAAGTCAATATCAATCGCTATCTACTGTAATCCTGATTACTCTTCCCACATGACATTAGCGTTTCTGTTTCTAATTCTTCTAAACCCTGTAACCCCTTGTGTAAGGAGTAATAAGGATTTAAATTATGTTTCAATAATTTTATTAATTTATTTAATTTTTCCATCATTCTAACTAAATATAAAATTGACAAAAGCTTCCTGCAGTTTTCAATGTAACATGCTTAAAACAAAAAAAAAAACGTGCTTCCCATATATATATATATATATATATAGGTTATAAATCTGAAAGAAATGGTTTTAAGGTAAACCCCAAATGGATATTGTTAATATTAATTGTTAAAAATTAAATATTAAAACTAATCCAGCCAGAAGGCTCAATGTAATTAACTTTATTTACAGAGCCAATATTTATTACACATGAAAAAAGTTAAAATTTTACAAAAATATATGGCCATTTCAACAAGTGAATTTTACACCGATTTCTTCAGCCATAAGAAAACATTATATATGATACAACATAAACTAAAAATGCTGGAAAAATATTTAGTTCCTTGTGCCATTCTAGAAAGTATTTGATTCCTGCTATATGCTGTCTTTACAAAAATCAGATCAGATAAAAAATAGAGTATGAGGCTGTAGATCTTTTTCCAGACTTGACAGAATTCAAAAGTTTTTGTGGTCTTGGTTATAATGAATTATTTTCCGACCCTAATCTCTTTCTCAGAGATGAAATTTCCACAGGAAATCTACAGCCACGTTACATTCCTTAGTTCTCCAGCAGCAAGGCCTCTGTTTGAGAGGTTGTGAGGAGCATGGAACCACCTCTTAATAGCTGTTGTTCTCAAGTCCACTCTGACCCAGAGTGGTAGCACCTGTTAGGGGTCCAAGCTATGAGCAAATAGTCAAACCCCAAAATGAGGTCAAAACCTTATGAAAGTATAAAAATACACTTTTATAGAAATATATACTTTTTTGAAGGAAAAATATTACCAACAAGACATTTTTGAAGAAAAAGATTATTACCATAACACACTTTTGTAGGAAAAAAAATATTCTCAGCAAAACATTTTTAAATACAAAACTAGAAGATATTTTCAGTTTTCTAAAATGAGAAAGAATAAAAACAAAAACATCTGACTAAATCAACCTTTTCACTATAAGTGTACATTAAAAGAAAATACCTTAAAACCCCACCTTTTTGGCATTCAATAACCCACAGAGATTAATATGTTATTAAATAAAACTCAAACTTCTTAGTTCCACCAATGGTCGATATTTTTTTTTCACTGCTTAATTCCTTAATTCCATGTGGGTAAATTAAAGCCAAAACATATTTTAGATTGTCTGACTGATTCTTTCCTTCTGAGTGAACCATTCTTCAATATGGCAGTGAATGCTGGACAATCCCATCAAAGATGAAGGAAAAATTTGAAGCAACGGAAATGTGGTTCTACAGAAGGATGCTGCAAATATCATGGATCGAGCATGTGAGCAATGTTGAGATTTTGGAAAGGATGAAAACAAAAAGGAAATTAATACTGAGCATCAAGGAAGAGACAGCTGAAGTTCCTGGGACACGCAATGAGGGAGAAGGGTTTGGATAATCTGATACTAACAGGCCAGATAGAGGAAAAAAAGACAGGGGAAAGCAACAGATAACATATTTGAAGGACCTAATCAGGTGGATGACGGAACGAGGGTTGCATGGTGTAACAGGAGAAGGTGTGCTCAGAGCCACCAGGGATAGGGAAACGTGGAAAGCCATGATCACCTACGTCCTGAAGGGACAGGGCATGTAGAAGAATACTGGATTAATTTTTTTAGAAAGTAAATATGTTTTTTTTTTCAGATACATGTTCTAGTACTTAACTCATAGCTAAGAGAGGAAGCAATGGATCCATATCTTACCAAAAAGTATTGGCCATGTACATGGGAGGGAACAATCCTCATTCTCTTTGTATTTTATTCGTAAGGAAGGAAGTGCCATTCAATTAGATTCTTCCTAAGAGCTGTTGCTTTGTGGAACAGACTCCCAAGAGGATGCTTTTTAATCACTCTGAGCTTAACTTCTCCAAGTCTAGTGTTAACCTTTACCTATCCTAAATATTCTGATAATCTAAACTTACTCTTAAACTTCTCTTACAACTGTTTTATATTCTGTGACCTACAGAAGATAATTTTGTTCAAAAGCAAGAATGCAAGCTGGCAAACAAAAGTGTATTTACATTAAACAAATATTATTTAATGTAAATGACAGGTAGCAAAACAAGAAGCTGGTCATATTGAAAGAATGTGCCCGCATTTTGGTGAAAATACAAAAATATGATTTAACATCAAGAACAATGGCAAACAATGTATGTTGTGTCAATTTTGGAAAATATAAACCATGGAAAGACAGAAATTGTGATGATGTAAAATGCAGCTGGCCCAAACACAATATTAATGTGAAAAAGATAAATTCGCCTGGACAAAAGAGGGTGCATTTTTGACCCACAGAATAATACTTCAGTCAAGCAGGAAATATTAAACAATGGCACAGGAATGTGATGACACTAAATATAGCTGACCAAAAACAAATAATAAGGCATTATGTCAACAAGAGCAACTTAATTCAAATGTTCAAAGAATGTTGGTTATATTAATGATGCTTCCTAAAAGTAGAAACAATTTAACCCTCATGTTCCATGGGTTCTTCACTTCCCAAGTGAAGTTCAAATATTTTGGACGTATTTTTTCAAGTTCTTTTATTTTTACTCTCTCTGATAATAGGCACATCTATCAGCATAATTATCGTTATTCATATAAATGCAGGTTCACATCAAGTATGTGGTTGGTGAATGTCACTGAAGACCAAAAGCAAGTCTCCAGAAATCTCCAACACCTTCCACAGTATTCTTCTTAATTTTAGTCTCAAACCTTTTGCCAAACAATTTCCCTCAATGTTTTCAATTATCAAAGTAAAGCTAAATAAATATTGTGTCCTAAATGCTTTTATCATTCTCAGTAGAGAAATGCTCAAAGTTGTATTTATAGACTTCAAGGGAATTGAATTTTTTCCAGTTACAGAAGTAAATTCTAGAAAAACTAAAATGAGAAAATTTGCTAACTAAATGAAAACTACCAAGGCAAGCTTTAACAATTTTTGTCCAGTCAAAAAGACACATATTTTCATTTTATTCTGATAGAATATTACATATGTTGCTTGACTATACATTCTCTGAATCTATTCAGAGGTACCCTTTATGTATGGTAAACTATAGCAAATTGTTTTATTGCTATCCTTAATTCTTCTGTCCCTGCTTGTAGGGTACTTGCTATCTTGAAGAGTGAATGCTAGCTTATAATATCTCACAGTATCTTTCATACAGCTTTCTTAATGAACACAAGGGCGGGTTTGGTCGATCTCTAAGAATAAGGGTTAACGAGACATGGAACGGCTGTAGTATAAGGGAAAATGTTAAAATCAGGCAAGGGTGATCATGTATGGAGAGAAATAATTGGGGAATGAAATTAATATAATATACAGTGAATCAAAATCAGTTACATGCTGCACTCTGCCAATCTCCTCAGCTTAGAGTTTAACATCATCTGTATTTGTTCCAATCCTAAATAGGAATGACTACAAAACACTTTGCCCTCTTCAGTTTATAAGCAGAAGCACAGAAGTGCATGCTGGGATATTTCCTAGCCAATAAAACAGGCCAATTTTAAGTTTCATCTGACTTAGTCCTGGTCTGTCTTGTCTTGAAATCAGAAAACTATATTTACTTGTCTAAACTTGCTTTTGTGTGTTGATGCCAATTCTGAGTTTGTGAACCTTTTGCCTTATTAGTGTTAATTTACTTTGCATGTATTGTTTACTTGCTTTATATTATTTCTGTCCTGTTCTTTGCTTTTTTTTTCCTTTGTTGTTTATTGTAAACTTTGGCAATTCTGTCATTTGTTTTCTACAATCTAAAAGTTTCCAACACCCAGACATAGATAGGTTTGAAGCCACAAAAATGAACCACGGGATTGTTCAAATAGATCCCGTATAATAGATTAAAATGTTCGTTAAAACAGAACTGCTTCCATGGCAGTTTTGAATTTAATTCCCAAGAGTACACTCATACTCTGGTTCACAGGTAATTGCGTTCTATAGAATCTTATTGTGTATTTTTTAAAATAAAAAATCTACTTTTTAGAGCCCTGTATTGGAAAAAAACCAAAAAGACATCAGATATAAAATATAAAATCCATTTCTTCTATCAATTTCTTAACGGTCATTACACTACACTGCAGGAAGATGTGACCTATCCTATAAAAGTTGATTATTATCACTTTAATTGATGTCAACAAAATAAACAGATCTTCAACTTTTGGTCAAAAAGAATTTGTCAGTCTTAAATATAGTTTATATGATCTTTTATAAGTTGGAAGATTTTTTTTCTTTTATGTGGGATATGCCTAATCTTAATTCTCCTCTCACCTTTACTCTGATAAAAAATATTTCAACTTCTACAAAGTTAAAACTTAATGGTCATCATTAATACTATAGTCATTTCCCTAAGTAATCTCCAGGGATGCAGGTACTAGATGAAGATTCAACCAACCCATAACCCCTAAAAATAACTCCTGTCAAATTAATTTTGCTTTCAACTGAATACTAAATTCAATAGGGGCAGGAAATGCTGATGCACCCCAAAGCAACCTACGTCACCCTCACCTCTCCAAGTTGATCTTCTGATCTGCATATATGGGCAAGGTCTTATCTCAAAATATGCACCCCAAAGCAACCTACGTCACCCTCACCTCTCCAAGTTTATCTTCTGATCTGCATATATGGGCAAGGTCTTATCTCAAAATACCAGTAAAATGTTTCTGACTCAAACAGCAGTCCTCTTACCCTGATTTCTGGATAAAAGAGGTATATACACTTGGAGTATCATATCCATAAATGCATCTCCCTTGGGTGTGACTCTCACTACATAGCCTACCACTCCAGCAAGTACCTGACTCCTCCTGCTATCCTTTCTGCTCAGTAAGTTTAAATAGGTGAACCTGTCATTCAGTTCAAATTCCTCTCCAGGTCATTTGAACAGTAGCAAGTTTAGGATTAGGTTTCTGCTTCCTATTAAAGCCTTTTTCTAATGTAATTCTATACCTTGAGTGGCTTTTGGGCCTTGTACAGGGTAAATATCACTGTAAAAAAGAAGAAAGAAATAGACAAGTGACATAAAGTTGAATAGACTGGATGATCTTAACTGATGTGAATTATCTCCATAAGTATAGAGAATTAAATCAGAACACTAACACAGATTTAATTATCCTATCTACTAGAATAAAAACTGTTGTGTGTGTGTGTGCGCATATATCTCCTGTCATATTCATGGACTGAGAAACAATAGCAAGGCAGCATCAGTGTGGCTAGACACATCCACTTGCTTCCAACCAGGATCGAAACTCGACTGATTTGGTGTCTGTCGAAGTCCCTACTCCCTAAGCCATGGGCGTATGGAATAAGAGAGGGGAAATTTTAGTGTGTTATATATATGCAGTGTACACACAAACACCAGTCACCGAGAGAACTTAATTCAATATTGAACAGTAACATGTAATATATATATATTCTATTATAATAAAGCCCATTATGTGTGTATGTGTGTGTGTGTGTGTATATATATATATATATATATATATATATATATCTACTATAGTCATTCGCAGACAGATCTGTTTTGCTGTATTACAGCTCATCAGTATGGCTTAGATTCCAGTCGTTTCTTAACCCAGGATTGAAACTCGACCCAATTGGCGTCAGTCGGTGATTCTACCCCTAGGCCACGAGCGTCCAATAGAAGAAGGCAGGCTTTTTTGCGCGTATAAACACACCCAATAGCTAGAGTGCTCCAATTCATTATCGAATGAGTGGTGTGTAAATGCCGGAGTAGCTACTGTTTACAAAGTCTACCACTCTTCCAGAGTGCTCAATGTCACTCTAAGCAGTTTGGATTTTTTTTTCTTGTCTTAATGTAAGATACTCAATAGTAGGTGCATCAGTATATATGTTGCTGTCATTTTTGACAGTTTACTGATATGAATATTTTGCTGTCATTTTAGACAGCATGGGCACACTCATAAATTTATAATTTTTTTCAGGATTCTGCAAAGATTATTGAGTAAAAGGGACTCCTGTAAAAGTGCAGATGTTGCAACAGCCAAAATATTCTGAGTACAATAACCGATAGGAGCACACTGGTCTGAATAAAAATGCATATAATAATGGCAATTTCACATTCCGAAAATTGTAGCATAAATTTTTGATGCCATGGAGGAAAGTTCTATTGTAACATTGCCCACTGGAAACTTTCATCCATATGAAGATAACATATATACTTCTATGCGTGTATTGATACAAGAAAAAGAACCAATTTTAATCCTGGCTGAAGGCATAAATGGAAAAAATTCCCAACCCCAAAAAGAAAGCTACTATATATATATATATATGAAAACGTGACTGCATCAAAGACGACCATTAAAAAATTGACACTAAGAGATTATATATATATATATATATATATATATATCTTAAGGATGAAAGGAACTTTGAAAAATCTGCCTTTGATCTATTATTAAGCAAATACTGATTACTTCCAAGAAGATTTTTTTGTGTTACTTTAATCCTCTAGGTTTTAATATTGTCAGAAATGAAATCTTCAACTGTGTGTGTATATCTGTCTTCTTTCATATATATATATATATATATATATATATATATACACACACACACTAGTTGAAGTTAGCATGTCAGGCAGAAACTCAAGCCTTGGATCAAAGGTCATTATAATAACAAGAAAAGGATTCCTTTGTACTGATGGTAGTAAGTTGTAGTCAGTGTCAAGTTGTGTGACCTGGTTATTTGTACAGGTGAAGGTTAATTTTATGCTTTTTAATCATATTCATTTTTTATATTAAGAAAAAAACAAACAAACATACAACTCAGAAAAATCTATTTTTTGCTCTTTATTATTGAGTAAATCTTATCAATTCCTTATTTATGATCATCTTTGAACTTTTTCAACAACATTGGTTATGTACAGCATTTAGGGAAAGCAATGACAGGTATTGATAAGTTTCCAGTAACAAAATAAACACAAACATATTTTGGGAGGGAAAATTGGCTTTTTAAAGCAGGCAAATATTTTTTCTTTTCTGTACATTAATAAAACATTCTAAAGAAATTATAACCTACACTGGCTACAAATTTTATGACACTAATTAGTAAATTTTTGCATCAGAGAAAATCGGATGAGCTCCACTTTTTGCCTGCAGGGGAAAAGGTCTTTTACATACACTTTCCTCTGATTTTGATAAGTATGAATACCAAATTGGAGTGTTCTCTATTACGACATTTTGTCATATCTGCATAATTGGGTTATTGGCAACTAAACTGGTTTCCCCCCACCAGACTTTTCTGGTGAAGCGAGTGGCTAGACACTCAGTAGGAATGAAATCATGAACCACCAAAGAGCAGAATCTTTTTATGGAAGCCATTGCATTTCAGCATGTACAGTACGATAACATGTGCATATGCGTTCATATACATGGTAAGGAGTTTTGTACCGCCAAGCTATATTATGAGAGATCTTTGTGATTTTGGAATCCTTGGAAGAACTACATTGACCACTGCCACACTACCACTGATGTTAAATGAAGGTTCCTAATTTCTTTCTTATGTGATCTCAAGACACACATGGAGCGTTCAACCAGACGCAGTAAATATTAGGTAGCCTGACACTGATCAATCTGTTTAAATTCTCCAAACATTTAGATATACTAAACACAGATATGGGAGCAGCTTTAAGTTTATAACCTAACATACAGTTATTGTTTGAATTTTAACCTGCAATTGTCAAGGTTTAAATTTTCAATCTGTCATTAATATTAATAACAACATTCACTACTAAATTATGTGTACTGACAAGGAACAAGATTATCTTGAAAAAAATTTGTTGAAATGCTTTTTTATGACCTTAGGCTGTAGACTTATTGAATTACCAACATATGCACACTGACAAAATCAAGTATTAAAAACTGTTGAAATGTTGCCAAGGCTCAGATAAAAATCCCAACATCGATTAATATATTCCTAATAAAATAAACAAACGTGATTGATGAAACCTAAGGTGCAACATGGCATTTTTCACTGCCATCATGAATTGTCCAATATTGGTGTCTAGCCAAACTGAAAGGTGAATAGCAATTGTATTGGATATTTAGTCACTTGATAACCCCGACAGGTCATGTGTCTCTGAAGTGCATTATCAAAGAATAAAAACAATTTGATATTTCGTCTTTGAGATGAGGAATAGGGAACATACTTTAATTATTCCAAATTATTTGCTACTAAACCCAAATATTAACCTGAAAATACAAGCCAAGCTCTTAAAAGATCTTCAGCATATTAACACTTTCATACAGATGAGATGCACAGCACCAAACTCATTCAAAAATATCTAAGATATCAGCTGCAAATAATTGCTTTCTCAGATCAATGGCAAAAAAAATAGATTTTCACAAATTAATCCTGTAGGTTTCCAAGAGGATCCTCCTTTTTTGGACCTCATGGACTGGCATTAAAAAAAATCACCAGCTTAGCACGAGGGTAAATTTTTGTTTTAAAACCCGAAAGCTAATATCCCTTTAAATCTTTCCATAATACTCTTATTTCCATGCAAAATGTATATGCTGAACTCAAATCAACAATTAGATATTGAAGAAACCAATGTTTTTTGATGTTAACAATCAGAAAAAATTGGACTTCTTCTCGCTCTTTTTGTCAGCCATTACCAGCTTAGTGAGAGTCATTCATTGCTGAACAATTTTAGGCGTAGGAAGAAAATTTGGGCCTATTTACTTCCTTTACAGAAAACTCTTTGCAAAAATTACTACGCAAATACACGCAAATAACTTTTCATACACGCAAATACACGCAACTTTTTTCTGAAATTAAGTACCAAAAAAAAAATCATACTAAATAACAGTCTTCCTAGAGAAGCAATTATTAAAATGGATATCATATGTAACTTGATTATGCCATTATTTTCTTTTCAAGATGTTAATGTTCCACACTATTTCAAACAAAAGATTAGGAAAGAAATCCCCATCAACACTGGAAGGAGTGATAACAGCTACTGAACTTGAGAAAAATTGTTGTAAGAGATAGAATTTATAAATTTCAGCTGGCACTCATATGAATAAAAAATAATGACATAATGAAGATGTTGACTTTCCACACTACTTCAAACAAAAGTTTTGGAAGGTAACCCCACCATCAGTATATGAAAGAGTGATAACAGCTTCGACGTGAGAAAGCTATTCTTATGAAAAATTGTTTTAAGAGCAAGAATTTACAAATTTCATTCAGTTGTAGTACTGGCTGCTTGGGCAATGAATGCTGAATGTTTTCTAATATTACCACCGTTCTCATTTTGATTATAACAGATATTATGATAGACAACGTTTCAATTTAGTACCTTCTGGTCATCGTCAGTTTTTTTCTTTTTTGTAATTATTTCACCCAATCAAGGGGGTAATGCCACTAGTACACAAAGAATTACAGGGAGTGAAAGTGAAAGAAAAGACTGAGAATAGAAAGGACTGAGGAAAGGAGAAAAGATGAACAGGAATTAATAAGATAGAAGATGGCAATTGATGTTTCATTTTAATTTTTTGAAGACTGTATTTATCAGGGAAGCAAGTCAATGGAAGGGAGTTCCACAGATAGGGAGTTGGTTGTAGTCTGGCTGATATGAAATATCTGCTGATTATTGTGTTATTTCAACCTTTTATTAGAGCTTTTATATTCAGTGTCACACAGTTTGGACATTTAGTTATCATGGAAGGCTGATACTGGTTTTAATTTTTGAGATGAGAAATTATTCCATATTAGCCCAAAAATGGAGACCTGAAGATAACTAGAGAAAAATTGGCTGAAATGTGTTTATAATGTCATCTATAATAACAGAAATGACAATAGTTTAAATAAATACAAAAATCGTAATATCAATAGTAGATTAAAGATTCAGTTAAATTTACAACCTCTCCTGATGACAGGTAACAACTGTTTCTCATTATATGTTATTGAAAATAGTCACTTTGAGTACATTGTGTTTTGCTTAATGATCAAAAGCAAGCACTTTTACTGGACACAACACTGCAAAATCTGACTTGTAATTGCATAAAAATCAGCGACTGACACATCTACACCACAAAACAATACCAAGTCCTGTAGCAAAAGTTGCTGGTGGTGACAGGGGTGGCAATACCACTTTAGCCACCAAAACTGTGTTACTTCCCCTGGTTGGCAGCTGATGAGGGCAGAGTATCATATGTGCTTTCATTAATTTGAACTTCACTGGGTGCCCCATATGTTTGGCTTTGTGCCACATGTAAGCTGCACTTAGAAAATCTCCATATTTAATGTCTTTATATATCAACATTTTAATTTATATTTTCCTTTTGTGAAGTGGGTTGTCTTCTTAACCGTGAGCTAATGATCAGTATGAAAGTAGCTTTACAAAGCAGATTAAATTTTTAATAAAATATCTATTGCTATTATTTTGTGTGGTTTTACAATTATATATTCTCTCTTTTAATAGCTTTGATGGTCTTCATAAATGTCTGTTTTTTGTTTGTGTTTTTTTTTAAAAGAAAGCATACACGACTGAACAATCTAAATTACTAGTCCCAATCTTTTTTTAAAAACCTCATAATGCTTAGAGCATTTAAAAAAAAAAAAATGAAAGCAATTTAAGTCAGTCTCAAATTTCAAGACGTTTTTCAAAGTACCGTAAAATGGCATCAATCAATACAGAAGCCAAACATGAGTATCATTCTGATAATGGCCAGCAGCAGCAGTTGCCTGTTGGGGGTGGGGGAATGTGGGGGGGTATGCCACTTGTCATTTAACTGCATCTTAGGTTCTTCACTTTAGCCAGTCGCCTTCTAATAATAGACTTTTGTCTTTTAGTTTCTTTGTTGCTGGTTGTGTTTTTTTTTTTTTAGAAAGTTTCTTTGACATGACAAAATCTCAATTCTCTTCCTCTTGCTTGCCACAATATAGCACCAAGCAACAGACTGACAGAAAAAAATAAAAATAAAAAAAAATATTTGAAACAAAAAAAAAAAAAACCATTAAGTTTATTGTTTTGAACATCTTTTTTTTTCTATCATAAAGGAAGCTGCTTTATGACTCTTTTTGGGGGTGGTCTTTTATTTGAGTCGTGTAAGAAATATTTTTATTTTGTCCATTTCAATATTACCTATCATGCCCTATGGTAAATCTTAAATGACTTACAAATTCAACTTATTTATTAAATGCTTTACCATCAGGTTAACTTTGTGTGTTAATGGAGGTGCATTGTGGTGCAATGGATATCAGTTCTGAATAAGAATTCAGAGAACCAAGTTCAAACTCTAGTCAAATTTGTTTCATTCATTTATGCATAAAACTCCTTGAGAAAGGTATGAATCCATCTCTTCTCCCTCCAGCTATAGGTTGAATAGCAGGACACTAGATTCTATAACATTGATTAGCAACCAGTCTACTGCAGAAAGTAATGGCAACCTACTGCAGGAAAATTTTCTGCCTAGTCAGTCATGTCTCTTTTGAGACATGATCACCCAAGTGTGTATCACAACTTTGTGCAAGCTGTCTGTCCAGAGTAAGAAACAAAAATGGTGCCAAATTAAAATCAATCTAATGCCATCAGAATACTATTCTTTCAATGTAACATCACTCAACAAAGCCCAGGCCTAACTAATAAAACCACAACATTTAGGCAAAATTCAACTTTATTTCTCAACATAGTCTCCTTCTAGGGTGATACACTGATTCCAATGCTTCTCTAACAATTCGATGTCTTTTCTGCAAAACAATTTGTCTTTGTCCTACAAATATGCCCAGGTTCCAATATCATTTCTTCATTTGAGCCAAATTTCTTTCACTGGAGCATTCTTTTGAGGTCTGCAAGCAACCAGTAATCGCTGGTCAGATTTGGAGAATAGGGTGGATGTAGAAGCAATTCAAACTGCAATTCTTAGTTTTGCCATCATTGCAATCAACCTGTTACATGGTGTGTTGTCTTGGTCAAAGATTACTTTTTACTTCTTCATTTGAGGCTGTTTTTGGCGATTCCTTCCTTCAAATGCATCAGTAATGCTATATAATATTCACTATTTATGGTTCTTCCTTTCTTAAGATAATCAATGAACAAAATACCTTGCGCATCCGAAAATATGGAGACCAAAAACTTGTCTGTTGATGTTTGCATCTTTGATTGCTTTGGAGGGCTTTCACCTGCTGCTGTCCACTCAGCTGACTGCTGATTTGACTCTGGAGTGAAGTGGTGGATCCAGGTTTCATCCCTTGTCACATGTTTAGGCAAAAGCTTCTTGTGGCATTGAAACAGCTGCAAACAACGCTCTGAATCATCAAAGCATTGTTGCTTTTGATCAACTGTGAGCAAACGCTGCACCCACTTTGAATACAGTTTTCTCACTGACAAATGTTCATGCAAAATTGTGAATACACTGCCTTATGACATGTTTAACTCCTCTGCTGTCTCACACAATTTCAATTCACAACCAGCCAAAACGAGTTCACCTAGTGATTTTGGGCAACCTGAATTTTCAACATCCTTTTTATCTGTACAACTGCATTTAAAGTCAGCATGCCACCTATTAACCATTGTTTCCAACGAAGCAGATTCTGAATAATATTTATCAAGCCATTGCTTTGCTTGAACATTTTTTTTCTCATCAGAAAATCAACACATGAAATTCAGATTTGTTTTTGGTTTTGAAAATTTGCAACAATAACTTCACTCAAATTAAATAAGTGTAAATTGTAAACTAATAATCCAATTGGGTCCAAATTTTGTCATGTGCCTTTTGAATGTAAGTACTTCATAAAATTCATATGATTTTTTTATTAGTGGCACCATCTATATGTCAGGCTTGGGATTTATTGAGTGATGTATTACTTGTTTGTTTCCAGTTTACAAACCTTTTTTTTTTTTTAAACTTATTTAGGAATTTTATTGGATCTAAGATTTTATATATGAGTAGTGTAATGGATATCCGCACATTATGGAATTAGTGGGTCAAGCTCATATTCTAAGCTAATCTGTTGCATATACTTTCATACAAATGCTTCTCCTCCCCTCACAAAAATGGGTTAAATAGCAGGGTAGATCTGGCACACTTGTTTTGGATGGCAACCAGTCTGAGAGAAGGACAACTCTTTATTCTAAACTATAGAGAAGGTAATGAGAAACAACTATGTTTCCTAAGAATTCATGACAATTTACAGATAATAAAGAAAAGGCATATGTGGAGAGCCATGATCACCTGTGTCTTGATGAGATATAGCATTAAAAACATATGCTAAAACTATTTGATTATTTCAGCAACTGGCTCAGTTTTTATCAATGGAGTAATCTACTAAATTTCAAGGATACTTTTATCAAATAACAACTCTGTATTGGTCAGGTATTATCTAGAAATTTTTTAGTAGATTTAATCACACAATTAAAACTTACAAAACATTTTGAATAGCAAACGACATGTCTTCTTTTTATTTTTTTTATTAAGCATCTCAACCCAAGCAAAAAATTAAAAAAAAACTAAGACAAACCGAGTTAATGAATGTGAAGAACATTGAGAAATGTGGCCGAGGTGAAAGGACAATAAAAAGAACAGGATACAAGATGACAGGAGATGACAATTGATATTGCATTTAAATGTTTGAAGATTGTAGTTGACCAGAAAATAAGAAGCTGTCAGAGAGTGAATGGAACATCAATCAATTATCTCCAATGGAACAGCAATCGATGACAACCACTCGTCTCCAATGGGACATCAGCCGATGACAACCACTCGTCTCCAATGGGACATCAGCCGATGACAACCACTCGTCTCCAATGGGACATCAGCCGATGACAACCACTCGTCTCCAATGGGACATCAGCCGATGACAACCACTCGTCTCCAATGGGACATCAGCCGATGACAACCACTCGTCTCCAATGGGACATCAGCCGATGACAACCACTCGTCTCCAATGGGACATCAGCCGATGACAACCACTCGTCTCCAATGGGACATCAGCCGATGACAACCACTCGTCTCCAATGGGACATCAGCCGATGACAACCACTCGTCTCCAATGGGACATCAGCCGATGACAACCACTCGTCTCCAATGGGACATCAGCCGATGACAACCACTCGTCTCCAATGGGACATCAGCCGATGACAACCACTCGTCTCCAATGGGACATCAGCCGATGACAACCACTCGTCTCCAATGGGACATCAGCCGATGACAACCACTCGTCTCCAATGGGACATCAGCCAGCAACCACCGTCCAATGGGACATCAAGCCGATGAACCACTCGTCTCCAATGGGACATCAGCCGATGACAACCACTCGTCTCCAATGGGACATCCGATGCAACCACCCGTCCAATGGGACAATCCACCATGAACCACGTCTCCAATGGGACATCAGCCGATGACAACCACTCGTCTCCAATGGGACATCAGCCGATGACAACCACTCGTCTCCAATGGGACATCAGCCGATGACAACCACTCGTCTCCAATGGGACATCAGCCGATGACAACCACTCATCTCCAATGGAACATCAATCGATGACATTATGAAGAAAAAGTTCCACAAGTAAGCGTGAGGAAAGAAACTTAACATACCACTTACGGGTTATAACAAAAAGAAATTTACATTGCGAAAAATTTAAATGCTATATAATATCAATCCTCTTATATTGCAGGGAATGCTGGGCACTTTCCACCCAGAAAAGGAGGAGACAAAACAATGGAGCATGGGAGCAATGAGGATGTTTTAAGCAAAAGGAAAGACACAGATAATTAGAAAGTTATAGTTGAAGTTCTTCAGAAACATGAGAGAAGAGGGTTGAGCGAATTTGACACTTAAAGGACATATTGAAAGCAAGAGGCACAGAAAGAAACTGAGTCACCTAGAAAAACTGTCTAAATGGATGTCCAAACAGTGAATTGGGAGGATAGTAAAGACACAAACATTTCTAAGAGCTACACAAACCAAGAAACTGTGGAAAGTCATAAGACAATTCACTAGTTAAGACCCTTCCAACTCATATACATCCATGAGCAAATTAATTGAAACAAAATGAATAATGCCTTCCCAGGATCTTTTACACTTTCCCTAATCATATATATATATCATCTATTGGCATTGTTTTTCTCTTCTGACCACATTTTCCTTGATGGTTTGAACTCATGAATCCAGTTTGTTTGTTCGCCATGATGACACAACCGACAGTTGAAATACTGATACAAACAATACGCGCGATCTCTCTATAAGGCTTGCAAGTGTGTTTGTGCAGTGTTACAATTTTTATACGCTACCTCAAAGTAACGTCCATCACAGACAATGGCCATAACTAATCAACAGTTGAGACAATAATGCCTGGGTGTGATAAAAGTCTGATGCAAATCATGGATGACACAATATTTTTCAAGGCGAGACAAATTTTATCATACACCCTGAAAATAGATTTATATTGTTGCATACCACTTGGATGACCTAATCTGAGGAAAACAAAATAGAAATCGATTACACCCTGTCACTCCAGTGGGTCTAAAACTGATTGTATGGGGAAAGAAAGGAAACTAAAGCAGATGTTTCAACTAATTTGCACAAGAGTGTGTGTGTGTGTGTATATATATATATATAAATTAGTTTTTGGTCATAATTACTAAAAGTATCGCCCAGTTCACACTCCACCCATGTCTATTGAACAGGTGAAGAGGCTCATCCCTTGTTCCCTGTTTAGGATGTGGTTTCCGGCTTTCTCTTTTCCAGTTTTTTCACTCTTGTGTAACCCCCTCCACATCAGTGGCATTATTGCCTTGCTTGGGGTGATATGATAAAAAAAAAAAATTAGACCAGGACACAATTGTATTAAAAAGTGTTAATACAACTGTAGAACTTTTGAATATTTTTCATTTAAAAACGAGTTATTTTGCGGCCTAGATTTCTACTTTTCTGTGTTTTCAAGCAATTTATAATAACCGATTTTACTGGTCTTAATTAAAACTAAAGTATAAAAAAAACCCCGGTATAACTTGGAACACAGTAAAAATAGCCAAACCTCACAATGATGGTAAAATATTTAGATTATGCTAGGAAAAATTGGTTATTATGTAGTTCCCAGACAAAAATGAATTACTAAATAAAAGAACAGAAATTATGTCCAAGTATTACCATACAAACAAATACTTACTAGGATCATACAATCATGGATGAAAGCTTTCTAAGATCTTTAAATAACTTCCCCTAATTTTGAAAATTGCACATTCATAGAAGATACCTGTTACCTGGGCATTTGTTAAACAGTAAAATCAGTTATTGTAAATCAGCTGATGACACCAAAAGGTAGAAACCTAAGGTGCAAAATAACTTGTTTCCAAGTGAAAAATTATGTAACATATATATATATATATATATATATATATATATATACATGCATATGTACACATCGCTCATTCAGTAAAAATGAATTGGAGCACTCTAGCTATTGGGCACGTAATATGATATGCACTAAAAAGACTGCCTCCTTCCACCTGACGCCAATTCGGTCGGGTTTCGAGCCTGGGTTATGTAGCAATTGGAGTCTAACCATACTGATGAGCTGTGATACAGCGAAACAGATCTGTCTGCGGATGACTATATATATATATAGGTTCATATTCTTGCACACAACTGCAAATGACCTAATCTGAGGAAGAAAATAGAAATCAATTACACCCTGTCACTTCAGTGGGTCTAAAACTGACTGTATGGTAAAAGAAAGGAAACTAAAGAAATTGTTTAAATTAATTTGGAGTAGGGTGTATCTCAAGCTGTACCTGGTCAGTAAACAGAACATATTTAGACATGTTGTCAAATTCAGTTTCGCAATTTTTGGTATTTTCTATTTCATGTTTGAACAATCGCAATGTCCAAATCAATTTCGGTGCTGGTTTAAGATTACATTCCATTTCTATAAGTATGCCTTGCGGACATCCTACTGTTGCTACTTCTTTTATTGTAAATCCAAATGGAAAACTTATTGCACTGCAGGAAATCAATGAAACACATATGATCACAGCACTTACTCAATCTATGCCAAATTCAGTCCGGCATGGATTGCATGTTGAACATGCAATATCGAATGTGGACTAATAAATCGGGAAGATATTAACAATAGTAAGACCTGATACTGCAATAAGTATGAAAAGTAAACAAGTATTTATTACAGATGTTGGTTTGAACATTTTGATACAATGGAGCAATCTAAAAATATTTCTTTTAAATTTCTTAAAAAAGCTTAAAAAATAATTATATTTATCAACAAATAATTTCTGAAAAGTTCAATGAAGTCTTATAATTATCTGATATTTGGGTTCAAAAAATTAATTTTTCTTGTCTCCAAATTCATCACTTTATTGTTCATTCCAGGGTGGGTGTAGTCCAGAATGAGTGAGGGTGGACTGCATTATTCCAATGCCTTATTTAAAGCTCTTATAATTATCGGATTTTGGAGTTTAAAAAACTAATTTTTCTTTTTTCCAAATTTGTAATTTTATTTTTTTATCTCAGGACAGGTGTTGTCCAGAAGGAGTGTTATTTAAAACTCAGTCAAATTGTGTATTTGTGCACAAGTAATTTTTTTTTAATGATTTCACCCCATACAAAGTGTTAATGCCACTGATGTGCAGGGGGTTACATAAGAGAGTTGAAGTATTAAGCAGGAGGAGAGTGAAGACGAAAACAAACCAGCTACAGGGGGTGAAAGAGAAAGGGCAAAAGAAGGATGTGAACACAGGAGTGAAGACAGTTGCGAAGGTAGAGAGAAAGGAAAAGAACAAGATAAACGGGGTGATGTAGAAAGGGCTGGAGTTAAGTGGATAAGAGATGGGAATTGACTTTGCATTTAAATTCCTGGTGGTCACAGCCATCAGGAAAGCAAGGGAGTTCCACAGGTGGGAAGCACAAGAAAAGAAGCTGATGGAATAGAATTGTGACCTGCATTTGGTTGATCTAACTGTAAAAGGGTGAGATCTTGTTGCCAGTCTGGTTGCCTGAGTAAATTCTTGTGGAGGGGGCACCAGTGACCTGAGTTCGTCAGAGCAGAAGCCATAAAAATATTTATAGAAGAGACAGAGATAAGTCATAACTCATGCACAGAATAGACACAGTCCTATTTCTGCCAGAGAAGATATTTTCCTTATTAAACTTTCTCAAATGTGGAGGCAGATGTTATAGACACTGTTTATAAAAAACAAAAATGTGGTATCCATTTCAACAAAAGAGTGTTCACTATAATAACATTTAAAGTAAGTCTTATTCAATACATACACAAATGCCAAGTCACATGCAGACAATATGTGAAAGATGGAGAATCAACTTTTCTTTTATAATATCAGTCAGTCAAGTGCCATACATGATATACACTTGAATGATCATGTCTCAAAAGAGACATGATAGACTGGGTAAAAACTTTTCCCACAGTAGGTTGCCATTACTTTCTAGGGTAGAATGGTTGCCAACTGAGGCTATAGAACCCAATCTGTCCTGCTATTTAACACATAGATGGAGGGAGTAGTGACAGATTCATACCTGTTCCCCAAGGGTATTTGTGGATGAACGAATGCAACAAAATCAACTAGAATTTGAACTTGGCACTCTTATTCCTTGTCCCAAGCCAATATCCACAGTACCACAATGCACATCCTCATTCTATAACATAGATTGCAAATATTCACAGGTAATTAATAATTACATGTTTTTTCATTATTAATTTCTGAATTACTGAATTTTCATTGGTCAGGAAAATTTGATTTTTTTTTTTAAATATAAATCTAAAATTCAATAGTTTTCATTCTTTTCTTTATAATATTCCTAAAAAATAATTATTCTTGATTCACTTTTTAACACTATTTACTACATATTCCCTTGAAAGGGATCAAATCAGATATGGTTTCTAAATTAAGTCAGCCGTTAGCTCACCTCTCCTGACACATTGATAAAATTAAAAATTCATTTTAGAATATATTCTCTGAATGATTTTTTTAAAATAATTATTTTTATACTTTATTCATCAATGAGTTTGTAATTGCTTTATTTTTTAAACATACAACTACAAACCCAACATTGGTGACTAAAATATAATCTTTGCAACTTTAACCACTGAATGAGTATATGGTTTTGCAACTTTGAAAGCTAAAATTGATTAAGCAGATAGTGAATGGTTTCATAGAATTTCATAGTTTGAGAAGAAAAGTTTATCTACTTTTTTTGCGATTGAAAATTGGATTCCTCTTTGAAATCCTTTTATACTGAACTTGGCAGTTTATACGTTTGACGTTTTCTTCCTTTTTGGTTTTTATAAATTTGGAATCACATGTGGCAATATGACTGCACTAGTGTATTCTGAGATATTCTCAGAAACATTAATACCAAGATAGTAAATCAGGTTAGCCCACATTGGCTTCTCCTGTTGGGAGTGCCAGACTTTTCAAATCCAGCTATTGCGAAGAGTTTGAACAAGAATAAAAAATGACTGCGCTCTCATAAAAGAATTTTTACACCAGCACAATTGTACGAAAGTTAAAGCAATGTCAATTGAAGCTAAGGAAAACGTTTGAAAAAGAAAAAGAAACAAAGATGGTGAAGCAGAAAGAGTAAGGAAGAAAAGAAACAAGAAAGAGGAAATGAATGGGAATGTAGAAAGATTGGAAAAAATGAAAGAAAGATGAGAATTATTCCCCTTTCTATATTAATTGAAGAAAGAAAAAGCAAACATAAGGTAAAAAGAAATTAAGATAATAAAAGATGAAATATAAGATGATGTAAAGATAGAAAGGAAAACTAAGAAAACCAAAAGAAGATATGAGAATAGCAAGAAATGAAGAAGCTTAAATTAGAAAAGTGTAAATTATTTTTTTAAAATACAGAAAATAAGCTATAATAAAATATGGCAGAAATGAAGGAAAAAGAACAAAAGCCAAAAAAAAAGAATTATCAAAACTAGTGTAGAAATTAAAAAAAAATATATTAAATGAATAAAAGCAAATAAATAAACAAAATATTTTTTAACAAATGAAGTGCAGACATGAAGAAATCATAAATGAAAAAATAGTTTTTTTAATGAATGAAGTGAAAAGGAGGAACGTGAATCCAGAAATGACAAACACTTGAGGGAATTGATAGAAAGAAGCCATGAAAAAAAATAGGACAATATATATATATATATATATATATATATATATATATAAGTTTAAAATAATAGTGTAAAATTAGCATAAAAATATAAAAGAATTCAGTAGAAAACATGAAGGTAGAATGATTTTTAAAGATGATAGAAAATAAGAAAAAGAAAGAAAATTCATAAAAGAAGAAGAAAACTAGACAGAAGAAAAGTGATGAAAGAGAAATGATGACAAAAATAGTTGGAAGGAGGAATAAAAATAGAAAATAAGAATAGAATGAGGAAATATTTATTGTAACAAAAAAAAACATTTGCTTCCCCATGTCTCTTCTATAAATACTTCCATGGCTTCTGCTCCGATGAACTTAGATCACTGGTGGCCCCTAGGTTTGAATTTGCACGAGATACTAGATTAGCAACTAGATCCCACCCTTTTACAGTGAAACCGATAAAATGCAACCACAACTCCTACTCCAACAGTTTCTTTTCTCGTACTTCCCGACTGCGGAATTCCCTTCCACACGACTGCTTCCCCGACAGCTACAACCTCCAGGAGTTTAAATGTAAGGTCAATAGACACCTCCTAACACAATAACTCGCTTCCATTCTTTCAAACACTCTTCCCATCCTCCCAACTACCTGTCACCCCCCTTCTGACATTTCCTATATCTAACCACTCTTTCTATTTACCTTCCCCTATGTAGCCCCAAGCGCAATAGTGGCAGTGGAATGCCTTGCTTGGGGTGAAACGATTAAAAATTTAAAGAAACTGAACAAATAAATAAAAAGAGTAAAGAAAAGATTATGTTGGAGAAGAAGGAATGGATAAAAAAAAAATGACAGTCTGAGAAAATGACAAAAAATAATCAAATATATTGAAACAAAAATAGCAAACTGAAGGGGGGGAAAAAGTGAAAGAAAAATTCAAATGATAAAAGAAATAAAGAAGAAGTAATTAAAAAAAAATAAAAGAAAAGAAGAATATTCTCTCGTGAAAAATAAAGATAAGATTTGTATAGAATGCCTGATTTACACTACCTGGGGAGGAGCAAGAATTTATAACTGGAATTCAGATTAAGTCGATCTTGTACACTTTCTTTGGACATATACGTATCTATGTTTGTGTCTCATTTTTAACCTGCTATATTTTTGGTTGTATTCTATGAAAAAAGAATGAAAATACTTTGCTTTCAAATCTGGGTACAAATATAGCAGTCAAAGAAAATGACAAGCCTCAAAACAACTGACTGTTCATTTGTCAAAACTGCATCTCTTTATTAAACCTACTTAAGGAAACATGATACATTTATAGAAAGCAGTCCCACAGGTTATAAGGTCTGAAGATGAATCAGAAATGCTTGGTTGATGAAGCTCGTTAATTCTAAAATTGCCAGGGAGAATTGCAGGTCGCTCCAAAGAGAAAGCTCGATGATTAGAATCTGTCCAAGTTTATTCTAATTAAAAAAGGTGTGTTGCATTTATAAACTTGTGCTCATTGAATAAATATCAGCAAAGGAACAGTATTTTTCTTAAGAGATAAAATCTAAGAATGTATACAGATATTTTTTTTTGACTCAATTTCTGAAACAAGGTGTAATTTTTCTGATGTAATGAATAAGTAATGAATATATATACACCTTGGTTCCCCTTCACTGGAATGTGATTGGCTGGTGTCAGCCATAAATATAGACTAAGGCAAGAATGTTCAGAGATCCAGAGATCAATTGGTCATCCACTAGAGATCTACCACTAGAGGTCTACATCTATTGACTACACCTACATCTCAGGACACTGCACACTACGAGTATCGTCCATTATGTCTACATACCAGATTGTGCTACCCAGTCACATTTGCCTAAACCACTTAACTACCTTGAATGATATATATATATATCCCATTCCGGGACATATGACTTTTTTTTATATTTGGACCAATGTTCTTCTCTGAATGGTTTCTATCACAACAGTTTAGCTGTTAAGCCCACAAGACCTTTTCAGGTAATTTTTAATCAAAGTAACTGTCAGTGAACTTTAAAATAAACCCTTTATTCAATTTATGGGTTAAATTTGTTTATGTTCCACTGTCCTCCATATCTCATTTGTTTCATTTCTTTTGTTTTTCCCCTATCAGTAATTGTTCACCCTGTTTCCAGTGAATCGAGATCTGTATTACCTGGCACAAGGATTGACCCTAAGGTTATTTGGATTAACAAGCACCAGAATAAGGTTGGAGGGCACAATGGTAAAAAAAAAAGTGAGTGGGTGGGTGGGTGATTTTTATTTATTTATTTTTTTTTTACTGCTTATCAACCTTTTTTCAGGTAATTTGAAGCCAGAATATATTTTTAAATACTAATAAACTTTTTTGAGATAATAATGATTTACAAAAACAAGTCATACTAATTAACCCATAGCTGGCGGGAGAAGAGTTGAATTCATACCATTACTGATTCCAAGTTGTATTTTAACGAGATTTGATGTAAGTACCCAAAACATTGTCAAAATAACAACAAAGATGAGGACACAAGTCCAAAAGTAGATGGAAATGTAAAAGTAGATGTAAAGATATAGAGAGATATATAGAGATGTAAAGATATAGAGATATATATAGAGATATATAGAGATGTAAAGATATAGAGATATATAGAGATGTAAAGATATAGAGATATATATAGAGATATATAGAGATGTAAAGATATAGAGATATATAGAGATGTAAAGATATAGAGATATATAGAGATGTAAAGATATAGAGATATATAGAGATGTAAAGATATAGAGATATATAGAGATGTAAAGATATAGAGATATATAGAGATGTAAAGATATAGAAAGATATATAGAGATATATAGAGATATATAGATGTAAAGATATAGAGATATATAGATATAGATATAGAGATATATAGAGATATATATAAAGATATATAGAGATGTAAAGATATTGAGACTTGTTAAACAGCAAAACGAAGTAACCTGAACTAAAAATTGTTTCTGTAAAAGGAAGCATTATAAGAATCTGCATACCATGTCTCTTCAAGATTACAGCTCTTCTCAACTTCTTGGCCTTTGTAGCCCGTAATAAATTTTGTCTTTTTGTTATTTCCTAAACTCTCATTTACTCAAGCTTTTTTTTTTTTAATCATATCACCCCGAGCAAGGCGGTAACACTACTGATGTGCAGGGGGCTACGTAATAGTGAAAAGATTGGAAAAGAGAAAGCCGGAAACCATATCCTAAACAGGGAACAAGGGATGAGCCTCTGAACCTGTTCAATAGATGCGGGCGGAGTATGAACCGAGCTAAGTAGATTATGTATTGATTTCCCCAAGCCCTCTTGCCTTTAGTATGTGCTGTGAGAATCAAATTCTCAAGCCCGCTTTCCACATTATGTGCCTTAGGAATCTCAACTATCACTTTTTGAGGTTAAGTATAAGAGTCTTTTTTGTTTTCTCTAAAACTGCTTGGCTCACATGTTTAGTTCATGGTATTCTCAGCATCCTTCTGTAGAACATTTCTGTTGCTTCAGGTTTCTTCTTCATCTACAAGGAGACTGTCTAGCATTTAAGACCATATTTTTATACATAACAGTTCAATATAATTTTCTTTCTAACAAAATTTCTCTACTTTTAATATTTTACTTAGCTTTTGGAAATCATCTTTTGATATCCCAATATCTGTTCAGACTTCAGTATAGCACTTTCTGTCTGCTGTTAGAACATTTCCCAGATATTTAAATTGTTGTACTTGTTTGATTTTTGTATCTCCAATTGGTCATTTGCAAGCTGAGCTGCCTCTTTTGCTGACAATCATGCATTCTTTCTTCTTGCAATTGATGTTTGACAATAGGCTTTAAGAATTTAAGTTCAATATCAGCTGTCACCATCTGTCGCCTTGAACATTGTTTTTTTATTGCCCTCACTGTTTCTCTCACTCTCAGTAATACCTTGCATTCTCATGACTGCATTCCCTCATTTAGGGTGAAATGATTAAAAAGAAAAATAATTTAATCATGGCACCTGTGTTTAGTTCCTCAGGTGTACTTGAACTCGGAATCTTGTGCTTTGGAGTCAGATACATTACTGCTACTGCAGAAGGAAATATAAGTCAAAACACTTTTCTTTTTAGTAATTTCTCCAGTGGTAATTTGATTTTTTTTTTTTAAATCATACCCCAAGCAAGGCAGTCCACTGCCACTATAGTGCAGGGGGTTACATAGTGATTGGGTATAGGAAATGTCAGAAGGAGGGTGATAGACGAGTTAGGAGGTACATAGGGAGAGTGTTGAAGGGAATGGGTACAAGTTAGTGTGTTTGGAGGTGTCTATTGACCTTATATTTAAACTCCTGGAGGTTGTAGCTGTCGGGGAAGCAATCATGCGGAAGGGAATTCCACAGGCGGGAAGTATGAGAAAAGAAGCTGTTGGAGTAGAAATTGTGGTTACATTTCATCTGTTTCACTGTAAAGGGGTGGGGCCTAGTTGCCAATCTAGTATCTCGTGCAAATTCACACCTAGGGGGCACCAGTGATTTAAGTTCATTCAAGCAGAAGCCGTGAAAATACTTATAAAAGAGGCACAGGGAAGCCACGTCACGCCGGTGAGAGAGTGACTGCAGGCGGCCAGCTAAGTCGGTATCTAATTTGTAATTTTCATTCATGGTTGTCCCTTTTGCTAACAACCATATATTCTGTCTTCTAGTTGCTTTTTTTTTCATGCTTTCCTTCTCTGCTTTCCCTAATTCTAGTAGTTTCCCTTCTGTGTCTGCTGTCAATGCTGTGTTGTCCATATATTTTATATTGTTAAGATTGTGACCACAAATAAAGAATTCTGAGAGGACTTCTAATTCTCTTTGATTCACTGTAATGATTGAATAAGTCTGGTAAGAAGACACATCCTTGTCTTAAACATTTTTCTATTTTTGTCTATTTACTGCTTTCATATTCTAACCGTATGCAAGCAGTTTGCTGCCAGTATAGAATTGTTCAAATATCCTTGCCAAAATGTCAAGGTTACAGTACTTACATTATTTGGACTATTGTCCTCATCTTTGTTGCCATTTGTATGACGTTTAATAATAAATCATTCTATTTGTTTATATTTCTGAGATGAGATAGTATTTACAGTATTCGGACTATTGTCCTCATCTTTGTTACCGTTTGTATGATGTTTTGGCTGTTGTACACTCCAGTTGTACACTTACATGCAAATACCCTTGGGAAAGGTATTAATCCATCTCTTCCTTCCAGTTATGGGTTAAATAACAGGACAGATTGGGTTCTATAGCCTTGGCTGGCAACCAGTCTACTGCAGAAAGCAATGGCAACCTACTGCGGGATAATCTTCTGCCCAGTCAATCATGTCTCTTTCGAGACATGATCGCCTAAGAGTGTTTCACGTATGGCACTTAACCGACTGACATTCTAGCCTTCTTCAAGTGCTAGGAATCTCAAACCCAACCCTTTATTACAATCACTAGAATATATGAACTTGCCTAATGCTTCTTCTGGAAGTCTTGAGTTATCTCCCTCCAACCCTGCGAGTTACTTGTTCACCACTGCTATAGCCTGGTATATATATATATATATATATATATATATATATAAGAATAATTATATATTAGAATTAGTTCTTGAATAAGTTCTCACTGTTCTTCAACAGATAGCATTCCCAGAATTGTGTGCATGTAGTTTCAGAGGATAACGCATTTATTAGAAAGTACTGTAAGCAAGATTGATATTCAGTGCATGCTATTTCAACAAAGTTTAAACCACTTTAGTATTTGTCTATATTTCTGAGGTAGTATTTATAATATTTACATAATTCAGAATATTGTCCTCATCCTTGTTGCCATTTGTATGATGTTTTGGCCATTGTACACTCTATATAGAAGTTGGCTCAGTAGATATAGACGTTGGTTAGTTCCTGTGACTTCACCCAAAAGAGTTGTGAGTTCAATACCAGGATACAGCAGTGGTGAAAAAGTAACTTGCAGGGTTAGAGGGAGATAACCCATGACTTCTGATCTTGGCATTACTACTACACAAGGAATGAGAATGATATAACCCAGAGGAAATTGATTTTGACATTAACACAAGACTCAATAAATCATGGACATAACTAATAAAACAACTTCTAGGCAAAATTTGACTTTATTCATAAACATAATCTCCGTCTAGGATGATACATTGATTCCAACACTTCTCTAACACTTCGATGCCTTTTTTGTAGAAAGATTTGTCTTTGGCCTTAAAATACACCTCAGTTTCCGATATCATTTCTTCATTGGAGCTAAATATTTTTCTCTGGAGCATTCTTTTGAGGTCTGAAAACAACCAGTAGACACTGTCGGGGCAGATCTGGAGAATAGGTTGGATGTGGAAGCAATTCAAAGTGCAATTTCTGATGTTTTGCTATTATTGTGATTGACTTGTGATACCTTGCTTTGTCTTGGTGAAAGATCACTTTTCACTTCTTCATTTTTGGCCATTTTTTGATGATTTATTCCTTCAAACACACCAATAATGCTATATAATATTCGATATTGATGGTTCTTCCTTTCTCAAGGTAATCAATAAAGAAAATATTTTGTGCATCTCAAAATATGAAGGCCAAAACCTTGTCTGCTGATGTTTGCATCTTTGGTCACTTTGGACAACTTTCACATACTGCTGTCCACTCAACTGACTGCCGATTTGACTCCAGAGTGAAGTGGTGAATCATTGATGTGTTGTTGTTTTGATCGACTGTGAGCAACATGACACCCACTTTGAACACATTGACAAATGTTCATGCAAAATAGTGAATATGTTCAACTCCTCTGCTATCTTATGCAACTTCAATTTACAATCGGCCAAAAAAAAAAAAATTATGGATCTTTTTGGTGTTTTTCAGGACAACTGCCAATTTTGAGCAACCTGAGCATTCAGCATCATTTGTGTCCGTACAACCACATGTAAAGTCAGCATACCACCTGTTAAAAATTTTTTTCCAATGGAGCAGAGTCCGAATGACAATTATCAAACCATGAAAAGGATTTTTTTTCTCATCAAAAAGCAATGCTATATCAACACATGAAATTCAGAATTTTCAATTGTTTTGAAAATTTGCAACAGTAGCTTCAACTCAATAACTGTAATTTGTAAACTAATAATGTATACTAATCCGATTGGGCCCAAAATTTGTCACATGCCATTTCAAGGTTAGTACTTCATAAAAATCACATGGATTTTTTATTAGCAGCACTATCTATACGTCAGGCCAGGGACTTATTGAGTGATGTGTGTAATTTAACAATGTTTGATGTGTATTAATATTAACCCAACATGTTTTTTAATTCATACATTGCACCCATTTTTATATATTGTCATTTTTATTAAAAGATTTAGAAGTTTGTTCATATCATTGTTATATATCATGTATTATTATTGTGTTTTTCTGTGTGCAGATCTTTTCATGCAAGTCATAAGATGTTTTCTTTATTCTATTTGTCAAAAGCTGCATTCAAAGAAAATAGTTCTTTTCTTCTGTTTGAAAGAATGAAGAATGTCACAAAAAAAAAAAAAAAAAAAAGGTTTTGAGGGGAGAATCTGGCACAGACAAACAGAATGCTTAAATGAACTGCATAGAAAAATATTTGCATGCATGGTTTTTGTAAGTTTGCTTTTCCCTTTGTTGATTAAAATATAACAGAATATTGAATTGCAAGAACTGAAACCTGCACAGCAGCACTTTGCATGTGACACTGCATGGATCTATAATACTCCTCTACCCAACACACTCATATGGATACACCCCACCATATATATATATATATATATATATATATATATATATATATATATATATATAAGCATGCACACATGCAAACTGGTTCATTAATGTCTGGAACCTCTTGGAGAAAATAAAAGCATTTAAGTACATCAAGTAGAATGCATATATATATATATATATATGCTGGAGAAGTGTATATCACGAATCACCCAGTTAATCATTAGTCCATCAAAACAGAAGCAATTTAAATGTTTCCTCAATGCTTCCTAACTCCCGTCTGAGAAGAGGCTGACAAAGTAAATATGGCTGTTGCTCTTGGAAAGGACCTCAAATCTGTGATGGACTTGGATAGGAAATTACTAGTAAATTTTAAGGCCTCCAAAGTGAAACTGCTATTCTTTAACCATCATATATATATATATATATATATATAAGCATGCACACATGCAAATTGGTTCATTAATGTCTGGAACCTCTTGGAGAAAATAAAAGCATTTAAGTACATCAAGTAGAATGCATATATATATATATATATATATATGAAGAAATTTTTCATATTGTCCTTTTACAGATAAATTCTATCTGAAAAATTTTACTCATATACATATATACACTCCAGGCCATAATTATTAGGCAATTTCAGTTTTTTTTTTTTTTTTTTTAAATGATGTATTTCATACTATTTTTAGTATTTATAGCCAAGTGGATAATTCTAAAGGAAAATAGAATGGTTCTTTTATTTATACTGCACAATAACATGTGCATTAAATGAACTTTTCTGGTGTTCAGTTTTTGTGCTGTCTTCCCCGTGCTAGTCTCTTCTTCTTATTGGCTGGCCAAAACAAAGGCTTCCTGGCTGCCTTGTAAAATTTTGAAAACTAATAATAATGAAAGAACCATTTAATTTTCATTTAGAATCATCCACTTGGCAATAAATAATAAAAATCGTCCCCCTGTAAGAAAAGGCACCCCATACCATTAGGGACCCTCCACCACTATGACGTGCGAAGAAAATTTCAGGAGGCATGTTTTTGTTATACCAATATCGTTGGAAGCCATCAGAACCATCGAGATTGAAGTTTTTCTCATCAGAAAACAGGACTTTCTTCCACTTCTCAATGTCCCATCTTTGGTATTCACGACCAAACTTTAAGCAGTCCTCCTTGTGATGTGGAAGCAGCCGAGGAATTTGTTTATGCTTTTTATTTACCATGCCTTTTTGTCGTAAATGCCGTCTGATGGTTACGGGACTGCAATCAGCATCTCTGACTGCCTTAATTTGACTAGAAGAAAGTCCCCCATCTTTCATAACAACCTGTCTTATTCTCCTTATACCCCTGGTCTTATAATTTTGATCATGTGTAAATCGCCTCATTTTATAAAAATGTAAATTACTAAATGAAATGTTTGGAATGTAGCTTTTTGTTTCCATGTTTCTTTTTGTTTCCTTTTAGATTGTAGCATTGGTAACCTTAAGTGGTAGGAGTTTAAAATCTATTTGTAAAAAAAAAATTCTTTTCAAAGATTTTTAAGTGGTCTGAAATTTTTGATCAGGAGTGTGTATGTATATATATATACATATAAAGCACATGGAGACTTACAAAAGGCTGAGCATAACATACTCATAGACAATACAAATATCCTCATCTGCATTAAAAAAAAAATCTAAAAATAATGAATGCATTATTAATAAAAAAAGAACAAGGTAACACTCAATAACATCATCTACGAACATGGTGACAATGTGCTGACCTTGTTTAGAAAATAAAACATTTCCATAACTCTAAATGCATACATAAATCAATCCATACATTCAGTTAAAAGTAACAATAAAATCATCCTTGTTAATGGCTAAAATAATAGCCAAAAGCATTCCTATATACAGAACGTTCAGATAGTTTGTACATAATAATGTAAAGAAAATGCACTATAAGAAAACAGGAAAAATAAAATAAAAATCTTAACTGCAGAAACTTGTTAATCATTTTTAACAAAATTTGTGTGCTCTCTCTCTCTCTCTATATATATATATATATATTAGTGTATTGAGGCAGCAAATAATTTTCTAAACATATGCTGTCAAATATAAGAGACAATGAATGTCTATTATGTTTAATCATGAGCCGTTCTAAACGTCATATTTTGGCTTTAATTTCAGTTGAAAATAAGGACAAAAATTCTCCAACATTTGGATAATTATTTATTGATTTGCTTCTAAAACCGCATTGCAAATTTGAGAACTGCGTTTATTATTTTTGGTAACAATTGCCGTTGCCAAGAGGAGTTTTATGTCAACACAAAATAAAATCGTCAGTGATGGTGGATGTTATTATATTTCAGTCTAAATAACCTCTCTGAAGATGGCGCATGTGAGCCAAAAGCTTAGAAGCAAATCAATAAATAACTATCCAAATGTTGGAGAATTTTTGTCCTTATTTTCAACTGAAATGAAAGCCAAAATACGACGTTTAGAATGGCTCATGATTAAACATAATAGACATTCATTTTCTCTTATATTTAACAGCATATATTTAGAAAATTATTTGCTGCCTCGATACACTAAATTTAAGTTACATGATGCCACAGCATTAAATGATCTTAACATCAAGAAATTTCAATGGAACCTCATTAAATGTCAAATGCACACAGCCAAACAGGAATTACAACTAATCAACACTGAAATTGTACATATTAAAGGAATCTTACAGTCTACTACCACAAGTGAAAAATTCAAGGAAATATTGGATTTATTATACAATACAACACAAAAGGAACATGAATCCCATAAACAAGTCATCCAAAAAAAGCTAAACAAATTATATAAAGGAAAAAATACTTTTACCAAACATCAATGACAACTTCATTAACCTATCTGATTACCAACTCACTCCAGATGAAATAGAATTCCTTAATCTCGGACCAAATTTTCATGTCACATAGAAACCTAATTCAATGTTTAAACAAATGAAAATTGAAGCTTTATACCAACAAATACTTCAACTCGAACAAGACAACCATATTACTACACAGGTAGGCTTAAAAGATTTACTCAAAGCTGAATCAATCAAACACTGTTACCATAAAAATCCTAATGATATTATAAATACGCCTCTCATAAAAGCAGCCACACATCTCAAAAATAACGAAAATATTGTTATCCAACGTGCCAATAAAACCAGTACATTTGTTATTTTAAACAGACATGAATATCACTCCAAATTACAGGCCATTCTGGACAATCACAATAAATTTAAAAAATTAACTAGTAATACCACCACCCAACTTAAAAAACATTAACAAACTTATTACTGCAAACAATGCTGGAATAGGATCCTATAAACTTCAAAAGATTATAGGTAAATATTAGCCTGGCTACCTTTATGGAAATGTAAAACTCCATAAAAAAGATCATCCCCTCCGACATATCATTTCTCAAATACCCACACCAATATATAACCTTTCCAAAACACTTCAACTAATTACTCCCTATCTTCCTGGTAAATATAGTATTAATTCCACGGACGAATTTTTACAGATTCTCCATTCCGTAAAACCTAAGAATCAAATAATTGCATCTTTGGATGTCCACAACTTATTCACAAATGTTCCCGTCCACAAAACAATTGACATCATTATCTGTGGTGTATACAATCATGCTACTCTCCCATCAATCAATATTAAACCCACTATATTAAAAAAACTATTATTAGCATGCACCACACAAGTACCTTTTCACGATCCCTTAGGCAATACTTATACACAAATAGATGGTATTGCAATGGGATCTCCTTTAGGTCCCCTCTTTTCTAATTATTATATGGCAAATCTAGAAAATAAAATAATTAATGACAACAATAAACTCTCTATATATTTAAGATACATAGATGACATCTTTGTTTTAGCTAAGAATATTGATCAAATTACATATCTTAAAAACAAATTTGAAAGTCACTCCATCCTCAAATTTACATTAGAACTTAATATTAATAACAAAATCCCATTCCTTGATGTATTCATTGATTCTAGCACACACAAATTTACTACTTCTCTATATAGGAAACCAACTAGCATAAATTCATGTCTTCTTAATTATAATAGTGAATGCCCCCAATGATACAAGTTAGTTGTTATAAAAAACTTACTTTGAAGCACACAAATGATATCTTCTTCCAAATCTATATTTTATAAAGAATTACACAACATTAAGCAAACACTAGTCAATAATGGATTTCCTAACTCCGTTATTGATCAACAAAAATGTATCTCAACAAAATTAACAATAGCTTTAACAATAATGATAATATTAATAATAATGGTTTACATCAAAATAAACATAACACTATTAACTTATACTATTGCAACCATATACATAATAATTATAAGCAAGATGAAAAAAATCTCAAAAACATAAGTAGAAATGTTAAACCAGTGGAAAGTAATAATAATCAAATTAAACTCATTATATATTATAAAAAATTCAAAACAATTGACCTCATAGTCTATAATAACCCAACAAGCACTAAACTAAATTCTCTACAAAAAACCAATGTAGAGTACCAATTAATATCACCATTCAGAGATTGCATCTCTGATAATAATAAAAAACCCAGTACATATATTGGTTTTACTACAACCATGCTCTCCCATAGACTAACATGTCATCTTTCTGATTAGAGTACTATTAAACAACATTTCTCTGAAAAACATAAACATGTAGGTAATATCAGACAGATTTTGGTCAACAATACGGTGATCCTTACTCATACACACAGTAAAAGGAACCTGCAGATATTGGAGGCCATGTACATCAAATCTAAACAACCAACACTCAATAAAATCACCTTTAAATCCGGACATAACATATGACATTGCATTTGACTATATGGTTTTGTTGTCATTCTGCACTATCACATGGTGTGATGTCATAAAACTGCATTGCAAATTTGAAAACTGCGTTTATTATTTTTGGTAACAATTGCCGTTGCCAAGAGGAGTTTTATGTCAACACAAAATAAAATCGTCGGTGATGGTGGATGTTATTATATTTCAGTCTAAATAACCTCTCTGAAAATGGCTCATGTGAGCCGAAAGCTTAGAAGCAAATCAATAATTATTCAAATGTTGGAGAATTTTTGTCTTTATTTTCAAATGAAATTAAAACCAAAATACAATGTTTAGAATGGCTCATGATTAAACATAATAGACATTCATTGTCTCTTATATTTAACAGCATATGTTTATATATATATATATTTATTCCTTATCTCATTGAAAAAGGACACAGGAATCTCTGAAAGTTCCAATTTTAAAACCTTTCTTTTTCTGCTTAATTTAGTTAAAAAGGTCCATTAATATATAATAAATATCATCAACCTTATAGCCAATATTATTATTTTGTTGTCTTTCTTCAAATTTTCTAAACTTGCTTTTTAAACCTACAAATTATAAGAAGCACCTGGGTAACTCTGGTGGAACATTGCCTTATTATATATATATATATATATATATATATATATATCCATACATATGATCAAAACAAATATAAAATGTGTAACTTCGCTTATTGAGGTTACATTCAGTTCCCTGACTCCAAAGATATGTAGATGAATTACTTTTGGGCAGAAGGTTTCAGCAATCAAAATTTTAATGTTTGGGCAGATGATATAATTTCTAATTTTTCAGTTATATATAATAACTGAAAAAAAAAAAATTACACTTTTTTTTATCTCTTCC
>JBBBDQ010000828.1:1655000-1677500 GCA_037127315.1 Ascarosepion bandense
TTTTGGGAGGCATGCCCATTTAATACCACCTTTAATGTGCGGTTAGAGAGGAAATACTGGATGAGGTCAAACAGATGTCCAGTTATCCCATAGCTCCGCAGTTTGCACAAGAGGCCAGCATGCCAGACCCTGTCGAATGCTTTGGAGATATCCAAGGCAACGGTTCGGGCTTCACCATTCTTGTCGAGTGCCTGGTATATGTACTCGGTGATAGTCGTTAGCATATCAGCAGTAGACCTGGTGAAGCGAAACCCATACTGTTTGTCAGAGAGAAGCCCGTTGGTCATAAGGTGCTGAATCACCTCGGCGTTGATAATGGCTTCGAAAACTTTGCCAAAGATTGGAAGGAGACTAATAGGACGGTAATTGGCGGGGTCCGAGGGTTCGCCAGAATTCTTAAATATAGGTACTACGCAGGAGGACTTCCAACAGGCAGGAAAGCAGGAAGCAGATAGGCAGAGGTTATAGAGTTTAGAGAGGACAGAGGAGAGTTCTGGGGCACATTTCTTCAGTACTATGACTGGGATTCCGTCACCGCCGCTCGCTTTGTGTGGGTCAAGTTGCGCAATTATCTTGGCGACCAGCGAGGGTGAAATGTGGACGTTATTTAGTTGAGCCTTAGTTCTGGGTGGGAAGTCTGGTGTAGGTATTCCTAACGAGTCCAGTGTCGAATTGGTTGAGAATTTACGGGCAAAGCATTCAGCCTTGTTGGCTGGGGAGGTGAGAACTTCAAATTCATTGATTAGTGGGGGTATTGAAGTCTTGTTCCTGCTGAGCACGCTTTTGCAGAGACGCCAGTAATCTTTGGAGCCAAACTTAGAGGATGCTATGCGTTGCCTAATTCTGGTAGCAAACGCCCTCTTGGCTTCGTTCAGTACTTTTTTACACTTGTTCCGTGCTGAGGTGAAAAGGCGCCTGTTTTGGTTCGACGAGCAGCTTCGATAGAGCCGGAAGAAATGGTTCCGGTGGGCAATAGCGGCCGAGCAAGCGGGTGAGAACCAGGGGGACGAATTAGGTTTTAGTTGGAATTTTCTGGCAGGGATAAAAGCATCGATGCCAGCCTTAACCCAAGAGGAGACTTCGGAGGCACAGTCTTCGACAGGAAGATCAAAGACGTTGTTCCAGGGGACGTCGCAGAGGAAGTCCCTGAACGAGTCCCAGTCGGCTCTTTGGTAGCAGTATGATATTCTGCTGGTCTGGTTTTCTTGGGTAGAGTTAGTGCGGATTGATATGTTTACGGAAACTACGGCGTGGTCAGAGTTTCCAAGGGGGCAGAGTTGCCTGGTAATGCAGGAGTCTGGGATGGAGGTAAAACAAAGGTCGAGTAAGGAGTCCCTTCCGTTAGGGTTTTTAGAGAAACGCGTGGGGAAGTCCACCACTTGCGTTAGAGCTTGGGCTATTGAAAAGTGCATGGTGCGGATCCCAGCAAGGTCGGTGGCTGAGTTTTCAAGCCACTTGGTGTGGTGGGCGTTAAAATCGCCAAACACAAATATATGGGCAGATGGGTGAGAAGAAATGGCCCTGTCGATGTTAGTCGAGATGCAATCAAGTAACGTACAGTCAGAGGAGGAGGGGGAGCGGTAGAGGAAGAAGAGATAGCTAACCGAGCTTAGAAGTGAGAGACGGAAGCACATGAAGGAATGATCAGGGGATTCAAGAGATGTGACCCTGGCTAGGGGGAGTTGTTCGCTGACATATACACCAAGCCCATGCATATGGACATTGGAGTCCTTCCTGAAGAGAGGAAGGTAACCAGGAACGAACAGCTCTATACTTTCATGGTGTTTTGACCCAAGTTTGGGGGTTAACTATTTGCCCATAGCAAGGACCCTAACAGGTGCTACCACAACAGCAATTGAGAGGTGGTTCCATGTTCCTCACAACCTCCCAATCAGAGGCCTTGCTGTCGGGTGCAATTTACCATCATACCCAGGATCATAATTTTTCAGAGTTTACTCATATTTGTCTGACTAATATACCATCTAAATAGCAGCTTATATTTGTTTTTATTAGAAATATTTATTAGAACTTATCTGGTTATGTGAGGCTTTATTATGCAATTTGACTCATGATGTAGTCCTCATCATCATTTAACATTCATTTTCATGCTTGCATGGGTTAGATGTATTTTTGTTAATGACTGTTTTTCAGACTGCACAATTTTCTGTAAGGCCTGGCTGTAATCTCAACTTCCTTAAAATGCTTTTGATAAGCTGGGTCCATGTTTTACATGGTCGACTTATCATTTGTAATTGAACCATCATGAAATGTATGAGTTTTACATCTGTATGCCCTTACTGACACCAAGTTTAGGAGACTGGAAAACAGTGTTTTTATAGAGACATCATCACTAGGAAGATTACATACTAAGGTCAAAGAGTTCAACCAACCCTGTTCTACATAGAGTCGGTGTATAGGTTTTTATTTCAGAGATTTTGTTGCTATCCAAAGCTAAAGACTCTTACCCAGCCTTTATTCTATATTCTAGTCATTCTAGCTTTCAATTAGTCAACCAGCCAGAATTCAGCCCTCTCCAGGTCAACCCATAATCAATGTCCTCCACTTCCAATTTAAAGACTCACATTGACCATGGACAACACAGCAGTGATTTGACAGGTAACATGTAAGGCATGTTCTTAATGAGGTAGCAGTATGTCAGATATAGATATAATTTATGACAAGAAACAGTCTTGTACTGGGCGTTGAAACTGATACACTATATTGGCCATAGCTAGTTCCAATTTGGTAGGGTTATTTATTTGCGAGAAATTTAGTTATTGTTTCTTGTAAATGTATAGCTGTGTGCATGTGTGTGTATGTGTGCATATATATATATATATATATATATATATATATGGTATATCGAGGCAGCAGATAATTTTTTAAACATATACTGTTAAATATAAGAGACAATGAAAGTCTATTATGTTTAATCATGAGCCGTTCTAAACATCATATTTTGGCTTTAATTTCAGGTAAAAATAAAGACAAAAATTCTCCAACATTTGGATAATTTTTTATTAAGTTGGTTCTAAGCTTTTGGCTCACATGAGCCATCTTCAGAGAGGTTACATGGACTTTAACATAAAAACATCCACCATCAAGAACGATTTTATCTTGTGTTGACATGAAACTTTGCTAAACAATGACAACAGTCACTAAATAGCAAACACAGCTCATAAATTTGTAATGCAGTTTTGACGTTACACTGTGTGACAGCCCAAAATGTTAACAGAACCATATATTTAGATGCAATGTATTGTGTTATGACCAGATGTAAACGTGATTTTATTAAGTGTGGGTTGCTTTAATTTAATGTAGATGGCCTCCAATATCTGAAGGTTCTTTTTTTTTTACTGTGTGTATGAGTGAGTATTATTGTATTGTTGACTAAAATCTGTCTGATATTACCTACATGACTATGTTTTTCTAAGAAAAGTTGTTTAATTGAACTCCGATCAGAAAAGTGACAGGTAAGTCTACGGGAGAGCGTGGTTGTAGTAAAACCAATATATGTAGTGGGTTTATTATTAGTACCAGAGATACAATCTCTGAACGGGTATGATCTAACTTACGTAAATTTTTGCTTCTTTAATTAAAAATGTATATATCCATTTGTATGTCATTTAAAAGTAATCTTTTTGTAAAAAAAGTTTTTTATCCACAAAACAGTTAAGTTCAGATAACTCAGTAAAATGTCAGGTATCTTTTTACACCATAAAATAAATATGTAATGTTTTACTGAGTTATCTGAACTTATATATTTAATTAAAAATGTATATATCCATTTGTACATCATTTAAAAGAAATCTTTTTGTAAAAAAAAAAATTTTTTTTCATCCACAGAACAGATAAGTTCAGATAACTCAGTAAAATGTCAGATATTTATTTTACACTGTATTGATATTATGAGCAACAAGCTTTTAAAGAAAATAAAAACAAAAAGGAAACATACTTAACATCAGGAAGAGACAGCTGAAGTTTCTGGGATACATAATATGGAAGGAGGGCTTGGAAAATGTAACCCTCATGGGGCGGATAGAGGGAAAGAAAGATGGGATATTTGATCGGCTTGAGCAAGTGTTTGAGAGAGATACCAAGAGAAAAAGTGTTAAGAGCAATAAGGATAGGAAGAATTTTTTTTTTAATCATTTCACCCCAAGCCTGGCGGTACCGCCACTGATGTGCAGGGGGCTACATAAGAGAGTTAAAGTTTTAGACAGCAAAAGAGTGAAAACAAAAACGATCGAGCTACAGGGGTTGAAAGAGAAAGGGTAAGAGAAGGAGATGAACACAGGACTAAAGACAGTTAAGAAGGTAGAGAGAGAGGGAAAGAACCAAGATACACAGGGTGATCTGGAAAAGGCTGGAGTTAAGTGGATAAGAGATGGGAATTGACTTTGCATTTTAATTCTTAGAGGTTGTAGCCACCAGGAAAGCAAGTATATAGAAGAGTGTTCCACAGGCGGGAAAAAGTAAGCTGCTGGAGTAGAATTGTTGCCTGCATTTGGTTGATCTAACTGTAAGGGGGTGGGACCTTGATGCCAGTCTGGTTGCCCAAGTAAATTCTTGTGGAGGGAGCACCAATGACCTAAGTTCTTCAGAGTTTACATTCCTTAGTTCCACCAGTTCTGTCATGGCTAACATCTACTCTGTTTCCTTCATATTTCATTCGGAAGTTCCACTCAGGCAGATTTTTTCACAAACCACAGCTTTTTGAAACTAATTCTCTCCTAGGAGGATGCTTCCCTGATCACTACAATCTTAATTCATTCAAGTCTAGGGTCCATCATTAGCTTCTTTATAAACTGTGTTTTACTCTGTAACCCTTTCTTCTTTGAGTGGCTCTTGAGCTTTATACAGACAGATGAAAAATCAATATTTTTTTGATTCTGACAAATGTTTTATCGTGAAGAATGTTAATCTAGAAAAGTCTTTCCTGGTTTTCATGCAGACATTCTACTTAAGTCATGCCGATATTCAAAGTAAATATTAATAGAATATTAGTGTCTACTTGAGCTAACAGCATGTGATTCATTTGTGTTTATTGTGCAGACCTTTCTTGGGTCTTGCAGGAATTAAATTCTACTGGTTTAACAAACAACATATGTATCAAAGAATTAGATGTCAAATGTCTGTTAAAATCCTCTTTTCTTTCCCTTGGAATCATAGTATCGTAAGTGACCAGGCATAATGGGAGATTCCATACACATTGTATACAGAAGACGGAATCAAGTTATCAAGCCCAGTTCAACTTGAACTTCTACTTTGTGCAACAAGAGACCTTCTTAAGATGCAAGTGCATGAACATGTACTGCAAACATATCCAAAGACATCAGAAATAAAATATATTTTATATTTACTCAGTGATTGAATGTACTATCTACAAATATCATTTCATCTGTAGTAAGGCAATAAAACCACTGCAATACAGGCTGTTACTGTGTGTGAAAGAATAGTAGTATACATTCATCTCACGAAGTAAAGGCTGTGTCCTGTTTGGTTGAAATTCAGTCCTTTAATGGTGGAACTGAAGTGACTTCTCCAGGGCGTAGGATCTTGTCAGCCATACCAATCACATCCAGAGGACTACATTTGGGAACACTTTGGGTGCCATACCAATCATATCCAGAGGACTACATTTGGGAACACTTTCGGTGCAGAAGTTGCTGGAAAGTTGTCAGCCAACCGCCTTTGGGTCTCCACTCCAGGTTTTTAGTCTGGATTTACTTCCGTAGTCTTTTCAGTGTCTTGACTATGACTCCAAGCAGTGGAGGTTTAAAATCAGGATTTAAGAATAAAATATTCAGAGATTACAAAGTTATTGCTTAACATATAATAAAATAATTTATACTGCCTTTTTAACTCAGTCAGTCAGTTAAGTGCCATACGTGATACATGCTTGGGCGATCAGGTCTCGAAAGAGACATGACTGACTGGGCAGAAAATTATCCCGTAGTAGATTGCCATTGCTTTCTGCGGTAGACTGGTTGCCGACCAAGGCTATAGAACCCAATCTGTCTTGCCATTTAACTTCTAACTGGGATGAGAAGAGACAGATTATATTACATTATCATATTAAGTATAATTAGTGGGGGATCAGTTTATTACTTCATGACAATAGAAAACCGATCCCCCACTTTATGACCAGTAGAAGGTTTAAATATATTTCCATCTATTATATTCAGTTAGTCAGTTAAGTGACATACGTGATACACGCTTGGGCGATCATGTCACTTTCGGGACATGACTGACTGGGTAGAAGATTATCCCGCAGTAGGTTGCCATTGCTTTCTGCGGTAGACTGGTTGCCAGCCAAGGCTATAGAACCCAATCTGTCCTGTTATTAACCCATAACTGGAAGGAAGAGACGGATTAATACCTTTCCCAAGGGTATTTGCACATAAGTGAATGCAATGAATTCAACTGGAATTTGAACTCAGCTCTCCAATTTCTCGTTCCGAGCCGATATCCACTGCACCACAATGCACATCCACTTGCCCTTTTGACTACTAACACCTAAACTATCAATTGATAAAAAAAATCAACTAAAATAGAAAATGCAAAGTTGATAAATATAACTTTAGGTAAGCAAAAACAAAGTCAAAATAAGACAATACAGCATTCACTGCCTTCAAGCAAGTTGTACAAAAACAAATAATCATGAAATAATGTAATAAAAAGAAAAACATTATTAAGAAGAGAGAACGATAAAAGAAAAGAAATTAAAAAGACATCAGGTAACGACTGACATTGTATTTAAATTTTTCAAAGCCACACTTGACTGAATAGCAAGAAGCTGAAATAGAGTTCCATAAATCGAGACGTGCAAAAGAACAATCTGTTAGCATAGAATTTATGGTTATATCTAGCCATTTCAACTGTAAAATGATGAGACCTTGCCACCAATCTAGTACTGAGTATTAATATACTACTACTCTTATGCATCAAGTACCTTTTGGAGATATGAAATTATAGCTCTTCACAACTTCCAGTCTTTTGCTACTTGAGGTACTTTTTGAACATTTACCATCTATTCACTCAAACTCATTAAACAAGTTATGTGTTTCTTCCTCCTGTTGCTCTTGTCTTAAGTATGTCCTGTAAGTGATAAATTCTCTAGACCCTCTTTTTTCATTATTTTTTCCAGAATTCTTAACTATCTCTTTCTGATCTGAAGTCTAAATTGCTTTGTTGTTGTTATTTTCCATAGAACTCCTTCATTGCTTAAAAATTCCGTCCATTGCATTTCCAGAATTCATCAATAGAACCATATTTGTCACTCCAACTCTCATCGTTTTCTGTGACTTTGAAGATTACTATGTTCTGCTGCTGCTTTTATGCAGCAAGTCATGGCTCTCCCCCAACTTCCTATCCTTTGTAGCTCTTAAAAATGTTAGACTTTTTACCATCCCACCCTTTTGCTGCTCTCATCCATTTTACACAAATTAATTACAAAGGTTACACATTGCTTTTCTCCATTCCCCTTGCCTTTAATATGTCCTGTGAATGTCAGATTTTCCAAGTCCTCTTTGCTCATTATGTTCCAAGAAATTTCAACTGCCATTTTCTGACTTTTAAGCATGATTTTTCTCAATGTTTCCCTAAAATTTCTTCATTGCTTACATGCTTGGTCCATGACAATTCTCATCATGATTCTGTAGATCACATCCCTGCTGCTTTAAAGATTCCTTTTCATCTGTAAAGAAATTATACAGCATTCACTGCCTTATAAAAAGATTCAAATTGCAGTGCAGTTGAGCACTTTCTTCTATTTCAAATAAAATCTTTTTTGTTTATTAATACTTTGTTTAGTTTTTGCTATTCGAATGCACCTCTAAATTTTGGTATCACATTTTCTGTCATCTGTTAAAACATTTGCTAGATATTTAAATTTTCATCCTGTTTTAATTTTGATATTTCTTATTTGTAGTTTACATCCTGGGATTTCTCTTGCTGACATCTATATATCCTCTTTTGTTATAATTGATGGTTAGTCTTTTCTTCAAACTTTCCATTTTTTTTTCCATGTCTTCCCATTAACAGAGTGTCATCTGCTTATCTTGTATTGTAAGGCCGTGCCTACCAATAATATATTCCCGTAGCTTTGCTGTAAAGATTAAACAAATCTGTGGCTCAAAAACTGGAGAGGCTCGGAAAATTCTGAGATTCAAAATCTTTGCCTTTAGTTGAGCCTGATCCAGCATTATTTTTTTTTCTCCCTAGTGATGTTGGTGTTATTTATGCTTTTTCAATGTCTTATTTTGACAATTGGATGTGCGTTGTGGTGCAGTGGATGTCGGTTTGGAACAAGAAATCAGAGAGCTGAGTTCAAAGTTGAATTATTTGCATTCACTTATGCACAAATACCCTTGGGAAAGGTATAAATCCATCTCTTCCCTCCAGTTATGGGTTAAATAATAGGACAGATTGGGTTCTATAGCCTTGACTGGCAACCAGTCTACCGCAATGGCAACCTACTGTGGGATGATCTTCTGCCCAGTCAATCATGTCTCTTTTGAGACATGATTGCCCAAAGCGTGTATCATGGAGAGCCGAGCTCAAATTCCAGTTGGATTCTTTGCATTTACTTAAGCACAAATACCCTTGGAAAGGTATTAATCTGTCTCTTACCTGAGTTATGGGTTAAATAATAGGACAGATTGGGTTCTATAGCCTTGGCTAGTAACCAGTCTACTGAAATGGCAATCTACTGCAGGATAATCTTCTGCCCAGTCAGTCATGTCTCTTTTGAGACATAATTGCCCAAGCGTGTATCATGTATGACACTTAACTAATTGACCGATTTTGACAATCAGATTTGTCATTTTGAACTGTTTCATTTCATTTCTAAAATTCTGAGCAAGCTTTATAGCAAACATAAAAGAAGAACCAGTGCTTAAACATTAATAATTCCAGAGCATTTAGTTTCAAGTAGAATACAGCACTGCTACGTCAGTGATGAGCAACCATTAGTTATCCAAAATTTTTTAATTTTCCTCCCTTAGCAAGCAATGCTGTTTCGGGCCAGTATTGATGCATGATATTTTTACTCACACCAACCCCAAGTATCAGCATCCAAACTGCTTCCAGTATCACTAGCGATCGCAAGTGTTCATATCACCCCACTGATTAACTGTGACCAATCATTTTTTGTTTTTTATTGTATTTTCAAGGCCCATGTCTGTTAAATGTCAGTGCAGTGAAAAGTAGAAGAAGAGAAAATATTCAGTCTCTTAAGTCATTTTTAATTTGTTTCACAATGGTGAACCAATCAGAACACTTAAGAATATGAAGGCATTATGAGATCTAATATCAAACTAATATTTTCTCTAAAGAAAATCAATCTATTTTCTAATTAGATTCAAAGTGGTTTAATTTGATTTTTATCTTTGATAAATTTGGACTGATTAAGTCAAATTTTGTCTTCTAGTATTGAGTCTTCTCAAAGAACTGTGGTTTCAAGTAAAAAAAAAAAAATTAACTTAAAAAAGCATTAACACTTACTTTCTTTTTCATTAAATATTCATGCCCAAAACCCCAAGAGCCACTTAAAGAGAGTTTAACAGAAGGAAGTTTAGATTATGAGGATAGATAACAATTGATCAAGTTAAGATTCAGACAATCAGGGAAGCATTTTGGAAGTCTGTTCTAGAAGTTGGGAAGAAGCTTTCTTGAGTTGAACTTCTTCCTTCTCAAGGGAACACAAAAGGAATGAGGATGATCCGAGCCTGTGTACACAGCATAATAGGCCTTAGCTGTAAATGTCCGAACTGATGGAACTAACGAATGTAGCTTTGTCATAACATTTACTTGCTCCAAAACTTTTCCACTTTCAAATGAAAAGGACAAAAGCAGAAAAACAAAACAAATGGATAAGAAAAACAAAAACAAAAACCTGTTCTTATTTTCACCAATTCTTAAAGGCAAAGTGCTTGAACCCTGTTACCTTCCTTCGACAAAGTCCACAATTCAATGCAATTTCGTTCTCTTCCTGCCTCTCCTACCTTCTTTATTCTCTTCCTCAATTCTCATAAACAACAGGAAATCATTCCACAACCTCTCCTGCTTATTCCTTTTATTCCATTCCTATAATGCACTGGTCATCAGCTTATCCCTTTTGTCTTCTTTCGTTCATCTCTCTTCTTTTTCTGTGTATTTTTTTCCTTTCTAAATAGGAATGTTTGGCTATCTTACTTGCTTTCCTAACTTTAAGCTTTAATCAACATGAGACAAATACTAGTACTGTTGTATTAAGCTCCTTATCATGCCTTCCAGAAACAAAGCAAAGCGAGAGGCAAATTTACTTGGAAGCAAAGAAAAGTGTACTGAACAGCTATACATGTTATATCTGTCTTCCTATCTGAGAATGTTGGGAAATTTCATTACAAATGAAGACAAGACTTAAAATGATGGAGATATAGTTCTACAGAAAGATGCTGAAAATACCATGATTCTGAGTGATAAAGGTATTAAGAAATGCTGAGTAAAAGAGCATTTATACTTACAGTAAGAGAGAGCGAGTTGAAATTTCTGGGACAACACATTAGGAAAGAGGACTAATAAAATTTAGCCCTTACAGGACAGGCAGGAGGAATAGAAAAAAAAAACAGTTGGTAACTTGGTTTTTTTTTTATCATTTCACCCAAAGCAAGGCTTTCCACTGCCACTATTGTGTAGGGGTTACATAGGGGAAAGTGATAAGAAAGAGTGGTTAGATAAAGGAAATGTCAGAAGGAGGGTGATAGACAGGTAAGGATACGGAGGATGAGGGTTGGGTAGATGGGAAGAGTGTTTAAGAGAATGGATGTGAGTTAGTGTGTTAGGAGGTGTCTATTGACCTTACATTTAAACTCCTGGAGATTGTAGTTGTCAGGGAAGCAAGTATGTGGAAGGGAATTCCACAGGTGGGAAGTGCGGGAAAAGAAGCTGTTGGAGTAGAAATTGTGGTTACATTTTATCGGTTTCACTGTAAAAGGGTGGGATCTAGTTGCTAATCTATTATCTCGTGCAAATTCATACCTAGGGGCACCAGTAATCTAAGTTCATCGGAGCAGAAGCCGTGAAAGTATTTATAGAAGAGGCACAGGGAAACCAAGTCATGCCAGTGAGAATGTGACTGCAGTTGGTCAGCCAAGTCAGTATCGATCACATTACAGATTCTCCGTTGTATTTTGTCAAGACTCCCGAGGAGAATATCAGGGGCACCTGACCAGATGTGGCAGCAGTATTCAATACACGGGCAGATGGTAGATTTATATATGTGCAGGATTGATTCAGACAGGAAAAACTTCCAGGCCCTGCACAGAGAACCGATTTTCATAGCAGTGATATAGTCTTTCCACTTGAGGTCCTTTTTTTTTTTCTGGCAGTTGTAATAATAGTCTTGCTTAGGCTACTCGCTGTGATGTCAGTTAGAAATACTCTTTACTGACTCACATGGAGTTCTTTAAATTATCTTCCCTATTATTTACTCCACAATAGACCCACTTTTGTGATTTCTTTTTATGAGGAAATATTTTATTTCATTTATTGGTATTACCCCTTTCCTCTTTCTGGTAAGTACCAAACTTTGTATTTTTTATGTTTTAGATCAACCTCCAGTTTTTTCATACATTTCCTTTTTCTGGTAAACGTTCTTGTAGGTTCATTAAATTTTTGGTGTTGATTCATTAAAAGTATCACATTACTTGCATGAGTTCTTTCTTCAGTAAACCTTTTCTTTAGCTGAGTGAAATATCTTTTATGTTCTCATTTTTTTTCTTTTATCATATTCTAGCAGTATAGCCTAGTGTTGCTCGGGTGTAATGAAAACTTTAAAACTAATCCATGGTCCTGGAGCTCAGACTCTTTGGACATTGGCACGAAAGACTAAAAAACAGTAGTTATTTCCAGTAAAACCAAAACCGTAGACTGAAAGAAAAATGAATGGATGTCAGTCAAATTTTGATTTCCTGGTATAGATATCAAATCAGTTTTCTTCATTGTAAACTGAATTTTGAAGGCTAAATAAGTCCTCTGAGTAAATGGTATCATGGCTGAGACTAAGAACTACAATTATACCTACTTAGAACCAAACCCAAAGCAAAAACTAAAATAAAAGGGCTGAAAAAATACAGACATACAGGCAGATAAAAAGACATACACATAAGCATCTTGCCTTTTATGTATATATAATCGATTTTCTGCACTATTGTAAGAACTGCAACCTTGAAACTTCTGAATATCGTTTCTTATGTCTTTGTCTATGAGTGTATCAAATTTGATTAAAATTGAACCACTCCTTCTATAACCCGATTTTTTTGATTATCAATATTTATCGGAAGTACCGCAACACAAAACTTAGCTAAGAACACTCGCAGATGCTTATAGTACAACTGTGTAAATTTTCAAGAAAATCGGTTCAGCCTTTTCAGAGTCTATAGGTAATGGACACACACAGACACACGCATACACAAAGTTCCATTTTTAAACAAGTTTAGATTTAGATTTAGATATCATCTTTCCAATTTGTGACATTCTTATGCCACCTTCCCTTTTTCTATTTTCAGAAAATCTGAAATACACTTTTGCCAATTTTCAAAGATTTAGTGTCTTTTTTTGTCTGTTTTATTTTTATTTTATTTATTTACTTTTTTTCTTTATCAGGTAACAACTTGTCAAAGAGAATTTTTGTAGTGCTTCTTTGCTCACATTTCTTGATTTTTTTCAAAGCTCTTTTAATAGTACCCACAACCGGTCAGCTTGTTTGCTTGGGTGATAAGATGGGATCGTAATATATAGAATTGAGAACATTTTACAAAAATCTTTAAATTCACAAGCAGTGAATTGCATACAGTTATCTGAGACTATTGCATCCAAAATGTCATATCTTGCAAACAGCATGTGCAAAAAACTTCACTATAACTGCAGAAGTTCAGTTTTTTGCACTTATAAATTTTGGCTATCCACTACCACCAAATAATGGGATCCATTTAATGGATCTGTGAAATAAATGTGCAGACTTGACCATGGAGTCTTTGTCCAAGTTTCTACTTTCATATTAGGTGATTTTGCCTCCACAGACATTTACAACTTTTTCAATGTCTTGATCCATTTTGGTCCAGAAGAGATTTCATCATTGAAATTCCCAGATTATAAAATTGATTTAATATCCGTTTTTGTAATATACTAGATATTACTACTCTTTGTGCAAACATCAGTACTCTGTCACATAGTATGTAAGCATTCAAGTCTGGATTGCAGTCTTTCTTTTAGTCATTTTGTTATTTTTCTGCAATAAACACATCTTGCTCTAATTTTATTTGTATTTCTCCCAAGGTAACTAGTAATTTGCATACTGCATTGCATAATATATTTTTAATTTTCAGTGTCTGCAAATAGTTCAGTATTTTTTGGTTTAAATGTTAATAGCACATCTGCATACCCTAATTTTTTGAACTGTTGGTATTCCATCCTAAAATTGTAATTAATATTATAGTACACCTGCATTATAATCTATTTGCTCTGTGTGTAGAAATTCCTTTATTTAACCATAAAAAAATAATAGAGGTCAGTGGTCTGTCTGTGTATAAGTTTGTGAACTTTTTTACTGCAAATACTACTGATAATGCCGCTTTTTCAATCTGGTTGGTTTTTTTTCTGCTGCTAGTGAAAACATGAAGCATGTGTAATAGTGTTAAGGTTACTGTCATCAAATTTATGTTACATTAATGCTCCTATACCATAATCACTAGCATCAGAAGTAAATATAATTTCTGCTTTTGGATCATAGTGTGCTAATGATAAGTTTGACATTATTACTTTTTTGTTTTACTTCTTCACATGCCTTCTGACACTTATCAGTCCAGTTCCACTTTACACCTTTCTTATACAAATTTTTCAGTGAAGTTCTCAAATTCTGCATATTAGGTATGTAGATTTGATAATAATTTGCTAGTCCTAGAAATGCTTGTAACCTGGTAACATTTGTTGGGGGAAGCATAATCTTATTCCTGAGTTTGAACCTATACTCTTCTATTTTCTTCAAAAACTTTTCACATGTGCAAAATATTGTTCTTTAAATACATTTTTAATATATCAGAAAAGTAACTGCAAAATCACAATCTGTCAGCATGGTACCCATAGCTAGTTGAAATATGGCTAGGAACTCTGAAAATTCTTCTTCAACTATTTGTAAATACACTTCAGAAAACTCCAGCTTTAAAAAGATTTTCCACCATTTAACTTGGCAAAAATTCTCTCTGGACATGGTCATGGATGGTTATGGGTTTCTAAATACTTGTTGAACCCTTTTGAAAAACCAACATGAACACAAATTTTATTATTTTTTTTCCTGCTGTTTGAATGGTTAATCTTTTCAATTACACCTATTTTTTCAAGTCTGTCTAACTTTTCATTGATTTGATCTAATGTTGCAAATGGTACACCATGTTTCAGTTTAAACTCTAGCATTGACTCTTTTTACACTTAAAATTCCACTTTGATCTTGGAACAGTAATCTGACATAACATTCGGAAAACATTTTTTCAATTCCCTTTCAAGTTTTTACTCAGATTTTTAACTGGTCACTGGTCCACTTACATTTTTGCAATAAACATTTATAGGCAAAAGCTCAAATAATTTCATCTAGTCAGTACCAAATAAGTTTGTAGTATCTTTGAAAACATTAACCTTATCTTTTGCACTCTTGTTACGAAATAAGACATTACAAGTAATTTCACCAATAAAAAATAATTTTTCACCTGACACTATTAGCAACTTTCAAAGATCATTTTAATATAAGTTTTCCATAAGGTTTCATTGATTATTGTGATATTACTACCGGCGCCTAGTAGCATTTTTACATTCACATTATAGATTTTTACATTCATGAATTTTTGTTTTCTGTGATTATTTTTCCATCGCAACACTGTGTATGAATATTTTTGTGAACACTTTTCTATCATTAGTTTTACAGTGCGGCTTTTTATGTCCTACTTTTCCACAGTTGTAGCATTTTGAATTTTTAAAGGGACAGTTGTCTCTAAAAGACAACCTTCCACAACTGAAACATGGATTAATTTTCCACTTTCTACATTTTTCTTTTGCGTGTATTTATGCACAATTTTCATCTCAATTTCTTTAGCATCGCATCTTAGAGTTAGGATTCTCCAACATTTGTTCAGTATTTGCTGTAGTGTTAGTTTATTATTCAGCTCAAGTTTTATTAAAATTCTTACCCACATTTCTATGTCTTATTTGGCTGTTAGCCCCGGAATGAAAATTAATCCTTTAAACATATCTGGAGTCAGTTAATTTAATCTGAATCTTTCACACTCCTTGTTAATGATTTCAGCATATGTGACAAAATTGTTTTTTTTCATCAAATTCATACATTTCCAACAATTATTGAGTAACGATCTTTTCTCACTAAAAATTTTAGTTAGAATATTCAGAAATTTAGCCTATTTTTTTTTTAGTACAAAATTACAGCATTTTCATGTTCTATCGGTGATAACTTTCTCAACAAAAGTCTTATTTTTCTTGTCTTCCTAGTCACTGCATTCTTCTTCAAAAATTTGTGTGTGTCTTCTAAACTAGGCAGAAAAGGTAATTCCATCATCGGAATAACATGTGAATTCAGATATGGCATTTGCCACCATTGTCGGAGTGAAATTAACATTTGTTGTTGTTTCTGAAGTTCCAACAACATCTGCTGCTATTATTGCTGTATTTTACCACATGAACTTAAATTTCTTCCATATTTGAAGAATATGTTTTTTTGAGATTTTTTTTATACACACACCAAAGAAAAAAAATTAAACCAATACGATTCAAAATGCTTGTCACCAGTTATCATGTGCAGCAAAGCCCAAAAGTATTTTTTCCAGCTGTTATAACTCAGTATAAGTTTCAATTCCTTATTGCCAATGTTATAACTTGCATTTTTCACACTTAAGATATTAAGTCTTGATTAGGCTACTCACTGTAATGACTGTTAAAAATACTTGACTGTTGACAATGAAATTTTTGACTTACTCCAAGTTTTTTTAAGGTATCTACTATGGCACATTTTTGTTATTGGGGAGAAGGGTGCATCATTTACTCCATGACAGTAACCTACATACTGACAAAACGAGATGTAAAAAGAGTCAAACATGACACACAAAATAGAAAGGATAAAATTCAACTTTCATCCTTACCTCACATTTCTTTGTAGTGCACTTCAAAGGGATGCTAAATTTGCCAGTCTTTGACAAAAACTTCACCTCACCAGAGAGATCTTCATTCAGCTAGAAAGAAAATTAAAAATTAGCACATTTCAGTGGAGTACCAGTGAAGAAACAAAATTCATTCAAATTTAATTTTAATTAATTTTACTCTATCTTTCATGGCCAGAAAAGACACTGAAATTTACAGGATCAGATAAGGGAGAGAAGCATTAACAGTTTCTTGGAAAAAACAAATTCTTGTAAAATATACATTGAGTTAAAAAAAAAAACTAGATGAAAAAATTAGAAGGGGGTTTTAAAAGCTGTGGGTTGAAAATGCTTACCTTATGGTACTTCAAATGGGGTAGACAAAACTCCAAAGATGAACAGGTAGAATATTTTAGTAAAAAGTGAATCATACACAAGATGTTGAATAAAAAGAAATTCCAAGTTGAAGAATAGTAATTTAGTTAACTTGTGCATTATGCCCTACCGTTGCCCCAAATAACCGACTGACCATTCCATTTTGATTGTAAGGAAAGAGAAAAGAAAAAAATATATCAGTGATGCTGTTTGGTTCTAGTGAGAAAAAAAAGCGTAAATAATAATAATAAAGAAAGAAGAAAAAGTATACAGAAAAAGTGATAAAACTTATGTCTTTAACAACAGCTTTAATTAAATGGAACAACTGGTCAACTTCAAATCTTTTCATTTGTACCCTCTTACTTCTTTAAATTCTTACTTGAATTCTGCTATTCAAAGTTATTAAACTCAAATATTTTATAATGCATTACAGGAATTTCCACAGGTAAGTTAAGTTGCAGAATTTGCAAAGAGGATATTCAATAATTAACTGATGAAATAGGATTCATGAGAAAATAAAAATTGGAAAACTATGAAATTTTCATGGGTACTGCTAGTTATAAAAATATATCCCCAGGACTTAGAACCACTAACATAATGGATAAGTAAACAAATACTTATATGAAAGGGAATTTTTAAGAGTACTTCTAGTTATGAAAATATATCCCCAGGACTTTGAACCACTAACATAATGAATAAGTAATACATACTTGCATGAAAGGGAAGTTTTAATTCAGCCTAAATAAACAGATCTTAAGGGTTATTTTTAATTTCATTTAAATCAACAGATTTTTTTTTAAATAACATAGGAGAAATAATTGTAATGCACCAAGGTTATAACTGAAGAGGAGGCACTAAAATCTTCGAAAAATCATCATTATATAAAGCACTAGCAGTATAGCTCGGCGTTGCCCGGGTGTAATGAAAGCTTTAAAACTAATCCATGGTTCTGGAGCTCAGACTCTTTGGACGTTGGCACAAAAGACTAAAAAGCAATAGTTGTTTCCAGTTAAAGCGAAACCGTAGACTGCAAGAAAAATAAATGGATGTAAAACAAATTTTGATTTCCTGGTATCGATATCAGATTTTCTGCACTATTGTAAGAACTGCAACCTTGAAACTTCTGAATATCGTTTCTTATGTCTTTGTTTATGAGTGTATCAAATTCGATTAAAATCAGACCACTCCTTCTAGAACCCGATTTTTTCGATAATCGATTTTCGATATTTATCGGAGGTACCTCGACACAAAACCTAGCTAAGAACACTCGCAGACGCTTATAGCACAACTGTGTAAGTTTTCAAGAAAATCGGTTCAGCCATTTCGGAGTCTATAGGTAACGGATACACACACAAACACAGACAAAGTTCCATTTATAAATAAGTTTAGATATTTAACCTCTCTCTATATTTCTGAGATAAGATATAATAACTATTTACACCATTTCAGACTGTTGTCCTCATCTTTGTTTCCATATAAAGAGTTATGATTTCAATACCTGGCCACAGAAATGGAAAACAAAATCTTGAAGAGTTGTGTTACTAAAGGAAATTAACTTAAACTAAGATATCCTAAAAAGGCAAGGCACACGGAACCAGAACATGCTACACCCAAGGACTAAAAAGGTTTGGTTAAAAATTCTAACATATATCGCCTGAAGAAAGCTGAAGCATGCAACGGCCAAAACATTGTGAATATGGCAATAAAGATGAGGACAATAGTCTGAACAATGTAAATAGTGTAAAGGTATATTTAGGTTCCAACAATTAATCCAAACAAGTTTTGCTGTACTTAACCAAGAAAGCCTGAATGTTCCACATTTTAATGTATTTCTCAAATTTCTAAATAAATTGTACATCTTATTTGGATAAATTGTCTGAAGTCCATGAGCAAACTGAGGAAATATATCTTGTGCTCAGCTTAATATATTGCAGTATATTGGCAGAAGACATATTCTGCCAAATATTTACCAGCTGTTCTATTAATTTTTTATTAAATGAACGCCAATCACTAGTCTTCATGTTTTATTTTGTTTTCATTCAAGAACTGTAGAGCATACAGAACTGCATGTAATTATGGAAGACAAGATTTTGTTGGCTACAGGCTGACATTTTTGCTAACACTAGTGTTCAAGTACATACACATGATATAATTATCGTACAAGTGCTCTCCGGTATAGAATGGTTACATAAAGCTAGATTGCATTTGAAAAGAATGAATCAATTATTTTATCAATATCATTTTTATTGTTGCATGATCATTTGTTGTCAAAGTTTACATCAAGATGGAAGCTGTTAATGTGGAATCTATATAGCGAAATGTGTTCTTAATAGCATCAGAACATCCAAATTTTCATGAAAGATGAAGAAGATTATTGATAAATCAATTAATACCATTGCCCAGTCAGTCAGTTAAGTGCCATATGTTTCGTTTGGTTTGAGTTTAACAACCCATCAACCATTATGGTTATTTAAGGGTCAGCTTTTGTATTTTGGGATCACATTTGTTTTGAAGTTGTTGCATGCATTAGAGTGGTTGTACACATTAGATTGTATACATTTTTATTTTAATTAAATTTTATTGTATAGTCCTACTTTCTTTAAACATGCCATTAAATGGTCTATCTTGGTGTATTCAAATAGTTCTTTTATTGTTTTTATGTTGTAATACTTTGTTCATATAGATGAAAAGTCAGTGTATTCCATCATGTGATACACACTTAAATGATAATGGCTCTTTCAATCTATGACTAAGTAGGCAGAGGATTTTATTGCAGTAGGTTGCCATTACTTTCTGCAGTAGATTGGTTGCCAACTAAAACTGTCAAACTCAATCTGTCCTGCCATTTAACCCATAGTTAGAGAAGAGATGGAGTAATATTAGGTTGTCCCAAAAGTTCATAAACACTTGCAAAAAATTAAAATTTTACTCGCCAAGTAATCTAAGATTACCAGAAAAAACTTGCAAAAAATTGAAATTTTACTCGCAAAAACAACAAAAATTATTGCTCAAAATAAAGATCATCATTTTACAATACTTTCTGCCATCGATCTGCAAGCTTTTGGATCTGGTCAAAGTACCATTCAGCCGGCTTTGAATCAAAGAATTCTTGACACACTTCCTCGACTTCATCAAACGAGTCGAATCGGCAGCCCTTCAGAAAGTGTTGCATTGAGCGGTAAAGGCTGTAATCTGATGGAGCACAGTCAGGACTGTAGGCTGGATGTGGCAGAACTTTAATGCCGTCCCAGCTCTTCAAACTTGTCTTTGGTCTTCCTGGCGGTGTGTGGCTTGGCATTGTCCTACTGCATCAAAGCGCGTTTTCGGTTGATTAGAGCTGGGTACTTTTATTTCAACTTTTCGTAGACGCGCTGAAGTTGCTGACAGTAAAGTTCGGCACTGATGGCACGACCCTTCGGAACCAACTCAAAATGCATGATTCCTTTAAAGTTCCACCAAATGCACAATATGACTTTCTTGCTGAATCGATTTTGTTTTGTAACCGGCGGTGTTGCTTGCCCTTTGTGAACCCATCACTTGACTCGATTGTGCTGGACCAGATAGACCCATTTTGCAAGTACTTATGAACTTTTGGAACAACCTAATACCTTTCCCAAGGCCATTTGTGCATAAATGAATGCAATGAATTTAACTGGAATTTGAATTTGTTGCATTCACTTATGCGCAAATACCCTTGGAAAAGATTAATCCACCTAAGGCAGTTGTTGCATTTAATTTGCTCAAATGTCTATAACAATTTTCACTTTGACTGAGCTTGTTGAGAAATCTTCGAGTCAGTAGAACTGATTATGAGATGTGTAACCATCAGTTTTGTAAAAGCAAAATCTGTACATTTGCTTTAGCTAAATCAAGCTTTATTTTGTCGTAAAAATGTTTTGCAGACCATTTTATATTTTGCTAAAATATCTGATGCTCTCATTTTTGTTTTTATAAAAAAAAAAACAATGTACAGCCTTTGTAATGCCAAATTCATTAGTAATTTTCTTTTGCAAATTGTCAGGTCTTTTTAATACGCTTCCAAAATAGGACTTAACTGATATTTTGCATACAAGAATAGAAGTCAAGCATTAAAATAATTTTACCTTTGGTGTAAAAGTGACAAACAGATCACAAGTCATTCCTGCAGATATCTGACCAGGTGGAGTGAATCTACGAATACAAAAATAGAAAAAATATGAAGAGAACTCATTAAAACAAAAAAGAAGGAGAATAATAACAGTAATAATATAATAATTGGAAAAGTATTAATAACAATAACAATATGTAAACAAACACTGGTAGGAACAACACACAGCACTGGTTAAAGAAATACATGTCTCCATTTTATGAGATTACACCATCTACACAGACAGGAAAACTGAAGGAAATAGGCTGGACATTATTGTCAAAAACCAAAAAGAAAAAACTTGCCTACTAATTGATATGGCTTGTCCAACAGATTGTAACATAACAACCAAGGTATATGAAAAATGTGCCAATTTTCAGACGGACAATATTGTACAAGGAGAACCATATTATTTATTACCTGATGAGACATTGTCCTTTCAATGTCGAAACACAATATACACTTTGTAGTAGATTGTGTAATTTGTACATGTTCTAAATTATATTTTATAATAAATATTCATAGCTCTATTTCTATATTGAGCACTGTTTTAAATAAATGTTTTGAACATTGTTAATATTTTCTTCATTCCTTATTCACGTATATATATATATATATATATATATATATATATTGTAAGAAAGTGATAGAACACATAGATTTTAAACCCACTGTTAAAGCATTTACTTTTATAAAGAGTGCTCGGTACAAAGTAGAGCTTTATATTGTAATAGTTGTTACAATGGTTTATAAAAGCATAGTATTACTACACAAAAAATCTCATGTTTCAGAGCACAAGTGCCCTTCATCTGGTGATTAGTGGAAATGAGAATAAATGGTGGAAATGATTCATTCTTACCTAGACAAAACTAAAAAGTGACCCGTTTAAAACTAAACTACCCTGCCCACCTCTCCTAGCCCAAAGCCTTATCTCTATGGTTACAAACTGCCTACAAACCGGCTTAGACATACTAAATTCCCATCCCACACATCACTTACATATCACATCCCTAAGAATGAATTGTTTGCACCATTTATTCTCATAATTGCTGATGTTTTCCTACCTCTTGATGTTCATTGCCCTCAAGTCCCTTTTGCAGACATTCTTGAAGTGAAAATGAGGTAGGCCTAGTAGAGAAGGATATGTTCTAGTCTGCGAAGCTGGCACTGTTAGAGAAGGATGGATAAGTTTGGTAACTGGGCACCAGTGAGACTATCATCCTAGTGACTCAGTTGGACCAATTAATGCCCAGAATGTGTCTTAGATTAAAAAGAAGAAAGATCCTGAGGCATTTCTCCTGTATGGAAACAAAGTGCTAAGTCTTCCTGCTATCAAGCAGCATGGTGACAATGCATGTTCTATAGACAGAAATTTTGGTGGTCATAGCAAGCTATCTGTTCTCCTAGACTCTCTGGCAAACGATACATGTGCGTGTTTGATTAAAAACTAACTAAAGTTCTCTGTTAATGATTTTTATTAAGTTAATTTTTGTCCATTTCAAACCATTTTCCTGGTTTCCAGGATATACGAGGGTTATTAAATTGGAATTGTGAATTTTTTGGTATAAGGACTTTTAATACAGATAGAAGCTTACGTTTTTTGTAAAAAAATTTTTCTTTTACTTCTTTTTCAAAGGAATTTAATTTTTTTTGCAGACTGAAAAAAAACTGAGAGTTTTGGAGATTAACAAAGATGGCTCTCCAAGAAGCATGCTCCAGGATTGAACAGAGGTCAGTTATCAAGTTTTTGGTTGCTGAAGAGTGCAAGCCAGTTGAAATTCATAGGAGAATGTCAACTGTGTATGGTGTCACATGTTT
>JBBBDQ010000828.1:1682500-1895000 GCA_037127315.1 Ascarosepion bandense
CATATAATAACTAATTTCTCAGTTAAAAGAATTCTGATAAATGAATGGAGTATGTGCGTTTGTGGTACAGTGGATATCGACTCGAAACGACAAATCAGGGGGCGCCAAGTTCGAATTCCAGTTGAAGTCCTTGCATTCACTTATGCATAAATACCCTTGAGAAAGGTAATCCATCTCTTCCCTCCAGTTATGTGTTAAATAATAGGACAGATTGGGTTCTATAGCCTTGGCTGGCAACCAGTCTACCGCAGAAAGCAATGGCAACCTACTGCGGGATAATCTTCTGCCCAGACAGTCATGTCTCTTTCGAGACTTAATCACCCATGTGTGTATCATGTATGGCACTTAACTTAATTTTATAATAGTTGCAAACATAATTAAAACTTTTACTGGGCATAAAGTGGAGGGTAAGTTTTATATTGTTTTGAAGTAATAAACTGATCTCCCACTAATTACTACTTAATAATATAATACATCTCTTCCCCCTCTAGCTATGAGTCAAATAACAGGACAGATTGGGTTCTATAGCCTTGGTCGGTAACCAGTCTACCACAGAAAGCAATGGCAACCTACTGCGGGATAATCTTCTGCCAAGTCAGTCATGTCACTTTCGAGACATGATCGCCCAAGGCATGTGTCACGTGTGGCACTTAACTGACTGAACAGAGTAACATTAATAATAAGTAATAATAATGCATCTATCAGCCCAGACGATTGTGATAAAAACAAGATTAATGAAATGGAATCAAACAAGTAATGAAATAGTAATAATCAAAAGTGTCTTAATTGAAAGTTCTCATATAAAAATCTGTAATAAAACAAGAAAAATATATTAGTAAAAATAATGTTTTCTTTCAATTCCCTTATGCTACATTTTTCATTGCGAAGTGCTAAGAAGTTCTAAAGGTTTTAGCTGCTATTGTAGATCGTGTTTCAATTCAAAATGAAAAAAGCAAAATTGAAAAGAAATGCTACCTCCATTTGAAATGATCTGCCATACGACCAGAACAAGAAAATACAAAGGCTGTCGTTGGGTTAGACAGGTTCTATCATTACAAAGGATTTCTTTTCTTTGTTCTTTTTATTTCTATTTTTGTTTTATCATTTTCACAATGATAACAATATTTTTCCTACCAAACAATTATTTTGTGTTAATCTCAAATGTGATTTTTAGAGTTTAACACAAGTTAGCTATCTCATTAACAAAGAAAGGAATTGAATTTGATTTTGTGAAAATAATTTGTTTTTCTTTATACTAAAATTCACCCAATACAAAGCTCGAGAGTCACCCAAGGTAAAAGGTTACTATCAATATGGTTATGATAAACAACGTATAATACGAATGAAACAGGAGGGAGTAGGAAGTGATGATTATGAGGATAGAAAGAGTATTTGTCTATATTTCTGGGATGAGGTAGTATTTACATTATTCGAACTATTGTCCTCATCTTTGTTACCATTTGTACAATGTTTTGGCCATTGTACACTTAAGGACACATGGCCCGGTGGATATAGATTTTAGTTAGTTCCTGTGAGTTGACCCAAAGAGTTTTGAGTTCAATACCAGACTACAGCAGTAGTGAACAAGTAACTTACAGGGTTAGAGGGAGATAACTGATGACTTCCAAAAGAGGCATTACTATGCAAGGGATGAGAATGATATACCCCAGTGATTGTAATAAAGGATTCGATTCAAAATTCCTACCACCTGAAGAAGGTCGGAGCATCAATGGATGAAACATCGTACAAATGACAATAAAGATGAGGATAATAGTCTGAATAATGTAAATACTATAGGAAAAGTAAATCATTTTTTCTTTACAGTGATGTTCACTCTGTAACCCTCCTCCTTGAGTGGCTCAAGGAAGAGGGTTACAGAGTAAAAGGCATAGTTTATACGACTATGTGGGGAAGATAATGGTTAACCATAGTCTTGGTTAGCTGATTGATTTTTCTTAGTAGCATATCAACCTCTATAGGTTTATTAATGCCAAAATCTAAATATTTTGAAGAAATTTATGGCTTAAAATTAAATATATTTTGAACGAATTCAAATAAATATGAATGAATTTGTATGCCTTCAGTTACAGATAAAATGCATTGTTTGTCTTTCTATTACAAATATATATTCTTGCTATTTTTTTATATAAAAATGTATTGTTGATATTTTTACTACAAAAATATATTTTTATACATTTATAGCGTTTGGTTTTTGTTTGCGGGGGATTACTATTGGCCTATAACTGGGACCCTAACAGGTGCTACTACTCAGAATCAGGGTTGTCCTGGGAACAACAGCAACTAAGAAGTGGTTTCACATTCCTCAAAGTCTCCAATCTCCCAATTGAAGGTCTTGCTGCTACATATAGTTTGTCGTCATACCCAGTATTATAACCCCAGAGATAAATGGGTTAAGATTGTAGTGAATGCGAAGGCTTCTTTTCGGTAATCATTTCGACAAAGCAGGTTTGTGGGAAGATGCTGCTCGAGTGGAACTTACATCTAACAAATAGAATGAAAGTGGTTCGCTATGATGCCATGAAGGTGAGAACTGGTGGCTTTAAAAAGGATATGATTTGTTTTTTAGTGAGAGTCTGTTCCACAAAGTAGAAGTTCATTGAAAAATACTTTTTGCACAGAACTTTCTCCTTACCTTTGAAGTACAGAGGAAATGAGCATTATTCAATGCATTATTCTGGAAGGAGCATTGTGCGTCCTAGCCATAAAAGTCGGAGCTAGTGCACATCTAAATATTTGCTTTAGAATTAGCAACAGAGTAGCAATCAGTCAGTTAAGTGCCATACATGATACACGCTTTAGGCAACCATATCTCGAAAGAGACATGACTGACTGGGCAGAAGATTATCCCGCGGTAGGTTGCCATTGCTTTCTGCGGTAGATTGGTTGCCAGTCAAAGCTATAAAACCGAATCTGTCCTGTTATTTAATCCATAATTAGAGGGAAGTGGCGGATTAATACTGTTCCCAAGGGTATTTGTGCATAAGTGAATACAAGGAATTCAAGCAACAGGCTGGCAAAATTGGACCTGCTAAAAAGAGGCTTCAGGGTAGAGATTAAATCTTCTCTCACAAACCCACAAAAATGATTTTAAAATTTTTCTAGACTGGAAACTGATATTTTCTTGGTGGGGTTGATTCCTTTTTTATGGTTTCTTTGCACATTATTTCAACCCAGAAAATATTTTTAGATTATAAGAATTTTTATTTGATAGGGAGGCATAACAATAGTTTAGTGATACAAGTCTTACTAATTAACTCAAAGCGGGGAAGAGAAAAAGTGGAGTCATACCTTTCCCAATGATATTTGCACATAAGTGAAAATTAACAAACCCAACATGAATTGGAACTCAGCTCTCCAATTAAGAAATTCTGAGCTTTGATACATTACACCACAAGTGCATCCAAACTTACATAAACCTGGTATTCTTAAGCAGCCACTCATCTTTGTACTGTCCAGGCTCAATGTTGCTTAACACTGGTGATTGTACAAGAACCTCTGTTTCAGTGTGAGGTGGCCATACACCCTGGAAATTGAGGTTTGAGAAATTCTAACCTCAACTTGGCAGCAATACTTCATAGTTCTTTTGTAATTTGAAAGCGCACAATTTTTTTTTTTTTAATAATTGTATCGCCCCAAGTAAGGCAAGCTTCCACCACTGTTGTGCAGGGGGTTACATAAGAGGAAAGTTATGAGAAGGAGTGACATAATACAGGGGGTATCAGGAAGCAGGTAGGAGAGGGATGAGAATACTGCAGAAATGAGATGAGAGCAGGAGAGAGAGGATGCAAGTTAGCGAGATAGAAGATGACTATTGACTTTACATTTAAATGCTTTGAAATTGTAGCTGTCAGGGAAGCAAGTAAATGAAAGAGAATTCCACAGGCAGGAAGTGCAAGAAAAGAAGATGATGGAGTAGAATTTGCATTTATATCTTACTGGTTTCACAGTAAAGGGGTGGAACCTAGTTGCTAATCTTGTGGCTCAAGTAAATTTATATATAGGAGGCACCAGTGAGCTAAGTTCATCAGAGCGGAAGCCATGAAAGTACTTGTAGAAGAGACCCAAGGAAGCCACACTGCACCGGCGAGAAAGTGACTGTATCCAAGCTGCCAAGTCTGGATCAATCACATTGCAGATTCTCCCTTGAATTTTGTCAAAGACCTCTAGGTTGATAGCAGGAGCACTTGACCAGATATGGCAGCAGTATTCAATGCATGGCAGATGGTAGATTTGTATATGTGCAGGATTGTTTCAGATGGAAAACACTTCCTGGTCCTGCACAGAGAACCAACCTTCTTTGCAGTGGATTTAGCTATGGATTCTATGTAGACATTTCACTTGAGGTCTGTTGGGAGAGTTAACCCGAGGAGGTGCAGTGTTTTACTTTCATGAAGACTATAATTAAGTTATTCTGAGTTTTGATACATTACACCACAAGTCCATCCAAGCTTACAAAACCTGCTGTTTGTAAGTAGCCACCCATCTATGTACTGTCCAGGCTCAATGTTGCTTAACATTGGTGATTGTACAAGAACCTCTGTTTCAGTGTGATGTGACCATAAGCTCTGGAAATTGAGAATTGAGAAATTCTAACCTCAATTTGGCAGCAATACTTCATTTTTTTTTTTGTAATTTGAAAGTGCACAGATTACATAATGTAGGCTATTCTTTACCACTATAAACATATTAAATGTTTTATGATGCTTGCAGGTAAATGACATTAGTTGATGGTTTCATGTAGGTCATTCTAATGTCACAGCTACCAAAAGAATTTCTCTTACAAAAATAATCAAAGCAATCTCTTCTCTAACACATGGAATATCTATGGGAATCAGGATTCTGCCAGTTTCTCAAATTATTTGTATTTGCACTGACAGAAGAATTAAAGAGAAAATGAACTTTGTAAATCAATATAATGTGGTGGGGGCTGAGATAGAATGTGTTATGCTGAAGACAGTAAATATGGCTTCTTAAGATTCTTTATTTTACTTTGGATTTTCATGACTGGATTTAAATACATTTTTCAGCTGTTTAGTTCTCAAGGACCTCATACAGGATTACAACTTAGCAAACAAAACGACACGTTAAATGTGAGTTGCTGGTAAAAAGCAATGCTCAGTGGTAAGAGCAGAGCACGGAATGCTTAAAGGTCAAAGTTAATATTCTAGTTTCCAGTTGGCTAATAATAATTTATTAAAAAAAGAATGACTGAGTATGAATAGCAATTAAAGGGAGAAATGGGTTTCTGCCTTTCCCAAAGGTATTAAAATAAAGTAGATTTAAGCAAGAAGTACCTGACTCTTTCTGCCATGTTTCATTTCCATTTTTTTTTTTATCATTTAACCCCAAGCAAATCAGGACTGTTATTAGTGCACAGTGCGTACAGAGAGTGAAGGTGACATAAACATTGAGTAAAGGAAAAGATAAAGGTGAACAGGACTCAATGAAGTGAGAAGATGGCAACTGACATTGCATTTAAATTTTTGAAGATTTTATCTGTCAGAGAAGCAACTAAATGGAAGAGAGTTCCACAGGTAGGAAGTGTGAGAAAAGAAACTGATGCAATAAAAGTGACAGTTATATTTAACTATTTCAATGATAAAAGTGTGGGACCTAGATGACAATCTAGTGGCATGCTTAAATTCCTGTGGTCAGGGCACCAGGGAAAAATACTTGTCATTATTATAATTGTAGAAAAAACAGAGGGAAGCCATGACATTTCAGTAAGAAAGTGACTGAAGCTGAGATGCCATGTCAGGATCAATAATATTGCATGTCCTTCCTCGGATTTTGTCAAGAACCTCAAGATGAGCACCTGACCAGACATGGCAACAGTAATCAATGCACTGGCAAATGGTAGATTTGTAAATGTACAAAATGAGCTCTGTCAAGAAAACCTTTCTTGCACAACACAGTGACCCAACTTTCCTTGCAGTGGATGCAGCTACAGATTCGATATAGTCACTCTATTTGAAATCGTTTAAAAAGTTAAGGCCAAGTAGGCATGGAGTGTTGCTCTGCAGGAGACGAGCATCAGCCATGTTGAATGTGGGCAGGAAAGTTTCTCTATAGTGTCGATTAAAGGAGAGCAGCTTTGTTTTGGAGGCATTCAAATTTACAAGCCATTTCCCCAGTTAACCGCAGATTGGAGGTCCTTTTCAAGAGCAGCAGCCAGGTTTACTTTGTCAGCCTTGGCAAATATACTATTAGGTTGTCCCAAAAGTTTGTAAACACTTGCAAAAAATTGAAATTTTACTCGCAAAAACAACAAAAATTATTGCTCAAAATAAAGACCATCATTTTTCAAGACTTTCTGCCATCAATCTGCAAGCTTTCGGATCTGGTCAAAGTACCATTCAGCCAGCTTCGAATCAAAAACTTCTTGACACGCTTCCTCAACTTCCTCAAACGAGTCAAATTGACGGCTCTTCAGAAAGTGTTGCATTGAGTGGAAAAGGCTGTAATCTGATGGAGCACAGTCAGGACTGTAGTTGGTATGTGGCAGAACTTCAATGCCGTCCAGCTCTTCAAACTTGTCTTTGGTCTTCCTGATGGTATGTGGCTTGGCATTGTCCTGCTGCATCAAAGTGCGCTTTCAGTTGATCAGAACTGGGTACTTTTGCTTCAACTTTTCGTAGACCTGCTCAAGTTGCAGACAGTAAAGTTCAGTACTGATGCCATGACCATTCGGAACCAACTCAAAATGCACAATTCCTTCCGAGTTCCACCAAATGCACAACATCACTTTCTTGCTGAATCGATCTTGTTTTGGAACAGACAGTGTCTCTCGCCCTTTCTGAACCCATCGCTTGTCTCGATTGTGCTGGACCAGATAGACCCATTTCGCAAGTGTTTATAAACTTTTGGGCCAACCTAATATTAAGACAGGAGTAAATAGTGGTATCATCTGTATAAATGCCTACTTTGGAACTGATGACATCAAGAAGATCATTGATGAAAATCAGAAAAAGCACCGAGGATAATAGGGGATATCTGTATTCATGTAAAAAGATCTGGAAGTGTGCCTGTTCAAAACAACCTTTATTTCATGATTTGATAAAAACAATTTGATTAAATCCAACAATCATCCTGTAATACTGTAGAAGGCCAGAATGCTTGCCAAACACCTTCAAGATAACTAGAGCCACAACTTGAGCCTCACCATTATTATCATGAGCCTGATATACATATTCAGGAATGGCTGTTAGCACATCAGCAGTAGACCTGGTGAAGAGGAAACCATAATGTTTGTTAAAAAGTATGTAGTGAGAGGTGAGTTGCTTAACCACTTCAGCATTGATTAGAGCCTCGAATACTTTGCCAAAAAGTGCTAAGAGGCTAATAGGGTGATAGAGAGGGTTCTTAAAAGTGGATGAGGACTTCCAACAAGCTGGAAAGCAGCAAGCAAAGATGTAATAGTTGTAGAGTTTGGAGAGGACTGGAGCCAGTTCAGGGACACATTTTTTTAGGACGATGACTGGGATTTCATCACATCCACTTGTCTTATGAGAGTCTAATTTAGAAATGATGTATGAAATCAGAGATGGGATTATGCACATGCTACTCAGAGAGTATCTGTTGTAAGTGAGAAATCAGAGGTGGGTACTCCCGACAAGTCAAGTGTTGAGCTAGAAAATCTGTGAGCAAAGCATTCAACCTTGTCTGCTTTAAATGTCAGGACTTTTGATTGATTGAATAGATGTGGTATTGAGATTTGCTTTTGTTCAGCACATTCAATTTTTTGAACTGAACTTGTGAGATGCTATACGTTGTTTCATTCTATCAACAAACAATAAATTTGTTTCATTTAGGACACAATTCAGAATGCAGCCAAAACAGACTAAACGTAATCAATCCATACTTACCACACTTGATCTTTTATAGACTAAGTCAAACAAGACAAAAAAAATGTGTGTGCCAACACAAAGTTGAATTAGAGATCTTGTGTGGACAGTCCACTAGGCAATGTAGTACCAAAAACAGGGACAGAAATCTAACCTTTCCCTTGCAACAGCAAAAACACACTTTTGCTCACCAAGCTCAAAAATCGGACTCTCTCAAAGCTCAAAAAATTATTCTCCCAGTCAACAAAAGCTACAGTCTTTATTCACCAAGCTATTTTTCTGATTGGTCATGCCAGACAGGGAGGAAAGAACATCAGCATAGCTTCACTGATACTTACAGCAGCTCTTTTTGTGCTAACAATTTTCAGTAATTTTTCTTCAGCAGACCATGCACAAAACAAACTCTTTTGAGGGAGGTGATTTTCTCTTTTGATATATATGATGTTTTCAAAGGATGTTGTTTTTTTTTCATGGACTGTTCATTGCTAATTATTTCTTTTGACAGCTTCCATCTCCCACTTGATTGGATAGTTTTATTCCCTGCAAGGTGTTTTTAACCATATCCTTGAATTGATGACATGAAGCTCCACATGGTCTACTGCCAGATGTGAGACCTGAGAAGAGGATTTGTTTCAGTAGGTGGATGATTGGCATTTGGGTCAGGTGTCAGGCCCATCTAAGTCAATGGAGAATTATGATAGTTTCTAGGCTCTTCATTTTTGTGCAGAGGATGTCCAAGTTTCTTAAAGGTTCCATCAAAGGAAACTTAGACGCAGAATATGAAAATAAGATACTTGAATGTCATGGTCAAAATTATTTGTGGGGATCAAACAGACAGAATTTGAATGGACTGATTGAATACAATCTTTTTACTGGTATGTGTGAGCTTCAACCCCCAAGTCAATTAAAGCAATGTGACATGACCACTTTCCAACTGGAAAAGACAGCAGCCCATGTAATCACACTAAGAAGTCGGTCATGGCCAACATGGTTGGTCATGGCTGCTGACAGTTTGATGAGAGTAACAGGTTCAAAATAAACAGTATAGAATGGAAATAAAAAGAATAAAATTGTAGAATAACAGTCTAGGGGTTGCAACAAAGAAAAGAAATTAAAATTATATTTATAACTATCATTTGTCTATGCTTCAAATATTGCTGCCACATAGTCTCGTGCTTCTCCTATATATTTAGAGATTCTTGATAAAATCCAAAGAATCTGCAATTTTATTGGTTCTGATGTGGAATCTTGGCTTCAGCCACTTTCCCACCACTGTAATGTAGCTTCCCTGTGTCTTTTTATAAATACTTTCATGATACTTGTTCAGCTGACCTCTCCTCTATGTTACCTAAACTTTAGGAATTTAAGCACAGTACTAGATTGGTCTCTTCCCTCCAGTTATGGGTTAAATAACATTGGGTTCTATAGCCTTGGCCGGCAACCAGTCTACCGCAGAAAGCAATGGCAACCTACTGCGGGATAATCATCTGCCCAGTCAGTCATGTCTCGAAAGAGACATGATCACCCAAGTGTGTTTCACGTATGGCACTTAACAGACTAAATATAATAGTTGAAAACATAATTCAAACTTCTACTGGGCATAAAGTGGTGGATCGGTTTTCTATTGTCATGAAGTAATAAACTGATCCCCCACTAATTATACTTAATATAATAATACAGTATAACCTATCTCTTCTCCCTCCAGTATGAGTTAAATGGCAGGACAGATTGGGTTCTAAAGCATTAGTCAGCAACCAGTCTACCACAGAATGTAATGGCAACCTCCTGCGGGATAATCTTCTGCCCAGTCAGTCTCTTTTGAGACATGATCGCCTAAGCTTGTTTCACGTATGGCACTTAACTGACTGACTAGATTGGTGTCAAGGACACATCATTTTACAATTAAATTGGCAAGATGTAAGTTCTTTGCAAAAAGTTTCTTTTCTGCCACTTCTTCCTCATAGAACTCTCTTCCAACTTCTTACTTTCCAGTCAACTTTGATCTTTAAAAGCTCAATGTCAAGTGCTATCTATTGTCTACTCGATTCCTGTTTTATTATTAATAATAATCTTTTTTGTTTTACACTCAGTAACCTTTGTACATTAGCGGTTTTATTGACTTGCTTGAGATGACACAATTTTTCTCATGAACCATTTTTTTTTCTAGTCACTGACCAAAATGTTGTACAAATGTGATCCACAGCAGGTGCAGATTTGCACTTCATAGGATGTCAGTGGCTGTTCTAACAAGTTAATAGCTGTGCTTAGAGTGAGCAAATATGGGACAAGTAGATGGCAAAGAGATACGCAAACCCCTACACTCAAGAGAGAAAACAGAGAATCTCCCATGTTTGAAAAAAGGCTTCCAAAGCCACAGCCTTTCACAGTGATATTAATTAATATCCATAAGTGAATAAACTGTAATTGTACTTACAAACAATTTAGCCTAGTTGGTCTCTACAATGATAATATTACAATATCAGCTTCATATTATGTCCTCCCACCAATTTTGTAGGTACATTTTTTGCCTTATCCATATGAAAAATCTGGTTTAAAAATCTATATTTCTGTCTCATCATTCAATTGTTCATTTTACATGTAGTCTTAGACTTAAGGACTACCAAATGCAGAAACAACTAAAATGGGTAGCGCATGTAACTACAAGAGAAAATAATAACAGAATCCAGATGTTGATATTATTCATTGCTTCAAAGAAAAAGTTAGGAAGGAAACCCCCATCAATACTGGGAAGAGCAATAACAGTTACTGGACTTGAAAAATCTATTTATCAATTTTGGTAAAAAAAAAATGAAAAAATGTTAAATCGAAAGATTTTATAAACTTCAACCAAAAACAATAACGGCTTGTTGGTTAATGAATATCAGATGTTTCCTTGAAAGGAAACAGATAATATTAATAAAGTGCTTAATAAAGGAAGGGGGGGCAATGTCAGAATTATTCTTAATATGTGATAAAGTAGAGTGGGTAGAAAATAATTTAAAAGATCAAAATGTGCAAAACTGATAAAGAAAATGGTTTTAATAAACTCAGAGTGGGTGAGTCACATAGTATTCTAAAAAAAATAAATAAATTAATAAAAAAAAAAAAATGTCCCTGCACCATTTATTAGACATCTAAATGTATAAAGACAATGAAATTTTAAAACTTTAAAAAAAAATTTTACCATTTAAATTTTCCCTAATTATTATTTTTTTCTTGAGACTAATCACAGAAAATAATGATGAAATGCCTGCATTTTAAATTTTGATGAACAAGATGACTTTCTGAGGAGGAATTTAATTAATTTTGACACCCTTTTATTCTTTTGCTTTCATATCGACATCAAAACTACTGGAGTTTATAATGAGCAAACGAAAAGGAAATTAATGACAGAGCCAGACAGATATTTTACCTGTTGACAGATCACCGGACCAAAATAAAATTGCTACATTGTTAGACAAGAAAATCCAAAATCATATTACTGCTTGATACAAAACAGCAGCTTTTAAAAAATCAGAAAACATTGAATTATAGAAAGAAACCTATCATTAATTCCACTTTTTTTAGGACATAGGTAATCATGGCCTTTTATACCTTGTAGTTCTAAGCATTTTGATTTTAGTATCCCTGACCTGTATTTGACATATTGGGCTGCCTTTTTTTACTGATGACCATGCATTCAGTTTTCTTGCAGTTTATTTGTAGTCCTTTCTTGTTACTCTCTTCAGATACCTTCTGTAGGAGGTCTTGAGGGCTTGGAGAACCTGATACTAACAGGCCAGATAGAGAGAAAAAGAGATAGAGGAAAGCAGTGGATAACATATTTGAAGGACCTAATCAATTGGATGATGGAATGAGGGTTGTATGGTGTAACAGGAGAAGGTGTGCTAAGAGTCACTAGGGATAGGGAGACGTGGAAAACCATGATCACCTACGTCCTGAAAGGACAGGGCACATAGAAGAAGTAGTTCTAAGCAATTCTCATCCTCTTGACTTCCTCATTTCTGTTTTTATATCCATTAACTAGATTACTTGATGTTTCTCTTTATCCCTCTAGCCATCAACATGTCCTGTGAGTATCAAATTTTCCAGGACTTTTTATCACATTATTTATCCTCTTGTAGAGTAACATCTTTTTTTTGCATCTTCAATTGTTAGGAAATTACTCAGCATTCATTGCCATATTTATATCAAGGATTGATAACAGACAGCATTTCAGCACTCTTTCCTTTGCTCATACTGTTCTTTCTTCATGCTCAGCTTAGCTTTTAGTGGCATCTTTCACTATTCCAATGCACCTTTGGATCTCTGTCATTTTCCATCATTTCATAAAAGTGAGAGATCAATTTTTGTACTTTGCTTGATTATGATATGCTCAACTGACAACTTGTATCTTTGGCTGCCTTTCTTGCCAACAACAAAGCATCCAATTCATAGTCTTTTCTTCCCATATTTCTTTACTACCCCATCTATGAGTTCTAACAACATTCTTTCTGTTCCTGCTATATTTACCACGAGCTGTATAGCCCGGCATTGCTCAGGTGTAATGAAAGCTTTAAAACTAATCCATGGTCCTGGAGCCCAGACTCAGCCTAAAGTATATTTGTGTGAAGTTTGGTAAGAATCGGATAAAAATTGTGGATTTGTATAAAGGACATACAGACAGATAAACAGACACACACACAAACATCTTGCCCTCTCTCTCTCTCTATATATATATATATATATATATTATTGATTTTCTGCACTATTATAATAACTGCAAACTTGAAACTTCTGAATATCATTTCTTATATCTTTGTCTATGAGTTTCTCAAGTTTGATTAAAATCGGACCACTCCTTCTATAACTCGATTTTTTCGATTAACGATTTTCGATATTTATCAGGGGTACCTCGACACAAAACCTAGCTAAGAACACTCACAGATGCTTATATTACAACTGTGTACATTTTCAAAAAAATTGGTTCAGCTGTTTTGGAGTCTATAGGTAATGGACAGACACACAAAGTTCCATTTATAAATAAGTTTAGATTAGATATATTAACCAACTTCATGCATAGTGTCAGCTCTGAAGTTTTTTCACAAATTTTAACCCCTCCAGAAAAAAAAATTAACTGCGTATACTGCAATGGTCACCAAAAATGCATTAATTTGTATTTTTTTTTGCCTCTTCAAAAAAATTGTTGTGCAACCCCGTATTTTCAACTTAAAAAGAAAACTGGTCACAAAAGCTTGTATTATGCACAAGTATATGCCGTCTTGGATGTACCTTGGGGTACAATGTATATTGACTCTGAATAGAGAGCTGAGTTCAAATTCCAGTTGAATTTGTTACATTGTCTTAAAAGTAAATACTCTTGCGAAAGGTATAAATCCTTCTCATCTCCCTCTGGCTATGAGTTAAATAGCAGGGTAGATTGGGTTCTATAATCTTGGTTGACAATCCAATTTAACACAGAAAGAAATGGTAACCTACTATAGAAAAATATTCTGCCTAGTCAGTAGCGTCTATTGAGACATGATTGCCCAAACACCTATCACAAATAGTACTTAACTGACTGATATATAGTATTTTTTTCTTTTCTTTATTTTTATGAAGTTACAAGACCAAACTTATAATTAATACCAAAATTTTATTTTAATTCCTAAAATACCAAATTTTGCAGTGAGTATTAATGGGGTGAAGCAAATTTAAAGGTTATTGTTACAATTGACATTGTTTTTCTTCATATGAATAAAGCCTTAAAATCAGGTGCATTTTCAGTGGTGGGAGATAAAACTTTCATTGACAGTAAAGAAAAGATTTGGGAGTTTGAAAATAAAGAAATTTTTACCATACCATATTTTTTTTTTAATATCCAACATATTCAAATCCTCACACAGCAGGGAAAATACTTTACAATATTTACAAAACAAAGCAAAGGTTTGAAAACAGCAATTTGCATGGAACCTTTGTTGGAGAACACGACAAAAACAGAACCTGGCATAATTCACTCCAAATAAATTTCTTATCTCCGAAGATGTTTTCCACTGACATAAATTTAAATAATTATATTGAGCCAGCCTCTTGTTCCGTGTTGAGCTTAGATAATTTTTCCCATCAGTATCTTTGCAGTTTATTTATCCTACCAATTAAATGTATTAAGTCTACCAAACATCCATGCCTTAAATATTGTTGCCATATCTGATCTGGTGTTTCTGCTATATCACTAGAGATTCTTGATAAAGTCCAAAGAAGAATCTGCAATATTATCTGTTCTAATCTGGCATGTAGGCTTCAATTTTTTTCCCACCATTATAAGTTTTCCTATACCTTATCAATAAATATTTTTTATAGCAAAACCTTAAGCTCTAAGTTTCTTCTTTTGCACTTCTCACCTGTGGAACTTACTTCCGACTTCTTGCTTCTAAGTCACTTGTAACATTCAAACTTTCAAATGCAGCATCAATTGTCACCTGTCTACTTGAATCTAGTTCTTTTATTGTCTACTGTTCTCACTTTTTCTCAGTTTCCTTCACTCTCAGTATTTCCTTGCATCTTAGTGGCTTTATCACCTTGTTTAGAGTGAATTGATTTTTTAAATAAAATATTACTTCTTTGAGTATAAATCTATTATATTGGCCAATAACAAATAGAAAGTGGTATATTTATTTTCAGTATCAAATAATATTGTGAGCAGTTTATTCAACCTGAGAAATCAAGCTGGTCACAGATTCTATTTTCCCTTCAGAAAAAATTTGTCACTTTTCATCTTGAAAGACTATTTGTGAGAACAGAAAAAAAAACTTACATTATTTACATTATTCGGACTGTTGTCCTCATCTTTGAGACCATATTTGCAACATTTCAGCCATTGTGTGCACAGACCTTCAGGTGATTAAAATTTTTAACTGAACCATTTATTTTCATCACTGGGGTAGATTGTTCTCATTCCATGAATCATGCCACTACTGGATGACTTAGTTATCTCCCTTTAACTTAACTCTTTATGTTTCTTTTGTTTACAACTGCTGCAGCTAGGTATTGAACTGACAACTCTTTAGGTTAAGTCACTAGATCCAACCAATACTGGGCCATGTGTCCTTGAGGACTTTTTTTTTTTTTAATGAACAACACTTACCTTATCCAGGTTCAGAAATCAAATCTAATCTAAACACAGATTTCGAAAAATTTGCAAGTTGTATGAACGATTGAATGAAACTTTAATTAAAAAGGGTTAAAGGGCTCCATCCTGTATTTATAGCCACATAACATGCACAAGAAGACTTAGAAAATTTCACACTGACAAAGCACAGGAAAACTTTGTAAAAAAAGAAAAAAAAAAATATATATATATATATATATATAGAACTGATAATTTGTCTATAATTATATATTGCTTTCTTTTTAATATGGCAGTGAATGCTGTACAGTCTCCTGAAAGATAAAGAGATTTCCCATAACAAAAATGTGATTCTACAGAAGGATGCTGAGAATACCATGGATTGAACATGTGAGCACCAAAATTTTAAAGAAAATCAAAATAAAAAGGACACAACATCAGAAAAAGTATGCTCAAATTTTCTAGGGTACATAATGAGGAAGGAGGTGTTGGAAAATTTGATAACTACATGACAGATTGAAGACAAGTGGGAGAAAGAACTTGTGTAAATGGATTGCAGGTTAGGGTTTGGGAGAGATAACAAACATACAAAACACATTAAGAGCTACAAAAGCATGAAATTGTGGAGAGCCATGATTGCCAATGTCCTAGAAGAAGACTAGTAAAAGAGATTCCAGCATCTTTTAGACACATTCATTGTCTATCTAGTAATCATAGATTAGGAACTGACTACTTTGAAAATTGGAGCCATTAACGTTTTTCTTTTGGTTTTGCTTGTATCTCTTGTTTTTATTGTACCTGTTTCTTTTGATGAATAAGGATTGTTTGTTGTGATGATAAGTGGCAGGTTTGGCACTCCTCCGATCATGGCTGTCAATTCACTTGGATTTACACTTGTTTTAGAGTTTACAACAACAATACACGGCTGCCCCCCCCCCGCCTCCTTAACTAGCTGACAAAATACATGATAATAAAACTGCTGAAGTTCCACTCTAAAGTTATTGTCAGAAAGAGAGCCTCAAGAGAAGTTTGTTGCTTGAGAATTTAAAAAGCTGACAGTTTATAAAAAACAAAACCAAAAAAAACCCTTTAAAAGAATTTTCTTAACTTGTTTATTTGTAATCTAAATAAATGACTGTCATGAGGTATACTTTTGTTTCAAAAAGATTCTCCCAATCTAAGGCTCAAGAGCCCCTCAAAATACAGTTACTGTTCAAAAGATAAAAGTGAATGAAAGAATATCTCTGAAAAAGTATGATTATAAAAAAAAAAAACAATATTTAAGAACCTAGAATACTAAAATGGTTTTGTTACTATTTCAGTAACTGTCCTCAGACAGATTTAGCTCAGTGTTAATGCCAAATACAGGTAGGGGATACTAATACCAAGCAGGTACAAAAATTTAAATACCTGGGAAGTGTTCTAGCAGAAGACAGAAAGTGCAACAAGGAGATCCGAAGGCGAATTGGCATGGCGAAAGAAGCATTCTAGAAATTGAATAAAGTATTAAGAAACAGGACAATTTTGCTAGGAACAAAGAAGAGGGTACTATGTGATGTCAGTTTTTCAATATGGCCGTGAATGCCGGACAATCTCATCGAAGATTAAGGAAAAACTTGAAGCAATTGAAATGTGGTTCTACAGAAGGATGCTGCAGATATAATGGATCAAGCATGTGAGCAATGATGAGGTTTTGGAAAGGATGGGAACGAAAAGAAAATTAATACTGAGCATCAGGAAGAGATGGCTTAAGTTCCTGGGACATGCAATGAGGAAGGAGGGCTTGGAGAACCTAATACTAACAGGCCAGATAGAATGAAAAAGAGACAGGGGAAAGCAGCGGATAACACATCTGAAGGGCCTGAGCAGGTGAATGACAAAACGAGGATTGCGTGGTGTAACAGGAGAAAGCGTGCTAAGAGCCACCAGGGATAGGGAGACATGGAAAGCCATGATTGCCTACATCCTGAAAGGACAGGACACATAGAAAAAGAAGTTGCAGACCTAACAATGAAAAACAAAACAAAATGATTAATCATCCAATGCAAATTACTGTGGATAGATTTCTCTAATAACTTAAAGTAGGAAAATTCAGTATTTGGGGCTGTAGTCGATGTTTGAGTTCAGTATCTCCAATTTGTAATTTGCTTGTTGAGTCATTCCTTTTCCTAACAAATATGCACCCTAGCTTCTTGTTAAATATTTAGAAAGCATTTTTAACATCGGACAAAGTGCAGCACTGAAATGCAAATTAGCACTGGGAGAGCAAAAAAATACTTTCCAAAAGCTAAGCAAAATGCATTCATTTCTAAGGCACATAAGGAAAGAAGGCTTAGAAAAGTTGCTACTCACATGGCGTATTGAAGGCATCAACTTTAACAAGGAGACAATCTAAAAGAGATTCCAAACTTACTAATTCAAGATATTTTTGTATGATTTTGGTAAATATATCTATTAAAATGAGATGTCAGTGTTATTTTCCTTTTTTTTTTTTTGCGTCATTTAGACGACAATTTATCCATCGCACCATGTTTATCTGTTAAAATGAGATCTCAGTGTTATTTTCATTTTTACATAATTTAGATGACTATTCATTCATTGCACTTTGTATACACGGTCAGATTTTGGCAAATGGCTTCAGCCAAGAACTTTTCAGCACTGCATCATGAAGCAAACAGCCTTATATGCAAAACAGCTAAATTTGTTCACTACTGTGGATGAATACTGAACATGTGCTGTTGCTTTAAAAAATACATGTAATTTAAGTTTTCTGCGGTTTTTAAATTAAAAATTCAAACTATGTATATACTGCAAAAAAGAAAAGAAAAAGAAAGGCTGCCTTGCTTGTAGCTATGGCATAAAACTGGTAAATAAAAGACAACTCTAAGAATTGATGTTGTATACCAGAATAAATGAGAAAGAGATGATGTCTCCAAAAATATATTGAGAATGTTTGAAAAGTTTGTAAATCAGCAATAGATACGAGTTTTTGTATGAACAGATATTCCAAAATATCCACAATATGATAAATGTGCACAGTTAAACAAATGTTCTCTCTCCGATACACTCTCATATTCATGAGATGGATATATTTAAATGTAGAGGTGAATTTTTAAATTGATACATTATATGCAGCTATATATAAGTGAACACTGAACAATGACAATATGTTCCATATTTAAAAGCAATCTTCTGTTCAAGCCATGAAGGTTGGGTTCAAACATGAAACAAACTGTCACTACTCAGTGTTGACCTCAGTGTCCACTTTTATATTTGCATACACTCTATCCCTGATATTGGGCATTTTTATCCATAAACATCAGTCAGTTAAGTGCCATACGTGATACACACTTTGGGTGATCATGTCTCGAAAGAGACATGACTGACTGGACAGAAGATTATCCCGTAGTAGGTTGTCATTGCTTTCTGTGGTAGACTGGTTGCCACCCAAGGCTATAGAACCTATTATTAACCTATAACTGGAGGGAAGAGACAGATTAATACCTTTTCCTATGGGTATTTGTGCGTAAGTGAATGCAAGGAAGTCAACCGGAATTCGAATTTGGCTCCCTGATTTGTCATTCCAAGTCAATATCCACTGCACCACAACACACATTCATCCATAAATATAGCCTACCTTAAAAGTATATATTTTGCTTGAGGGATTTCATCTGAATAGCAGAAATATGAACTTGAAAGGCTCAGTATAAAAATTAGTAGATACAATGTGTCTTTATTATTCAACAAAACACGTTTAACTGAAAATATGCCGTCTATATATATATATATGTGTGTGTGTGTGTGTGTGTGTGAGAGAGAGCTACTCTTTCTGAACACACATCTGCTATGGCAAATATCAAATCCCTACTAATGCACATCTGTGTTCGTTCAATGCTCACATACCCAATCTGTGCTTTATACTGCAATATATACAGAGTAGACCTTAGTTATGTTTCTTGAAAGAAAGAGGAATATCTGACATTATCAACAGCTTCAACAAGGCCAGTATGCTCAAACACTCGATCATGAAGACTTGTGACTTCAGTCTACCTCAACCGTCTATGGCTTCTGAATAGTTCTATTTACCCGATTTCATACACAAGGCCCATGTTGAGACATACAAAAATAACACATCCTTTTCTAAATACTTTTGGCATTTAAAAGAAGTCAATAAACCCCTTCCATAAAATGGAAAATATTAAAAAAAGCTGAAACTTGTAATCTTTACACAGGTACTGTTTTGTGTGTTGACATTTCAAATTATCCAGTTTCTTAAATTAACCCTGTTAAATAAACAGAATGAATTAAGAGTCACTAGCAAACACCATCTTTCGTTTACCTTAAGGTATAGTTTAGTACATTTTCTACCATAGATGTAACTACATTTTGCAATTAAACCACTACCTTTGCATTAATGTCACCATCCTCTGTTAATTACTTTTATAGTTTCTTTTACCTGTAATCTAGCCTTACTATACCATTTATTTTGTTTTCGTATATCAATACACCATAGTCCTCCTTCTTCTATGTGCTGTGTCCTGAAGGGACACAGACAATCATTTCCCTATCCTTTCCACTTTTAATGCCTTTTCTCCCACTTAATCCCTTCTTCACCATTCATCTGCTCAAGTCCATCAAGATATGCCATGTGTTGCTTTCCTTTGTCTTTCTTTTCTCTCCGTCCTGTGAGCATCAAGTTCTCCAAACCCTCCTTCCTCATTAGATGCTCCAAAAACTTCAGTTGTCTTTTTCTGATGTTAAGTATCAGTTTCCTTCTTCCAAAACCTCATCATTGCTCACATGTTCTGTTTATGGTATCCTCAGCATCCTTCTATAGAACCCCATTTCGGTTGCTTCAAATCTTTCCTTTATCTTTGATGAGATTCTACAGCAGTCACTACCATATTGAAGGACAGACATCACATAACAATCCAGTACTCTCTTCTTTGTTTCCAGTGAAATTTTCCTGTCTCTTAATACTCAGCTTCTGAAATGCATTGTTGGCCAATATGTATTCAGATCTCCATACTTTTCATCCTTTGTTAGAACACTTTCTAGGCATTTAAATTTCTTCACCTGCTTGATTTTTCTATCGCACACTTGTAATTGACATTTTAGGTTCCTCTTTTTACTGATTACCATGCACTCAGTTTTCTTGTAGTTTATATACAGTTCTTTGTTTTGCACTTTCTTTTCTGTATCTGCTATCATCACAGTGTCATCTTATATTGTTCAGATTGCAGCCGCCAATGACGAATCTTAGCAGGACTTTTAGTAACTGCCTTTGTCACTGTCAGCTCTCAACCAAGAACAATGGATAAAAAATAATTCTGGTGACCAATTCGACATAACAGTGGGTGCGTTAGACTCTGCAGAGTCTTCTAATCTCATTGGTTTATTTGCTCTATACAACCTCACCACACACTATGACATTAACACTCATGACATAGGGTCATATAGAGATGATGGACTTATGACAGTACAAAATTCCACACATTTTAAAACCAATCAAATTAGGAAACTAATCCATAAAGAATCCAAAAGTCTAAAATAATAATAGTAAATTTCCTTGACGTAACACTAGAATTAGTAAATTATACTTATCAAACATATATAAAACCTAACAAATATCCATTATACATCCACCCAAAGTCTAATCACCTGCCTAGTATAATCAAACATGTACCCTCCTCTACAGAATATAGAATTAGGAAAAACTCTTCTAGTGAATAAGTGTTTTATAAACAAAGGTTTTTATAATAATGCCCTAAGAAATAGTGGCTATAAAAATCATATTAAATACATTAAAAAATATGATTATTACAAGAAAAATAGAAAACTCATTTGGTATGTCTCCTTTTAACCAAATGGTTAGCACCAAGTTAGGGCTGAAGTTCCTCAATTTAATTAAGAAACATTTCCCCAATAATAACACTATAAGTAAAATTTTTAATAAAAATACCCTTAGATTAAGTTGTAGTTGTACAAATAATCTGGAAAAAATTATTAAAAGTCATAATAATAAAATCTTAAATCAGCATGTAAACCAAAGTAAGAATAACGATCCAAATAATGAAAATAACAATACAAATTTATGTAATTGTTGAAATCCTAACAATTGCCCACTGGAAAACTGAATTTGTTAGACACCTGTGTAATATAACATCATATGAAAACTTAATTAAAAAAAAAAGTTTGCACTAAACCTACTAAGAACACTTTTAAACAGTGTTGGTATTTGTATTTAAGTTCCTTCAAAAACATATACTGAAAGTAAACACCCCTTTCTGCATATTTTTGGAAGTTAAAGGATACAAACAAAACCCCAAAATAAAATGGAAAATTCTGAAAAAAAAACAAAAAAAAACAAGAATCTTTAAGTTGTTCTACGACATCTGACCTCTGTGCCTGAATGAAAAGCTGCAGATTTTAAGGTTCCTTAAAAATAAAGAACTATTGAACCGTAGAGATGAATCGACTGTTTTATGTAAACATTGAAAATATTTTTCTTTGTTTCATTTATAACTTATGCTCCAATATAACTTAAAAACTAAAAATCTTTTTACTAAAATAAATGACCCACACAATACTTATTTGGTTTTCTTAACTAAAGATATACCTTAGTGTACCATATTTATTTATAATTCTAATCCTCACCTAAACATTCCAGCCCGTTTACTCATGAGGTAGTACAAAATCTAATTTAAAAAAAAAACCTAAAATCCAACCTGGTGTTAAAAATTATTGTTTAACATTTAAATAATATATAGTCCTACTATGTAACTTAACTAGAAAAAGTATTTTTCTTTAAAATTTAATTAAATACAATGTTCCATGTATAACACATCTATTGAACAGGTGAAGAGGCTCATCCCTTGTTTCCTGTTTAGGATGCGGTTTCCGGTTTTCCCTTTTCAAGTCTTTTCACTTTTTTTTTTTTTTTTTTCCAATTGGAGTAGACAGACTAAACTATCGCCCAGCTCACACTCCACCCACATATATTGAACAGGTGAAGAGGCTCATCCCTTGTTTTCTGTTTAGGATGCGGTTTCCGGTTTTCCCTTTTCCAGTCTTTTCACTTTTTTTTTTTTTTTTTTTTTTTTCCAATTGGAGTAGACAGACTAAACTATCGCCCAGCTCACACTCCACCCACATATATTGAACAGGTGAAGAGGCTCATCCCTTGTTCCCTGTTTAGGATGCGGTTTCCAATTTTTCTCTTTTCCAATCTTTTCACTCTTATTTATTTATTTTTTTTTCCAATTGGAGTAGATAGACTAAACTATCGCCCAGCTCACACTCCACCCACATCTATTGAACAGGTGAAGAGGCTCATCCCTTGTTTTCTGTTTAGGATGCGGTTTCCGGCTTTCTCTTTTCCATTCTTTTTACCCTTACGTAGCCCCCTGCGCATCAGTGGCGTTATCGCCTTGCTTGGGGTGATATGATTAAAAAAATAAAAAAAAACTTATGCTATAATATAACTTATAGATTAAAAATTATTTTACTGAAATCAATGACCAACAGAATACTTATTTGATTTTCTTAACTACAATATACCTTAGTATATCATAATTATTTAATTCTAATCTAAACATTCCAGCCCCTATACTCATGAGGTAGTACAAAAAAATCCAACTGCCTTTAAAAATTATTATTAGACGACCCATTTAAATAATGTAGAGTCCTACTATGAATCTTACCCAGGCGAAATTAGAAAGTGACATGCCTTGACACCAAACAATTGTTTTATTTTGTTACCCAAATCTTCAACTCCATAGTTACCTTATTTTCATTTTTGATTGAACAATAATGACGAACCTCCAAGCATGTTTTCTACCTACCCCTTCTACTACTACCACTTCGGTTTCTAAATAATCATGAATTCATCTTATATTTTTTAAATAAATCATTTTCCCAAATTTTGTTTCAACTATCACCTGATGAAGAACAGTATTGTTCTGAAACATGAAAATATTTGTGTAGTGATATAAGGCTTTTATAAATCATTCTAATAGAAAAATTACAATGTATATCACGAGTGCGATGGATAAATTGTTGCCAATTTATATTTTTAAGTTCATACATTCATGTTGTTTTAAATTTTGTCAACTGCACAGTATGGTGGGGTCAGATAGGAACTGAGAGAAAAAGAGCACCATGATGCAATTGACTTTGCTAGAAATTTAATTTGCAAACAACAAGGGGTACTGCTTGACATTTGCACTGAAAAGTCTAGTATTGTAATATAACAATCTGGCCCCACCCGAGGAAGGCTGATGCAAGCGAAGGTGTTTCCGGTCGTTGAAAGGAACGGATGTCGTTTGACCTTATTTCCAGCAGCAGCGGAAATAACTACAGAGGCAAATAGAACAGGTGTCTCTGAGAATTACGTGGGCGTGCGTGGGCGAGGCAAAACCGGAAGAAAAAGTCCCGGTTCTGGAAGATTATAAAAAGACCTCGGCACACGGATTCGCCAGTAGAGGAGCAACAGAGATCGGCCGGTGAAGAGAGACACAACAGATAAGACTACACTCCCGTCAACCCATTAGAAGCGCGCTCTCTCAATTCTCTGTTCCCTATTCTACACGGTCCATCGTCAGTAATAAAAATATAACTTCATATTTTTATATATATGCGTGTTTGTTGTTTGTCGATATATAACAGTATGAACATTTCAGAGACTGTGGGTGTCACAATCTGAGGGCAGTGCAGGGGATTCAGCAAGAGCTGGATGATAGATCCGGTCAGCATCATGGTGTTTGCAATAATCACTAGTGATGGCAATGTTATGCCTCCATTTATCTTCCCACAGGGCCTCAGACTCAACACGGAGGCCTATATCAAGTGCTTGATAAGATAATGCTGCCCTGGATTAAGTGACTGCTGGAAGACTGTCTGGAAAAAGAACTTTCACACAAGCAAGAATACCCAATCATGGCTGTCAGACAATTTCTGTGATCATATCATCCTTTACATATGGCCACCTAACACCCAAGAATGATGAACTGAAGACATGGATTATACCAACATTCACCAACTTAAACAAGGAGATCATCCAGAATAGTCACAAAAGATTCTGAAGTTGTCTGGAGGCCATGGTTGAAGTCAATAGCGATCTAATTGAATGACTTTACTCTTTCATATTTCAAGTAATTTTGATAATTGTTAGAATGAGACGTTGGTGTTAATTTTGCATAATTTAGACAACTGTATATATATATATATATATATATATATATAAGCAGCAAAAATTCAACCAACAAAATCTGTTTCTTTGCTGCATTCTTACAATTTTTTAATATTCTGGACAGTCAGTCAGTTAAGTGCCATACGTGATACACGCTTGGGCGATCATGTCTCGAAAGAGACATGACTGACTGGGCAGAAGATTATCCCGCAGTAGGTTGCCATTGCTTTCTGTGGTAGATTGGTTGCCGGCCAAAGCTATAGAACCCAATCTGTCCTGTTATTTAACCCTTAACTGGAGGGAAGAGATGGATTAATAACTTTCCCAAGGGTATCTGCGCATAAGTGAATGCAATGAATTCAACTGGAATTCGAACTCGGCTCCCTGATTTCTCGTTCCAAGCCGATATCCACTGGACCACAATGCACATCTGTACAACTGAACCACCCTACCTGAATGGTCTCACTACCCTCTTCAACCAGCCAACAGGAAAATTCTTGTCAGCGTAGGTATCAACTGGTTAACAAATGCTACAAGGGAGAAACCGAAAGTTTACAATGCTCCAGATGTACCCAAGTCAGGGTCTCTTTACGCACTTTTCCAGTTCATTTCTACAGAATCATCATCTTACAACTGAGTTACAATATAACTATAAATCTAAAACAAATATTGGTAGATGATACCAAAATATTATACTGCACCGACTGCAAAGAAAAACTCAAAATTCTAAAAACTGTTATTATACAAAAGAAACAATGTACATTGAATAAATTCTCTTTTATCACAAGAGATGTTATTTTAAAGTGTTTATAAAATATTTCATATACTGACAAAATAATAACAAATAATATTTGAAATATTCTTTTCCGATATATCACTTTGCAGCAATTTTACACAACATAACTTTGAACTGATTTGAAACCTAATATTACGTAAAATTCCAGGATGTAACGAACAAAATCTTATCTACCACAGAGACAAGATCTAGTTATTTATTATGACAGAGATTAGCAAAAAGTACTAGAAAAAAAACACGAAACTGTAACAGTTTACCAAAAATTCTGATTCCGAAAAATATTTTATTTGAAAATTGCAAAAATACAATAAAAAAAATTAAACAAATTTTGTTTTTTTGAAGTTAACAAAATGTATGTCTCTCTCTCTCTCTCTCACTATATATATATATAATTAGTTTTTGGTCATAATTTATTTTGGCTAACACCCAGTTGAATGAAAATACATTTATATTGTAAAGCTTTTGAATATTTTTAATTTGGAAATGAGTTATTACCACAACCCACGTTTCAACCATTTTTAGTATCTTCAGGCAATTTATAATAACTGGTTTCTCAACATTTTTCAAACTTACAACAGGGATTTTTATGAACATGCAACTGGAAATTTTTAAGCAACCAAAAATTTTAAAAATTACGGACAAGTTACTTACTTAAAGATCTTAAAACACTTTCATCCATGTTTGTATGATCCTAAGACGTATCTATAAATGTGATTACATCTGAACATTACTTCTGATCTTTTTTTTTTCTGGAAACAATATTATGGCTAACTTTTCTTCTTGGCACAATTTTCAGACATCACCACCATTGTATGGTTTGGCTTTATATATATATATAAATAGCACCTAATGAGCCTGACGAATCTACCTAAGTTTCTCCTAAACGAATCGTCAGGGAAAGCTGGCTCCAGCTTTCCCTGACAATCTGTTTAGGAGAAACCTAGGTAAGTTTGTCTGGCTCATTAGGTGCTATTTAGTTTGCCTTAACTTTGTATTGAGCACTTTCTGTTAGATGGTTACTTGTGTTGGGTTTTTTCTTTGGGCTTTGTGCTGATTTCGGTTTGATCACTTTTGACTGACTTTCATGCCCTAAGCTCTTTCTTTTTTTTACAACCATTTTTTTTTCCTTCGTTCGATAGTTTTCAAGGAAGGTTTTTGAGATGAGTATAATTATAATCACGTTTTTATATATATATATATATATATATATATATAAACATAAAAGAGGTGCTGAAAAGTTCTCATTTCAACCCCCTTCCCAAAATCTGAAAAATTATCAAACATTAAAGAGTTTTTTTGGGAGGTATCTCATTTTCAGACTGAGAACTTTCAGTAAAGTGTGTGTGTGTGTGTTTGTGTGTCTAATAGACATTTTTATTTATGTTTAGTGGTTGCCTGCATGCTTATTTTGGCACATTTTGTGGGGTTCAAAAAAAAAATTGCATAACACCCCTTGCTGTCTTAGTAATTGTAGTCGTAGAAAGACAGATTCTTTAAGTATGGATTTTATAAAAGTGAGTCAAATGAATATACATTATCATCTGAATCCCACATAAGCAAACTACAATTATGATACACTTACACACCTAAATTATACACACAAATACTGCTTGACAAGACAAATGCACATGGAGTGTGCTTAACCAGTGAAAAATAAACAGAAAAATTTAAATTACCAAAATATTTTTCTCATTCTTTTTGTCTTCATCTTATTTTCCAATGAAAAACATGTTAAGATTTATAAACTTTTCTAATTTATTCATTATCCTAAAATTCTGTTGGACTCCGATCTCTATTTGATTTATAAATATACATTTATGTACACCTTAGAAAAAAACATTTAAAATGAGTTAACTTTCTCAATCAAGACTCATTTGCTCATTTCTTTCAATTTGATAATGTTTCTAAAAGCAATCCTTGTTAGTTCAGGTATGTGTTCTGTTTATTCTCTCCCTTGTTTGGTCATATATCACTCGATGGAATTGGTCTACTCTTGGTTGGAGTCCAAACATTAAAGTCAACAAAACAAATAAAAGAATAAAAGCCAAAAAGTTGCTTACAATAGAGCCTAATTAGGCACATCTGTCTGTGGAATTCCGCCTTTTTTTTTTTCTTTTTACTTTAATCTTTTTATTGTCTCTCATTTTTTATGTCAAGTCATTTGTAGTGTTTTTGTTTTTTTCTTTTTCCATATTTGCTTGCCTACTTACACTGACTTTTCTTTCTCTTTCCTTCCTTCAGCTTTTTTTTTTCTTGCCCTCTGCTTCTTTATTTGCTTCCCAGCTCATGTCCGTTGTCATTTCTACCTATTCTTAACATCTCTCTCATCTTTTCGTCTTTTTTTTTATCCTTTCAATCATCTATTTATACCTTTTTTTTCCCCCCCTCTTACCTTTCTTTATTCAACTTTCCTTTCTATTCCGGTTTAATTGACAACATTTTGCTTGTTTTTTTTTTTTATCAGATTCTTTTCTTTCTATTTATTTTCTCTTAATTTCTTCTATGATTTTTTTCTTTAATCATATCACCCCAAGCAAGGCGAAAACGCCACTGATGCGCAGGGGGCTACGTAAGAGTGAATAGATTGGAAAAGAGAAAAACCGGAAACCACAACCTAAACAGGAAACAAGGGATGACCCTCTTCACCTGTTCAATAGACGTGGGTGGAGTGCGAACCGGGCGATAGTTTAGTCTATCTACTCCAATTGAAAAAAAAAAAAAAAACAGTGAAAAGATTGGAAAAGAGAAAAATTGGAAACCACATCCTAAACAGGAAACAAGGGATGAGCCTCTTCACCTGTTCAATAGACGTGGGTGAAGGGATGAGCCTCTTCACCTGTTCAATAGACGTGGGTGGAGTGTGAACCTGGCGATAGTTTAGTCTATCTACTTTTCTTTTTTTCTCTCTCTTTCATTGTCATTTCTCTTCCTTTTCTATTTCTCTCTTCTTATATTTTATCTTTCTCTCAGTTTATTCCTTTGGTTTCTTTATCTCTCCCTTTCTTTTGGATATAATTTTTTTTCCTCTCTTGTTTTTGTCTTTAATTTTCTCTTCTATTTTTAAACTTTCTTATTTTCTATCCATTTTCATTCTTTTTGTTTTTTTTTTTAATTAAAAAGTTTTCTTCCTCTTATTTATACATTTTAAAATATATCAGCAACATCCATCCTTTCTTGAACCTTCTGGACTGGATTGACACTACAGAATCACAAATAAAGAACTGTACCAGATAACAGAAACCCCATCATTTGAGTTAGATAGTTTTGTTTAACAGCATATCAACCTGTGGGTCATTTATTGCCAAAAAGGTGGGGTATTAAAGTACTTTTTTTTTAATGTTTGGATATAGTGAGAGGGTTAATTTAGTCAGATTTTAACCAAAATTTGTTTTTATTCTCTTTTATTTTAGAAAACTGAAAATGTATTCTAGTTTTGTATTCAAAAATTTTTGGCTGAGAATTTTTCCTCCAAAAATGTGTTTCTTCAAAAATGTATATTTTTCTATAAAAGTCTATTTATATATATATTTCTATAAAATCATTTTTATACTTTCATAGTGTTTTGACCCCAGTTTAGGGGTTAACTATTTGCCCATAGCTGGGACCCTAACAGGTGCTACTACTCCAGGTCAGGGTGGACCTGGAAATAACAGCAATTAAGAGGTGGTTCCATGCTCCTCACAACCTCCCAATCAGAGGCCTTGCTGCCAGATGCAGTTTACAGTCATACCCAGGAGCACCATCACTTGAGGACTTTCAACAGCAGCAACAACTAAAATATATAGCACATATAACTGGAAGAGAAAATAATGACATATTCAAGAAGTTGATATTCCACACTACTTCAAACATACGGTTAGGAAAGAACCTCCCATCCCCAATTCATGCTTATTCGCTGTCTTTTGAACAGGTTTATTCTTTGTTTTCTGTTTTCAGTTGGTTTTCAAGTTCCTTCTCTTCAAGTATTCTCATTCTATTTCTTTGCTAATATACCTTGAGTCTTAGTGGCTTTATTGCCTTGCTTAGGGATTAAATGATTAAAAATGGAATTACTGGAAACAGTGAAAGCAATTTCCACATTTGAGAAACTTATTTTCCTGAAAAATTGTTACAAGAAAAAGATTTTATAAATTTTAACCAATTCCAGTTGGCTGATCCTTCAATGAATGTTTTCTTATAATTCTTTGAACATTGTGGACTGGTGATACAGATTCACAAACAAAGAATTGTATTAAATAGCAAAAACAACATCACTTGAGAAAACAATGGCATAACCAATATGTTGACATTCCACAGCACTTCAAACAAAAGGTTTGAAAGTAACGCTCCGATCAATACCAGAAAGACCTATAATTACTACTAGACTTGAGAAACCTATTTTCCTGAAAAATTGTTTTAAGAGAAAGATTTTATAAATTGCAACCGCCAGCAATCACTACAGCATCCCAAGTCATCATGCACTATGGCTTATGCAGATCCATAGTTGATTGATGCCACTTGCGTTAACGTCATTTGTCCATTTTCCCTGATTAAGGTCTCAACACTCTAGATGTGTTCTTTCGTGTGCGCAATGTTGATGGGTGACCAGATCGGCTTTCCTCTGTTACAATTGTCCTACCTGCTTTAAAGCCTTCTACCCATTCATAAACTTTTCATCAATTCATGATACATGTTCGATCATGCGCCAATACCTGGTGATGGATATTCACAAGTCTGACTGCCTCTGCATGCAAAAGGTGAGTTATAGTGTATGGTTCCTCGATGAGAATCTCTGAGCAAAGGGTCCATAGGCTTAACCTCATTGCTTTTACCACTTGACTGTGCACAGCTAGCTATCCATCATCCCATATCCATGAATAAAAAAATCTACAATATTTTGATTTCTTTATTCCAATTTATTTTCTTCTGGAAGGAAAACCTTCATCAGTACTAAAAAGCTTGACAACTGCTACTGGACCTAAGAAATCTATTTTCCTGAAAAATTGTTTTAAGAGAAAGTGTTCATAAATTTCAACTGACAGTGGCACTGGCTGGTCAGTGAATGAATGCCAAATGTTTCCTTATAAGGAAACAGTTAATACTACTATTACTATTGTCATTACTTTTCACATCATTTTCTTACTGCTTAAAATTATATGTTACCCTTTTTATCTTTGCTATCATTTTTCTTTTTCGCCTTCTCTTTATTTTCCTTCACCTTTAACAAATTTTTTCTTTTTTTTTGCTTATCTTTACTCATTCATGCAACTTTTCTTTCTCTACTTTTTATTTGTAAATCTCTTTCATTTATACTTCCTTTAATTTTCTTCACCTAACTAAATTTATTTTTCATTTCTCTAAACCTGCTTTTCCATATCAACAACAAAGAAACTCATGTGCAAAATTTTTCAACTGGTTTAAACTAACAGTGGGCAGTTTCTGATTACTTCTTAGATTATTTTTGTTCTCTGACAATGCCAATTCAGAAATAATCACATGCACCCAGACTCAAATGCCATTCAAAGAATGAAAAGAAAGAGCCAAGAGAACCAAAACAAACTGAACGATTAACAAAGAAAATAAAATGCCAAATTCTTTAGGAACATTTTTTTTTGTTGTTTTTCAGGGAAGTAGGTGTCTTGACATTTTAACTTTTCTTCACCTCTTTAGTGATTACTTTTGAAGAGAGATTGGTCATTTTGTATGACATCTACATCTCATTTGAAAATGAGCAGGAATCTAGGACTATATCCGGTCAAACAATTGAGGCAGTAGTAATCTGTACTAAAATAAAAGCCAAGTATGTTATATGTGTTTGCTCTTTTGAACTACTGGCCTTCTACTTATTTAAGCTAACCAGACTACTAAAAGACAGAAAAATCTCACTGGTAACAAAGAAAAGTGTGCTGGATTGCTGTGTGATATATGTCCTTCTGAATGGCAGTGAATGTTGGACGATCTCTTCAAAGATGAAGGAGAGAATCATGGCAGCAGAAATGTGGTTCTACAGAAAGATGCTGAAGATACCATGGACTGTGCATATGAGCTATGATGAAGTATTGAAGAGGAAAAGACAGCTGAGGTTCCTGGGACACATAATGAGTAAAGAAGAATCAATACAGAACGAGTAGAAGGAAAAAGAGGGGAAACAGTGTGAGACATATTTGATAGGCCTGAGCAAATTGATAACCGAGCAGGGTTTTAAAGAGATACTAAGAGGAAAGATATTAAGAGTGACAAGAGACAAGGAGGCAAACCTGAATGAGACTACCACCACCTTTAAATTTGTTGTTTTTCTTTTTTTTTGTCTTTTTTCAGCGCAGTCTTATCGATTATTACATAAAGTTTCCAATTATAAAAAAAAATTTGAAAAAATTACAATATTTAAACAAATTTAGATGGGGCTCAGTTTCTCATAATATCATAGTAAATCAATCCTCCATTTTGGAAGCACTCGCATTAGGGTCACTTTGTTTTGTTTTTTTTGGGGACGAGTTGTTGCTCTTGTTTTTGTCTTTTTCAAGTTTTCTTCAGTTCTTACAATGGCATCTTCCTTGGAAACTCCAAGAATGGCTTTATTCAAAACTTTCGCAAAGGATTCAGTTGTTGAATATGTGCAAGCAAAAAAGTTAATTGCACAGGATTGATTTACTATAAAAGGTTTTATGAAAAACTGAGCCCCCCACCTCTAAAACGGTTTAAATGTTGAAATTTTTACAAATCGTTTTTGTCAATCGGAAAGTTTAGGGTTTAATCAATAAGATTGCGCTGAAAAAAGTAAAAAAAAAATTGATAATCAACAAATTTACAGGTGGTGGCAATGTCTTACCGGCGAGTGGTTCCAAAATGGAGGATCGATTTACTATAACGTTGTATGAAAAACTGAGACCCACCCACCGCCAAATAATTGTTTAAATGCTGAAATTTTTCAAAATTTTCTTTGTCAATTGGAAAGTTTAGGGTGTAATTGATAAGACTGCATTGAAAAAAGGAAAAAAAGAAATGAAAAACAACAAATTTAAAGGTGGTGGTAGTCAGGTTCTTCAGGTCGGTCAACAAGGACAAACAGAAGTCCATGAATGCCTATGTCCTGAAGGGACATCGGCACATGGAGAAGATGATTAGAGGCCTTAATCAATTCTGAATACGTTACACATCCCGCATAACAGGGACTATTTTCAGACAAGTAATATAACTTTCATTTCTCTAATACAGGTGACCCCTCCACCCAGGGCTCTATTCTTGTACGCAGTATGTCGTTAATTTTCATTAACGACCTTCCTGATGACCTCAGTCCTTGACTTGATATCTATACTGATGACACAACCATTTATTATTCTCTCGATTGTAAGACTGATCAGCTTGATAAGGTGAAATTGGCAGCTGATATAAAAAAATAACCTACAATCTGTTCTTAACTTGTACAGGGAATGTTTTCTTAATTTGAATGCCTCCAAACTTCTATCAATTACCTGGAAGACTCCTTCCTGCCTTCCATCAGCATGGCTGATGCTAACCTCCAGGACAGTGAGTCATTGTGCCTTCTTGGGCTTACATTCTCAGCTTACATGAAGGGAACGACTATATTGAATCTGTTGCTTGGCCTGCTGCTAAAAAAGTTGGTTCACTGTATTGTGCTTTTCTCTCCTGAACCTTTCTTACATATTTATAAGGCTACTTTGCTTTTAATATTGCTGCAACATATGGTTTGGTGCTCTTACTATATATTCAGAAAAATTATATGTAATGGCAATCATTAGGTGCATATTACAAACTTTTGTTTGTAATATGCACCTGATGATTGCATAACACATGAAACTCTAAGTCATGCTGTCAACGTAGGACTATATATATATATATATATATATATATATATATAAAAGTTGTAAGTTTAAAAATGTATTTTTTTGACAGTATTTATTTATTTCTATTATTATTATTATATATATATATATTTTCTAAACATACGCTGTTAAATATAAGAGACAATGTATGTCTATTATGTTTAATCATGAGCCGTTCTAAACATTGTATTTTTGCTTTAATTTCAGTTGAAAATAACGACAAAAATTCTCCAACATTTGGATAATTATTTATTGGTTTTCTTCTAAGCTTTCGGCTCACATGAGCCATCTTCAGAGAGGTTGTTTAAACTGAAATATTATAAAATCCACCATCACCGACGATATTATTTTGTGTTGACATAAAATTCCGCTTGGCAACGGCAATAGTTACCAAAAATAATAAACGCAGTTCTTAAGTTTGCGATGCGGTTTTATGACGTCACATAGCACGAAATGACAACAAAACTGTGTAGTCAAATGCAATGTAATATGTTATTTCCTGTTTTAATATATTTATATATTTGATATTTCAGACCGGCTAGGGTTAAATAGAGACTTAGGTGTTTTGAATCTTTATAAATATTTCAATAGTTAAACATTTTTTAGATATACTTAAAAATTTTTTCTTTAAAACAACATTTAAAAGTATTATTAGAGATAGCTTAACGTTTGCAAATATTAAAAAACTTTATCGCTTTCTACGTCACATGATGTAAACATCTCTTGATGAACGCTTTCGTGACAAACGCTTCTAGTTTAAATTTTAAGATCATTTGTTCCTGATGAAAAGTCGAGGCCGGTCTGAAATATCAAATATATATATATATATATATAATAGAAATAAATAAATACTGTCAAAAAAATACATTTTTAAACTTACAACTTTTTAGTAGTTTTTCCTATACATATTAAGACAGTATATGTGGATCATCATTATATATATATATATATATATATATATATATATATATATATATATACAACAGCTCTGTTAATACTACATTGAGCATTGTTTTATTAACACCTGAATAATATTATTATACATGTGTGTACCCTCATATGTATATTTATTAATACACACACACAATTTCGTTAAATATAGCCGATAAGGAAAATTTAATTTTTTATTGAGTTTTTCCAACATCCTAATATTTTTGTGTTTACTATGATTTAAAGAATATAAAAATTGTCTCAAATCTTTTTGGTCACAAGCACTTCCACCCACTTTCAAGGGTATTATGTCTCTGGTGGTGTTATTTTCTTATGTTTTGACCACTGCATTGTGTTCTATTTCTGCTTGGTTTTAAAAAATGAGCGCTCATTTCAAGCAGTCACATGCCACATGCAACTGAAATTCATGGTAGCATCATTTCTATTTTTAGAAACTTTCAACACTCCATTTCCATTACTAAATAATTTAAGGTTGCTAGAAGGAGAGAATTGTTTGATAAATAGAGCCTCTTGATTAGAGAGATGTCTCCAACAATGTGATTTAAAAAGAATTGTGTCTTTGACCAGAATTTTGTTTGGGTTCTTGTAAATTATGAATCGATAAATGATTTTTTTTATTATTGCACTTTGTTTTGGTAAGTGACACATGAGGCATCTACTCAATGAGGTAGTAGTGTGTCTAGTACAGGTAATTGTGCATGTCTCTTCCGGAAGTGGAAAATCACAACTCTCCACAACTTGCTAACCTTTGTACAGTAACATTACTACACTGTAAACTCTGTACAATGTGAAATTTAAAAATAAGGCAACAGAAAAGCACTTCAGTAATTTTCCTAAAAGAAGTAATTACAATTAATAGATAATAAGGAAATCTGTCAAGAGTTATAATAACTGACGTCCTGAAGGAACATGCGATAAAAGAGACTTTTTGTTTATGAGATAAGGAAAGCAAAAAACAGAAATGGAAATGAAAGCAAAGTCAGAATAGCTTTAGACTTCAGAAATACAGCTGAGTAAACGTTTCTCTTGCACTGACAATTATTAATAATTGCAACTAATTATTTCAATAAACTGTGTTACTTAGAACAATTACTTTACTATTTATATAAATGCAAGTGTAATATAACAAAAACTGTAAGTAGAAACTTCTGAATCGTTATTAGATTTATTCTGCTTTACTAATTTTATATATAAGTTCTTTTTAAAATTATTTTTAAAAATATTTGACTATGTACAGAAAACTAAAGAATCCAACAAAGATGAAAATAGTCACCCAAAACTTTATAGTAGGATTTTATGAGATTCCTGAGATGTGCAGTTGATGTAATAGATTGTGACTTAGGAGAAATTAGTGAGTAGAGTTCAAGTTCCAGTTTAATTTATTACACCCACTTATATGCAAATACTCTTGGGAAAAGAACGTGTTTGAGATGACTTTTGAAAAGAGATTGGTCCCTCTTGAAAAAAAAAAAACTACAAATTCATCTCCTTAGTTATGGGTTAAATAGTAGGACTTGTATCTGGAAAAATCATTATTATTCCCCACCAAAAAACAAACTTTCATAAAAAGTATTATTCTTACAAATCTAAATGTGTTTCGGCTTTCAAGAACTCATCAAGATTTGATAACCAGTAAAAAAAAAAAAAAAAAAAGTCTATCAGTCAATATTAGTTCTTTATACTAGCTAGAACTTACCTTAAAATGGATAACATCTGGTTTGCCATAGAAACTACAACCTTTCAACTCTCTACCAGCCAACATCTTTTCAACAGGCTGATTTCTCAGCTTCTCCATTTGTCTTTCCATGATTTCCTGTTGATAAATAATAAGGAATAATCAATTTAGAAATGTTTCATGTTTCTGTTTTCTTCTTACAAAAGAACAGCACTTACTTCAACAAGGAAAATGTATTGTCTTCATCATTTTTATCTCACACTATTCCTGGTTACAGCAACAAATAGAAAAAATAATAGCAGAGAAGAAAAAACAATAATGGCCGAATCTGTTAGAGCAAGATATGAACTGCAGAACTAATATGAAAATAAAGTAGAAATGTTTGAAGCTTTGTATATAAAGGGAATTATAAAAATTGGGGAGAAAGAAACTAACACAACCAAATACAAACAGTATCAATAATAGAAAACCAAAAGTGGATGAACCGGTAAAAGAAGTGAGCTGATGCCTTATTCAGTGATTTAATCTGCCAATGTTTTGCTGACTTTAAACACAATTTTCTTTTTCATCATTTCACCCCAAGCAAGCTGGTACTGCCACTGATGCGCAGGAGGCTACATAAGAGTAAAAGTTTAGACAGGAGGACAGTGAAGAGAAAGACAAACTAGTCACGGGGGTGTCAGAGAAAGGGCAAGAGAAGGATGGAAACAGGTGTGAAGACAGTTGCGAAGATAGATAGAAAGTAAAAGAACAAGATATACAGGGTGATGTAGAAAGAACTGGAGTCAGGTGGATAAGAGATGGGTATTGACATTGCATTTAAAATCCTGGAGGTTGTGGCTGTTAGGAAAGCAAGTATATGGAAGAGAGTTCCACAGGCAGGAAGTGCAAGAAAAAAAGCTGATAGAATAGAATTGTCAGCTGCATTTGGTTGATAAATGTAAATGGGTTGCACCTTGTTGCCAGTCTGTTTGGCATGAGTAAATTCTTGTGAAGAGGGCATCAGTGAGTTATGCTCGTTAGAGCAGAAGCCATTAAATATTTGTAGAATAGACAGAGGAAAGCCACATCCAACCACTGAGTCGGGCTGTCAAGTCAGGACCTATCACATTACAGATTCTCCTTTGGAGCCTTTCAGGAACACTGAGATGAACAGCAGTGGAGCCTAACCAGATATGACAGCAGTATTCTATACATGTATGTATTGCAAAACTAATTCAAAATCTGGTAAAAGGCTGTGTAAATGACAATCTTTTGACATGAAAAGTTTAATTGGCAAGCAATGTTCAAATTCTAGCCTAGTCTTTTGCATTTACTTTCACACAAATAACCATGTCCAGAATCTCTCCTAGCTCTTGGTTAAACACAGCGTCCTAGCCTTAGGGTCAGCCTTGGCCCAGGGAATGCCTCAGCCTTAGGTGTCAGTCTATCTACAGGGAAAACGTTTCCTAGCCTTAGGTGTCAGTTCATTCACATGGGAAATGGTCAGCCTTAGGTGTCAGCTCATCTACAGGGAAAACGGCTTCTCCAGCTTCAGCCGTCCATTCAGGGGAAACGGTTTCCTAGCCTTAGGTGTCAGTCTATCTACAGTGTAAAAACTGCTTCTAGCCTTAGGTGTCAGTCTATCTACAGGGAAAACGGTGCTTCCCTAGCCTTAGTGGCCAGCTCCATCTGAGCAGGAAAAACGGCTTCCTAGCGTCTTAGGTGTCAGTCTATCTACAGGAAAACGGCTTCCTAGCCTTAGGTGTCAGCCCATTTGATAGGAAAACGGCTTCCTAGCCTTAGGTGTCAGTCTATCTGTTAGGAAAACGTTTCCTAGCCTTAGGTGTCAGTCTATCTATTAGGAATGTGCTTCCTAGCCTTAGGTGTCAGTCTATTTATAGGAAACTATTTCCTTAGCCTTAGGTGTCAGTCTATCCACAGGGAAAACGGCTTCTCAGCCTTAGGTGTCAGTCTATCTACAGGGAAAACGCTCTGGAAGCCTTAGGTGTCAGCTCCATCTAGGAAACGGCTTCCTAGCCTTAGGTGTCAGTCTATCTACAGGGAAAACGTGCTTCCCAGCTCAGGTGTCAGTCTATCTGTGGAAAACGGTTTCCTAGCCTTAGGTGTCAGTCTATCTACAGGAAAAACGGTTTCTAGCCTTAGTGTCAGTCTATCTACAGGGAAAACGGCTTCCTAGCCTTAGGTGTCAGCCCGAGTCTACAGGGAAAACGGCTTCCTAGCCTTGGTGTCAGTCTGACTTACAGGAAACTAAGCCTTAGCCTTAGGTGTCAGTCTATCTACAGGGAAAACGGCTTCCTAGCCTTAGTGTCAGCTCAATTTCATAGGAAAACGGCTTCCTAGCCTTAGGTGTCAGTCTATCTACAGGAAAACGTGCTCAGCCTTAGGTGTCAGTCTATCTACAGGAAAACGGCTTCCTAGCTCAGGTGTCAAAGTCTATCTACAGGGAACGGCTCTAGCCTTAGGTGTCAGTCTATCTACAGGGAAAACGGCTTCCTGGGGCCTTAGGTGTCAGCCCATTCAGGGAAACGGCTTCCTAGCTCTAGGTGTCAGTCTATCTACAGGGAAAACGGCTTCCTAGCCTTAGGTGTCAGTCTATCTACAGGAAAACTGCCTCAGTCAGGTGTCAGTCTATCTATAGGAAACGGCTTCTAGCTCAGGTGTCAGTCTATCTACAGGGAAAACGCTTCTGGCCTTAGGTGTCAGCCTGTCTGAGGAAAACGGTGCTTCCTAGCCTTGTGTGTCAGTCTATCTACAGGAAATGGCTCTGTGCCTTAGGTGTCAGTCTATCTACAGGGAACGAAGCCTTAGCCTTGAAATGGCTCACAGCCCACAGGAAAAACGGCTTCCCTAGCCTGAAAATGGCCCATTTGAGCAGGGAAACCAAGCTTCCAGCTCAGGTGTCAGTCTGTCTACAGGAAATGCTTCCTAGCCTTAGTGTCAGTCTATCTACAGGAAAACGGCTTCCTAGCCTTAGGTGTCAGTCTAGCCCACAGGAAAACTGCTTTGGGGCCTTAAAAATGCCCATTTCACAGGGAAAACGTGCTTCCCAGCCTTAGGTGGGGTTAGCTCATTCACAGGAAAACGGGCCCAGCCTCAGGTGTCAGTCTATCTACAGGGAAAACGGCTTCCTAGCCTTAGGTGTCAGTCTATCTACAGGGAAAAACGGCTTCCTAGCCTTAAAATGTTCATTCATAGGAAAACGGCTTCCTAGCCTTAGGGTGTCAGTCGATCGACAGAAACGGCCTCTGTGCCTGAAACAGTTCATCTGAGGAAAACGGCTCAGTCTTAGGTGTCAGCCCCAGCCCACAGGGAAAACGGCTTCCTAGCCTTAGGTGTCAGTCTATTCACAGGGAAAACGAAGCCCCTAGCCTTAGGTATCAGTCTGTCTAAAGAAAAAATTTTGGCTAAGGCAACAGAAAAGCACTTCAGTAATTTTCCTAAAAGAAGTAATTACAATTAATAGATAATAAGGAAATCTGTCAAGAGTTATAATAACTGACGTCCTGAAGGAACATGCGATAAAAGAGACTTTTTGTTTATGAGATAAGGAAAGCAAAAAACAGAAATGGAAACGAAAGCAAAGTCAGAATAGCTTTAGACTTCAGAAATACAGCTGAGTAAACGTTTTTCTTGCACTGACAATTATTAATAATTGCAACTAATTATTTCAATAAACTGTGTTACTTAGAACAATTACTTTACTATTTATATAAATGCAAGTGTAATATAACAAAAACTGTAAGTAGAAACTTCTGAATCGTTATTAGATTTATTCTGCTTTACTAATTTACAAGTGTACCCCATGCCATCAAAATACTTAGCTACTTCCTCACAGGTTATCCTCCCCTGAATTTATATATATATATATACATACAAACACACAAGTCTTTACTATAATAAACAGGAGATATATATATATATATATATATATATATCTATCCCAGGACCTGACTTAAATACCAAATATTCTATGTAGAATATTTTGTATTTAAGTCAGGTCCTGGGACACGCAATGAGGAAGGAAGGCCTAGAGAATCTGATACTGACTGGCCAGATAGAGGGAAAGAGAGACAGAGGAAGGCAGAGGATAACATATCTGTTGGGCCTGATCAGGTGGACGACGGAACGAGGGTTGCCAGGGGTAACAGGAGCAAGCATACTGGGAGCCTCAAGGGATAGGGAGACGTGGAGAACCATGATCGCCTACGTCCTGAAGGGACAGGGCACATAGAAGAAGAAGAAATTCTGATAGAGACAAACTCAATGTTAAATTTATTTACTTAATTTAACAGAATAATAATAATAATGGATGTGCATTGTGGTGCAGTGGATATCGACTCGAAACGACAAACGAGGGTTCGAATTCCAGTTGAATTCATTACATTCACTTACACGCAAATACCCTTGGGAAAGGTATTAATCCATCTTTTTCCTTTCAGTCATGGGTTAAATAACAGGAGAGATTGGGTTTTATAGCTATGGTTGGCAACCAGTCTACTGCAGAAAAAAACGGCAACCTACTGCGGGATAATCTTCTGCCCAGTCAGTTATGTCTATGGAAAGAGACATGACCAAGCGTGTATCATGTATAGCGCTTAAATGACTGAATATAATTTAGAAAATTTTTTTAAATATTCTACATTTTCATGGGTAATACGTATTTTACAGAAAAAAAAAAAACTTAACAAAAAAGAACTGTTGTATCATTTGGATCTGATGAGTAGCAGGTTTTTTTTCTGTTTGTTGTGAAATACATATTACCCATGAAATTGTAGATTATCTAAATTTTTTCTAAAATATATAAGAAAAATTAAGACAGACACGTTATTTCATGGTGAATCGGAAGTATAGGCCTATTTCAGTCAAATCGTTGTCAGCTTTCATCTTTATCTTACAAAAGATTTTAAAATCTTTTGTAAAATAAAGACAGTAGCTGACGATGGTTCGCCTGAAATAGGCCTATACTTCCGAGTCACCATGAAATAATGTATCTGTCTTAATTTTTCTTATATTTGTTCTATATGTCTTAATATGCATATATGCTTAGAGCTCTCTTAGAGAGTTATCCTACCACTGTATGTACATGATACTCCTTTGGATTCTTCTATACCCACACTGCATGCTGATATATATATAATTCTCATTTAGAAAGGCCATATTTTCTAATTTTATCCAAGCATATATGTGAAGATTTCAATGACATACGCATTTCTGAAACCAAGAATCGAAACAGGTTTGAACTCTGCTAGAGAGCATATTTTCTTTATTAAAACTCACAACTACACAAGCCAGTAGATATTATTTTCACTGTTTAAAAAAAGAGACAGGCTGTTGATTCAGATACATGTGTTCAAATATATAATGTTTAAAATCATAACAACACCAAACCAGCATTCTTCTATACCCACACTGCATGCTGATATATCTTCACTACTCAGCGACATAGTTATTGCAAAAGAAAAGAAAACATCAAGCCACTGTTAAAAAGCAAACATGCAGCAAGAGCTTTAATAACTGGAAGTAAAGAGACTGGACTGAACCGACACTGTCACGCTATTCTCTCTCTAAGGAACTGAGCCGACACTACGTCAGTATTGTCTCTTTCTCCATGAGCATGACAGGAGGGAAATATATATTTAAATTTTTCATCCATATACAAGCCTGTTTCGCTGTATCACAGCTCATCAGTGTGGATAGACATCTACTTGCTTCTGGCCAAGATCGAAACTCAACCAATTTGGTGTCAGCTGGAGTCTCTACTTCCTAAATCATAGGCGCACATATATATATTATATATATATATATATATATATATATATAAATAAAAATAATAAAAGGCAATCTGTGAATCTGTGTGTGACTGTTCCCTATGCACGCCTACATTTTTTAATCTATATATATAAAAGGCAATCTGTGAGTGTGTGTGTGACTGTTCCCTATGCACGCCTACATTTTTTAATCTATATATATAAAAGCAATCTGTGAGTCTGTGTGTGACTGTTCCCTATGCACGCCTACATCTTTTAATCTATATATATATATATATATAAAAGGCAATCTCTGAGTCTGTGTGTGGCTGTTCCCTATGCACGCCTACATTTTTTAAGCTATGCCATTCAAACTTTCTAGGGACACATATCTACAGGGAAGCCAGGTCGACGCATACTTTTTGAGTTTAAGTTCAACAATTTTCACAGAAATCAAATCACATGTGTCAAATGCGACTAAAATATTTTTTTATTAAAAAAAGAAAAAAAACGACCCTTTATATATAATTTTTATTACGGCGTTTTAAAAATTCATTTCGTCAAAAAAGGGGGGGGGAATATTTTTCCCCCCATAATTTTGAAACGAAAGAAATATTTTTAAAAAAAAGTATTTTTTCAAACTGAAACAAAATATGTAAAAAAAAAAAAAAGTGCCAATGGTTAATTTAATTATTTAAGTCTTTTTTTTTTTAATATTTCATAATTCAGAAAATAAAATTTAAAATAAGTAAGGCTTTTTTTTTTTGCTGAATATTTCATGCAGGAAATCAACTGTCTTTAATTTGTGTGGCATTAATGTAACTTTTTCCTCTAAAATTAAATGTCTACATTTTTAAATATTCTTTGAAAACTTCTGAACTGAGAGCGTAATAGTTTTTATATTTCTAATTTCAGTAAAACAAAGTAAATAATTTTTATTTTAAATTCATTTCATCAACAAAAAATGTAAATATTTTCCCCTGTAATTTTGAAACAAAAACAAACGCAATGTTGTTTACAGTGTCACACAAAACATCAAATCACATTTACACAAAACAAAAGAAAATAGATTTTTTAATGGAATTTTTCAACAATTTTTCAACAATTTTTTATATAATTATTTTTTTTATATAACCAAGTTTTAAAGGAATTTATCCATTTAATATTATAAACAATATAATTACTGAAGGGAAGCCTGCTTCAAACGTGGCTTACTGGAAGACGCCAATCAATGGGACTCTGCAACATCGGAAGAACTTAAATGTTCTGATTTTTCATGAGCAACGCTGGACTATGATGCTTATATATATATATATATATATATACAACAGTCTTTATTTTAAGAGATAGGATGTTAGTGTCAATGTTGATAATTGTAAAAACAATTGATGTACCAAATAATAATAAACAACTATTCTGGTTCTCTTGCTATATTTTTAGAGATTCTTGATAAAATACAATCTACAATGTTATGGGTACTGACATGGCATCTTGGCTTCAGTCCCTTTTCCACTGTCATAGTGTAGCTTGTCTTTTCTATAAATACTTTCATAGTAATTATTTGTATTTTGATTACTTCGCTACTTATGTGAATATAAAAACAGTTTTAGTTGTCAATAATTTACAGATGACTATAAAAAGGAACTTATTTATTTACAGCTAATTTGCTTCAATAATGCACTGATTATCATTTGTCATGTGGCAATAATTTTAAGTAAAATGATGTACTAAAATAAGTAATCAAGTAATTATTCTAAGTTCTCTTAATATCATAGACATGTGTAATTAGAGCTACTAAAAGAAAAAAAAGAGAAAGAAAATCATTTGGTAAATATCTTCATGAAGGTAAATTTCTGATTTACAAATCGTCATTGTTTTTTTTATTAAACTATAAATTTTTTTCTTTTTTTTATTATAATAAAATTAGAAAAAACTGGAAAAATTCCAATGCTTTCTCAGTAAGATTTAAAGAAAGTTAGTTCCCATTCCAGTGAAACCAGTTTAAACAAAGGCCAATTAAAGTAACGACATGTTGCTGAATTCTGCCAAGTCCTGTAACCATCAGGGAAAAAATAACTAAATTTTATGGGGAACTAGCAGTATAGCTCAGCATTACTCGGGTGTAATGAAAGCTTTAAAACTAATCCATGGTCCTGGAGCTCAGATTCTTTGGACATTGGCATGAAAGACTAAAAAACAATAGTTGTTTCCAGTTAAAGCGAAACCATAGACTGAAAGAAAAATGAATGGATGTAAGTCAAATTTTGATTTCCTGGTATCGATATCAAATACGTTTTTTTGTCGTAAACTGAATTTTGAATGCTAAATAAGTCCTCTGAGTAAATGGTATCATGGCTGAGACTAAGAACTACAATTATACCTACTTAGAACCAAACCCGAAGCAAAAACTAAAATAAAAGGGCTGAAAAAAATACAGACAGATAAACAGACACACACACAAGCATCTTGCCTTTTATATATATATATATTATTGATTTTCTGCACTATTGTAATAACTGCAACCTTGAAACTTCTGAATATCATTTCTTATGTCTTTGTCTATGAGTGTATCAAATTTGATTAAAATCAGACCACTCCTTCTATAACCCGATTTTTTTCAATTATCAATTTTCAATGTTTATCAGGGGTACCTCGACACAAAGCCTAGCTAAGAACACTCGCAGACGCTTATAGAATAACTGTGTAAATTTTCAAGAAAATCGGTTCAGCCATTTTGGAGTCTATAGGTAACGGACACACACACAGACAAAGTTCCATTTATAAATAAGTTTAGATCATTAGAAAATCTTTATCACATCCAGACGATCTGTTATTAGAGAAATGAAAGTTGAAAGCTATACATGAAAGAAAAGAATATAAAAAAGTTGTAAATAAATTAATAACAGCAAAAAAAAAAAAAAAAAAAAAATGAATAAATAAAAGAAACTTGGGTATTTGTAATTTTGAATTGAAATATTTCATGGAAATATGATAATGTTAAATCTATTGAAACAGAATATATATATATATATATATATATATATATATATATACTGGATTCAATGGATGAACTGTTATCTAAATTATGCATAAAAAAAAAATAATATTGACATCTCATTTTTACAGATATATTTACCAAAATTACACAAAAATATCTTGAAATACTAAAGAGTAAATTTATTCAATAAAATCACTATTGGCTTCAACCACATTCTCCAGACAACTTTGGAATCTCCTGCAACTCTTCTGGATGGTTTCCTTTTTTTAAGTTGGTGAATGATGCCATAATACTTGCTTTCATTTCATCTTTGGTGTTACAAGGAGTTTTTGGACTCTCGCTCAACTGTGCTTTATACATAATAATCAAGAGGATTGCAGTCTGGGAAGCTAGGTAGAAAGATGTAAGAGGTGATGTTGTCAAAGAAATTGTGTGACAGCCATGATTGAATTCTCCTGCTTGTGAGGCATGGTGCAGAGTCATGTTGCAAGACAGAGTCTTCCAACAGCCACCCTCTTAACCTAGGGCACCACTTCCTCAAGACAACTGATGTAGGACTATGTTGATTCTGAGGACCTGTGGGAAGATGAACAGAGGCATAATACCACCATCACTAGTAATCCCCCGAACACCATGAGGTTGACTGGATATATCATCCAACTCTTTCCAAATCATTTGCCTTACCCTCAGATTGACAATAAAATACTCTGAAATGTTTGTATTGGAACTTATAGCACAATGCCAAGCAGTACAGTATGCCATTGCCAAATGGAGCTCTTTTTCTCATAGACTGTGCCCAACTAACCCTACTATACTGTTCAATTGACAAAATCAAAAAATAACAAAGTGTGAAATTAAAAATATAAAATGGTGACAATTTACTCATCATACCCTGCACATTGGTCACCCTGAACTTTTCAAAAGTTATCAACAACTTCAAAAATTTGTTTTCTTTGTTCTTAAGACTCTTAAGAAACAAACAAGATATGACATAGCAATAGTAGTCACCAACTGAAAAAAAATAAAATGATCTTATTAAAGCTGATGTATTAAATAATAAGATTTAGTATTTCTGTTGTTCCTGATATTCAAGACATAAGTATGCTAAAAACTTATAAGATCATAAAACTGAACAAAAAATTCAAATTTCATAAACTACAACTATTAAATGTTTTCCATGCAGAGGTGACAAATGGGTATTGCAACACTACTTAAACTGATTGGTTCACACATTAAAAAAATATAGAAAAATGTTTTTGTTTGTAAACTTTTATAGATCAGCATTTATTAAACTGAACTAAAAAATTAGTCAGAATCAAAAAAAAAAAACATTTTTTTTATATCATTTTAGAAAGGAGATCTTGTTGGTAATATAAATACAATGTCAGACTTTTTAAAAGCTTATCTATACATTGCTTTTTTCTTTTATTTATAGAGGTCAAGTTTAACACTGTGCTCAAGTCACTGATAACTATTACCAAATACTGTCCTTTCTCCCCCACCACCATATTCATAATAGCGCACAGTTATCAATGATATAAATACAATTTCAAACTTGGTATTTGTAAATAGAAAATACAGATAACTCTAAGTTATAATAATATTGCTTTATATTATTTTTTGCCCTGTTTTATATTTCTTTGTTATTGTTTATTAGGCAGTTCCACCATTTATTTACATTTCACCATAGCTACTCACTCTACAAGTATTCTCTTTTTATTATTTCTTTTAGTAGTGGTTAGACAAACATGTACTATCTTTTAGACAAAACATCATTCTTGAAAAACACCTTCATTTGAAATTCAGTATCCCAGATAAAATATTTATTATATGAAAAAAAATATATCTTCTAAAATGATAAAAAAAAAAAAAAAAATCAATATTTTTTTTATTCTGACAAATGCTGTGACTTGAAAACAGTCTAATTTATGCTAATTCACAAAAGTTATTTTAAAAAAATTTTAAAAATCTAATTTTTGAAAAGTGAATTAGTCAATTTACATAGAGCCAAAATAGTTTATTATAGCATTATTAGCAGGTGGAAATTTACGTATTTGTGTGATCATAGGTGAGACGTTTATCACAAAATCTGTTCAGATTCTTATCCAATCCCTAATATTGAATCTACATTTTATACATTAGCAGAGATGAAACATTTTGCCAAATTAAACCTAAGAGGTGCATTGCCCCAAATTGAGATAGATTGCAATTTCAAAGAGACCATTAATACACTTATTGGTTTGCTGAAATGAATATGAATGCCTTATGGCATGAAAAGCTACAAGAGCTGTTTTTCATCATGCCATAGAAAAGATTTCAGGAAATGATACAGAAAAAATATGAATGTTATGTTCAGGTGCAACTGCCATGAAAGAAATGAACTTAAAGATCCAAAATTATATTAAAGCCACTGACAAATCATGGAATTGCCAATAATACAGATAAGTGTACACATAACAGTGATAAAATATCTTATCCGAGATACTCAGTTTCAAAGGAAGGCGTTTCTCAAGAATAATGTTTTGTCCATGTTAGGGTGCTCTCCACCTTTTAAGTATAATGAACACTTCCAGAGGGTGCTCTCCACCTTTTAAGTATAATGAACTCTTCCAGGCACTATAAATGGTGGTAGTGTCAGGAGTTCGATGAAGTCTGACGGAGTTACGAGTCAGTCATGTATTTCCAGTTGTAAACCGCAAGTGATAATTGCACTCTATGACATACAGAGACGTACACATTAATACCTTGTTTTCCTGTATTATACTAACCATTTTTGTAAATACCATTTCTTCCTTCATACATTTTATTATTATTATATTTCTGTTGTTCGTTGTTATTACCTGCACAACTCAACAGTCCAAAATATATTACATGTTTGTACAACCACTACTAAAAGAAAGTAATAAAAAGAGAATACTTGTAGTGTGAGTGGCCATGGTGAAATGTAAATAAATATAGGAACTGCCCAACAAACAGAATTTACAAAGTTTGCAATAAACAATAACAAGGATTTAAAAGAAGAGCCAAAAATAATATAAAGCAAGCAAATCTAAATCTAAACTTATTTATAAAAGGAACTTTGTCTCTGTGTGTGTCCGTTACCTATAGACTCCGAAACGGCTGAACCGATTTTCTTGAAAATTTACACAGTTGTACTACAAGCGTCTGCGAGTGTTCTTAGCTAGGTTTTGTGTTGAGGTAGCCCCGATAAATATTGAAAATTGATCATAATAAAAAAATTTTTTAAAAATCGGGCTATAGAAGGAGTGGTTCGATTTTAATAAAATTTGATACACTCATAGACAAAGACACAAGAAATGATATTCAGAAGTTTCAAGGTTGCAGTTATTACAATAGTGCAGAAAATCGATAATATATATATATATATATATATATAAAAGGCAAGATGTTTGTGTGTGTCTGTTTATCTGTCTGTATGTCCTTTATACAAATCCACAATTTTTATCCGATTCTCACCAAACTTCACACAAATCTTCTTTAAGCTGAGTCTGAGCACCAGAACCATGGATTAGTTTTAAAGCTTTCATTACACCCGAGCAATGCCGGGCTATACTGCTAGTAATATATACAAAACAAATGAACAGTAATAAGGCAAAAAGTCGAGAAATCAGTAATTGTGTTTGACACACAAGAAAAAGTTTGGATAAGCAAAAGTAATATTCTGATTTCAAGGCAAGACAGGCTATGATGGAGTCAGATGACACTGACAAGTCATCTTATTGGCTAAGAAGAAATAACAGCATGCACTTGTGTGCTTCGACCAATAAACTGGGGAGAGAAGTATTTTTCAATTCCAAGTAGTATTGGAAAGAATAATCCTTTTTAGACTTAGTAAATCTTTATGGCAGCTATTTACCAAAATACACTGAAATAATTGAGTCACTTGCAAAGTTACATGCAAAGAATGTTGATAGATTAGGCTGATACTTGTTTTGGTTGATTTCTTTTTACAATGGCCACAATTCTTTTGTGTTCTTGCTAGGAAAAGCTCAACTATGAGGGAAGATTTAAGAGCAATTTTATCTCAGAACAGAGTACTTAAGTTTTTGGTGCTTGACGGCACTACCAAATTTCACAATGATTGTTGACCACAGACAACTGGCTATACTCCTTATAAAACACTCCCATATTACCCACAAAGGAAAGGCTTAAAGCAAACATGCAATTAAAACAGAATTAATAGCATTTTCTATGAAAAGAGAAAATTTTTATCCTATTGTTTATTTAGTTTACAATTCCTCAAACTGATTGACAGGTCAAAAACAAAAACCCCTTTGCTTTGATGTAGCACCAAATATGTGCACCCATGATCATGTCTTATTCTGCAGATGAGCAAAGGTATTATTAAAAGGATGGGAAAATAATTAACTGATAGAAACTACAGATCTCTCATTTCAAGGAATGAACTTTGGCTCATACAGATCAAATCAGATCCATGGTTGAACCACTACAAACAATTAAGAATGACAACAAAACAGAAGATGCAAATTTTAATAGTGCTACATTTAGTTCAAAGTCAAAATATTTGAAGAGACAATCAGTCCACTATGGATTTAAGAATTGTCCCCGTTATTTATAAACAAGATATACAACATCTAATCATTAGATAAGGTACTTTATCTACTCAAGCTATTAAACCCATGCAGACAACTATGAAAAGATCTGAATGTAATAACCAAGAAATTTTATCTTCCATGAGGAGCACAGAGGGTGCAACAGTATAAATATATAGAAAACTTTCAAGCATGATTTTGTGAAAAAACAAATGCCAATGTTTACTTCAAGAAAACCACATTAGAAGATTATTAATACCACATACGATTACACAAGAAACAAATAGGGAAACCTTTGCAACATTCTTTGCTATTGAGGTGACTCATTTACACAGGAAGTCCCCAAGTGTATAAATAGCTACAGCTATTACCCATGGGAAAGTTGATTGCCTCCACCTTCCTGTGAGTCATTAACATCACACTACAATGGTGTTAGCGATATCTAATAAACTGAATGAACAATTATCACAGATTGGCTTAGGAGTCTAGCAGCTAAAGCTAGAACAAAAAAGCTGAAGAATTTAAAATTCCTGAGAGGAGAAAATCAGATAACTGACCTCTTCTTGGCAACTGCTGGTTTGTGAGGCTAATTATCAAAGTATCAGCAACTTCACATACAAGACAGTTGGAGTAAATGACATTCGATATAAGTCAACTAATAGTGAAAAACATAGCACCAAGGAAAAAGCTGGTGAACATTTCTCAAGAAGTGAATGAACCAGTCATTAAATATATTGTTTGTTTGTTTGAAACAGACTACTAAATATTGTCAATGTGAGTAACCTGGATTAGAAAACCAATCAATCAAATAGGATATGATTCAAATGAAACTGATGAATGGCCTTCAAAATGAGGAGTATCAGCAAATGACTTGTGCATTTACAACTATAATAGTGTGTCAAATTTGTTAAGCAGCAAGATGTGATTCAGAAATTTAAAACAACAAAAGTTATGGATATGGTAAAAAAAAAAAGACACAATAATGTTCCCCTGAAGTGGTTATAAATATCAATAAGAAAAACAAAAATGTACAGCATATAAAAAAGATATGAAAAAAAGGTTTCAAAATTTATCATTTTGAACGTACGCGCAAATCAAAACAAAAAAAAATACAGATGGTCCAACAAAATGAAGAGGAAATAAGTATGGACATCTTTTCATAAAAAACAGGAAAAAAAAATTATTTAAAATCTAAATCAATGTTTTGTTGGACATGCAATTGTTGTATATCGACAAACAACAAACACGCATATATATAAAAATATGAAGTTATATTTTTATTAATGACGATGGACCGTGTAGAATAGGGAACAGAGAATTGAGAGAGCGCGCTTCTAATGGGTTGACGGGAGTGTAGTCGTATCTGTTGTGTCTCTCTTCACCGGCCGATCTCTGTTGCTCCTCTACTACTACTGGCGAATCCGTGCGCCGAGGTCTTTTTATAATCTTCCAGAACCGGGACTTTTTCTTCCGGTTTTGCCTCGCCCACGCACGCCCACGTAATTCTCAGAGACACCTGTTCTGTTTGCCTCTGTAGTTATTTCCGCTGCTGCCGGAAATAAGGTCAAACAACATCTGTTCCTTTCAACGACCGGAAACAACCTCGCTTGCATCAGCCTTCCTCGGGTGGGGCCAGATTGTTATATTACACAATGAGGTACAAGAAGTGATGTGATTTTCATACCCAAAACTTTTTGAAAGAAATTAAGAAATCAAATTTAAAGAAAACCTTTATCCAATTGTATCAGTTTAACAGATCCATAATAAAAATGTTAGGCTATTTTGAAGCCTACATGGAACTAAAAAGTCAGTTTAATATATTACCAATTATCATAGCAAACTGTGAAAAGAATTACGGTCTAATAGGAAATGATGTGCTGAACATAAATTTGACAAAATTAATGAACTAAGTCACAAACAGAAGAAACAGCGATGTTAAAAAAATATGAAAAAAAGTTCAGACTAAAAGAAAATGCCTCCTCGTAATATTTTCAAGCATGAAAAGTACCAGTTTGTAAATGTGGAAAAACTAAAAAAAATTACAAGATCTACTTGAATGAGTTCCACCAGGCAGGAGAAAATGAGCTTCCCTGTTAGTAATTTTGGGATCTGCACATTTGTGGTGACTACAAAATATGTGCAGACTTATATCCTATCCTCAATGTAGAATGAACTTTGAACTTCTTTGTAGGTATGAAAGTATTCTCTAAAATTGATCTAAAGTTGGCATGCCATTAAATACATAAGTCGTCACAACAATAAACATGACAATAGGCTTGTTAAAATGGAAAAGAATGCCATATGGCATTAAAACTACGAGTGCAAATTTTCAAAAAGCTATAGAACAAAGAGCTATAGTTATTAGTAGCGATATAAAAAAATACAAAATGCTACCAGGATGACATCTGTATTTGTACTGTTAATGAGAATTTTGAATAAGTTAAGAAATGTTGCATTAACAATTAATGAAAAGGAAATTTGTGCAAAATATTAAAAAAAAAAATCATTTTGAAGATATTCCATATCACCAGAACAATTGTTAATTGACAAGATATTAAAAACTGAAGTATCTAAGAACAAAAAAGAATTGGGATCTTTCCTAAGACTTGTAAATTCCTACAGGCGATATGTAAAGCAACACATTGAATTGAGAGAACCTTTTGTTGCTTTAAGGAAAAGGAATATGGAATTTATTTCGACAAAAGAACAAGTGGCATTTGAAAATTTAAAAATTGTTCTGTCAAAGAAGCCAGTTATAAAAATATTCAACCCTAGAGAGGAAACAGTAATAAAAAACTAATGGAAGTGAACATTCAGTTTCAGGAATAGTAGCTTAGGATAATCATCCTATTATGTATCTTGAGAAAGTTGTCAAAAGTCAAATCAAACGACTTAAATATTGAGAAAGAAGCCTTGGTCATAATATGGAGGATAAATAAAGTTTGTCAGTTTTTGACTGGAAATTCCTACTAAGGTCCAACCTTTAGAATTCCTATTTAATCCTGGGAAGGAACTTACTTAGATAATATCATTTAGAATTATAAAATGGGCCTTGATGCTAATGATATTTGACTTTGATATTGAGTACATGAAAGGCAATACCAGTTCACATGTTGACGCTTTGTTGAGATTGAGGTTCATTACTTCTGAAAGTGAAATAGAAGAAAACATTTTTTTACACTGGGTTGAAACTGATATTTTGTCGATAGACAAATAAGCTGAGGATACAAAGCAAGATCACATATTGAACAGCGTTCTGTTTAGAATTTTAAAAAAAAATGGAATTGCTCACGGTCAGAAATGTGTTTTAAAGAGGTTAAACACAAATTAACTGCGGAAAAGGGTGTAATTTGTAATGGAGATGTAGTGGTTCTGCCAGCAACACAACAAAACAAAATTATAAAAAGTATACATGATGATGTTCATTGCAAAATAACATCTACGTGAAGGAGGTCAAGGCTAGAGGCTATTCTACAGATGTAAAAGGATGTAAAATATGCACTGAAGGAAGAAAATTCTTCTTCTTCTATGTGCCTTGTCCCTTCAGGACGTGGTAATCATGGCCTTCCACGTTTCCCTATCACTGGTGATTCTGGGCACGCCTTCTCCTATTACACCATGCAATCCTCGTTCTGTCATCGACCTGATTAGGTCCTTCAAATATGTTATCCGTTGCTTTCCTCTGTCTCTTTTTTCCCTTTATATGGCCTGTTAGTGTCAGATTCTCCAAGCCCTCCTTCCTCATTGCGTGTCCCAGGAACTTCAGCTGTCTCTTCCTGATGCTCACTATTAATTTCCTTTTTGTTTCCATCATTTCCAAGACCTGATCATTGCTCACATGCTCAATCCATGATATTCGCAGCATCCTTCTGTAGAACCACATTTCAGTTGCTTCAAGTTTTTCCTTCATCTTTGATGGTATTGTCCAGCATTCACTGCCATATTGAAGGACGGACATCACGTAGCAATCCAGTACTCTCTTCCTTGTTTCTAGCAAAATTGTCCTGTTTCTTAATACTCTACTCAACTTCTGAAATGCTTCCTTCGCCATGCCAATTCGCCTTTGGATACATGGCCAAAGGAGTTCCAATTTTGGGGCAGAGTACACATGGATCGTGATCATGTTACTGGAGTGGGATTATACTAATTATTATCCGTGGCCCGAAGTAATACAGGTCTCCAACAAAAGAAGTTTGATCTTGAAACAAGCATTAAAGATCGTTTTTTTGAGGAATGAAATTCCAGAAACAATAATACTTGAGGACGCCCTAGAGTTCTGTGACGAGGAACTATGCCAATGGCTGAACAAAGACGCAAACCATTCAAAATGACACCAATTCATCTGCCATCAAAAGGATAAGCAGAAAGAATAGTGCAAGCTATAAAAAATGAACTGAAAATGTCTACAACTAATAAAGACATAGAAATATTTCTTCCTGGATTGTTGTTAAGCTACAGGACACTACTACATGCTGGAAAATGAAAAAGCCTGTTCACCCACATGAGTAGACAAATTAGAGTCCTACTGACCATGTATTACTACTACTACTAATGAAAAATTGTGGTATATAAAGAATAGGGAATCTAATCTACAAGAGGCAAGTCTAAAATTGGACAGAGCACTATGATAATAAAAAAAAGTTGAAATGGGATATTAGCACATACAGACCAAGTCAGATTGTAATATGATGACCATGAAAAAATGTACAGTGAGCTTGTGTGTAGTGAAAGTGTCAGGTCAAAGCAAGACAAACATGACAGTGAAATCTACAGTACTATAGACTCTGAAAATGTACATTTGTTAGAATAACACTTCTATGAAAAAAAGAAAAAGATCATGTTCTCTCATATCTAGACAACCACTTCAGGGAGAAGAGGAAGAGGAAGATAGTGAGAAAACAAACTCAGAAGAACCATAGAAAGTAAGTGGAGAAAACCTATTATTCAGTATAGGGAAATGAGGTGTTTCATTTACAGAGGAAGTCACCAAGTGTATAAATAGCTATGCTATTACCCATTAGTCAGCTGTGTGCCTACTATTTCCTGTGAGCCAGTAACACTACAACTATTTATTAAGCAGCATCAGAAAAATTTGGAAGTGAAATAAGACATAGTCATTTCAATTTTAAAATTCTATGTGGTTTTGTTTGTCTTGGTTATACCGCTAGTATTAGTCCTTCTCTATGGCAGTGAATGCTGGACGATCTCTTCCCAGATGAAGAAGAGGTAACAGAAATGTGGTTCTACAGAAAAATACTTTGGAATGAATATGTGAGCAATGACAAAATTTTATAAAAAATGGAAACAGAAAGACATTATGCATAACATCAGAAAAAGATAGCTGAAACTTCTGGGGCATATGAGGAAAGAGGGCTTAGAAAATTTGATACTGACAAGACATACTGAAGTTAAGACGGACAGAGGGAAGCAGTGCATAACCTAACTCACAGGCTTGGCATTACAGATTAGAAGAGACAGCAAAAAACAAAATTTTATCATAACAAAAAACAAGAAAATTGTGAAAAGGCATTTAGAAGTAAGCCCCATGTTTATATTTTATGGTGTTAAGATTTATGCATGTATCAATTTTTAAATTTTATGTAGGTTTTGTTTTCATCAGTTGTGGGGATTTTGGAATGCATCCTTGGCCATGCCAATATGCCTTCAGATCTCAGTGTCGCACTTTCCATCCTCTGTTAGAACACTTCCCAGATATTTAAATCTTTGCACCTGTTTGAATTTAGTATCCTTGACCTGTAGTTAGTATTTTAGGCTTATCGTGGACTGAGCATGCAAGCAACGATGAGGTGTTGGAAAGAATGGCAACAAAAAGGAAATTAATACTGAGCATCGAGAAGAGACAACTGAAGTTCCTGGGATATGCAATAAGGAAGGAGAGCTTGGAGAACCTGATACTGACTGGCCAGATAGAAGGAAAAAGAGATGGAGGAAGGCAGCGGATAACATATTTGTAGGGCCTGATCAGGTGGATGACGGAACGGGGGTTGCATGGTGCAACAGGAGAAGGCGTGCTAAGAGCCACCAGGGATAAGGAGATGTGGAGAACCATGGTCGCCTACGTCCTGAATGGACAGGGCACATATAAAACCACATTCCGGTTGTTTGAAGTCTTTCCTTCATCTATGATGAGATTGTCCAGCATTCACTACCATATTGAAAGATAGATGACACAAAAGAATCCAGCACTCTTTTCTTTGGTTCCAGCAAAATATTCGTTACTCATTAATTTATTCAGCTTCTGGAATGCATTCTTGGCTATGCTGATAAGTCTTCGGATCTCTGTGTCACACTTTCCATCTTGATAGAACACTTTGCAGGTATTTAAATTTTTGTACTTGATTTTAGTAACCCCAGTTTGTAACTTGCACTTTGGATTATGTTAAGTTTGATTCTTATAGATACTCTACCATTGTGACCTTGTGCCAGACTAACTTCAGTAAATAGTTCTAATAAGCGAACTAGTGATTTTCTTGAGTAAATGCCCAATAAGACAAAATACAAGCCAAAATTTGCAACAAGAACTAAACATGACATTTCAGTGACTGACGGTTTAAATTTACAAATCTCGCCAAGTCCAGCCTTCACCTAAGGTAAGATTCCTGCAAGGTTGAATGAAAACATCTAAGCACTGTAGTGTATTGGCATTTAACCAAGAATCCAGTCACATAATTCAACAACCAACGTCTTGTGGTGGAAGCCATCAAATGGCATCCGATCCCTGAAGAGTCACAACTACATGACAAAATACCAGAACAGGATTCTTGATTGATGCCCAAAAGATACAAATTCTCAAAAAACAAATTTAGTGTTTCTAGCCAAAGAAAAGAAATATTAAGAGATGGTCATTTTGACAAAAATAAAATGCCAGTATAACTCATTACTAACAGTTATAATATTATGTCTCAACTGATTCCAACAGTAATCTAATGAACACAATATCAGAACTACGCTACAGGCCATAATTATTAGGCCACCCCAGTTTTAAAAAAAAAATGATGTATTTCATACTATTGTTAGTATTTATTGCCAAGTGGATAATTCAAATTAAATTATTACTTTGCAAAAATTTTACAAGGCAGCCAGAAAACTTTTACTTTGGCCAGCCAATAAGAAGAGACTAGCATGGAGAAGAGAGTACAAAAACTGGACACTAGAACAGTTCATTTGATGCACATGTTATTGTGCAGTATTAACAAAATAGTATGAAATACATCATTTTTTTAAAAACTGGGGTGACCTAATAATTATGGCCGGTAGTGTATGTCAGAAAAGGGTCTTGTCTAGTTCATTTATGTTACTGGGGTTGACTTATTTACTCCGCAACAACCCTCGTTTGAGATTTTTTTTTATTTTCTTAAATATTTTATTTCATTTCTTAGTATTCCCCCCATCTTTCTGGTGAATTTGTTTTGGGTCAACCAGTAGTTTTGCCCGTAGATTTCCTTTTTCTGGCATGCATACTTTTACGTTCCAAATTCTTGGGGTGCAGGTATATCAAAGATATAAAGAACTTATCATACAGGTTCTTCCTTTCTTGTGGGCCTTTCTTCAGCAAACTTTTCCTTGAACTGATTCCAATGCATTTTGTGTTCCCATTTTTTTCTTTTCACAATGTAAATTTTTCAATTCATGATTTTATTACATTTTCCTACATTTTTCCAGTTTTATGTCCTGAAAAATGCTTTTAGGCCTATTTTGAAAAAAGGTTTGTGCCTTTTTTGTTGTATTATACTTTTTGGACCAGAAACAAGCTTGTCAAACACTGATTTAATTTTTCTTGCAAACATCAATTCTACCAGTCATGCCTGTGGATGTATTCAGATTCAGAATTATCTGATACACTCCCAATAATTTTTGTAGTGCTTCTTCACTTGCTTTTTTTCATTATTTGCTTTTTTCAAAGCTCTCTTAAAAGTACTACAAACAGTTCTACTTGTCTGTTTGTCCTAGGGTGATACAGCAAGAAATTAATATGTTTAATTGAGATCATTTTACAAAATTCTTTCAATTTGTAAGTAGTGAATTGTATACCATTATCCGGGACTATGAAATCCAAAATGCTATATCTTGCAAACAGTTCATGTAAAAAAAGATTTGACTGTAACCATGGAAGGTGTTTTTTTACAGTTTTGACCAAAGAGTATTCTGTCTTTGTCCAAGATTCTAATTTTGTGGTAGGTGACTTTGCCGCCAGAACACTGCCTCTGCAACCTTTTACTAATTTTTCCATGTCATGATACATTTTGGTCCAGTATACAATGCTTCTTGTAAGAGAGTTCATCCTTAAAATTCCCAGATGACCACTTTGAAATTAATTTAATATCCCATTTTGTAATATGATAGGTATTACTACATTTTGTACTAACATTAGTACTCCATCATATAGTAAGTGTTCAAATCTGGATTTCGTTCTAAACATCATCTCTTTTTTTGTGTTACAGCTATATAATAAGAATCCCCAAAATATCTTCAGCAATTCTTTTACAAAGGAATACCATTTTAATTTCTCTCTTTTTCATATAATAATGTTCACCCAATACAAGGCCCAAGAACAACTCAAGGTAGAATGTTACCCTCTGGTGTTGTATGACCATAAAGAAAAGCAAGAATTTCATAGGGCTATGCAAGAAAGATAACAGTTAAACTTGAAGAGATCAAGATTGTAGTGATTAGAAAATTATCCTGCCAGGGATCTGTTCTACAAAGCAGTTATTCCTGAGAAAAATCGTCTGAATGGAACATACCCTTTACTAATGGAATATGAAGGAAATGGGGATGATAGTTGGTCTGAGTTGTAAAGGTCAGATGTGTTAGGACTAAGTAGCTCGTCAGAACATGTCATGGAAATAGCAAGAGAGCAGTGAGAGGTTTGCAACATTTTGTCTGTGGGAAAGGGGCTGTAGGGTGGAAAATAATTCATGATCCAACAAATCTGTGTCTGGATGCTGGGAAAATGCTTTGTACCACTCTAGTAAGTATCTGACCCCTACTTCCAGACGCTATCAAAAGATAGAAAGAATCAAGTCAGAATAAAAAAAATTGAGTCATTACTGCCATATCTGGGATGGAGTTACATCATCATCTACTATGTGCCTTGTCCTTTCAGAACGTAGGCGATCATGGCTTTCCACAGCTCCCTATCCCTGGTGGCTCTTAGTATGTTTTCTCCTGTTACACCATGCAACGCCTCTTCAGTCATCCACCTGCTCAGGCCCTTCAAATATGTTATCCGCTGCCTTCCTCTGTCTCTTTTTCCTTCTATCTGGCCTGTCAGTATCAAGTTCTCCAAGCCCTCCTTCCTCATTGCATGTCCCAGGAACTTCAGTTGTCTCTTCCTGATGCTCACTATTAATTTTCTTTTTGTTGCCATTCTTTCCAAAACCTCATCATTGCTCACATGCTCGGTCTATGATGTCTGCAGCATCCTTCTGTAGAACCACATTTCCACTGTTTCAAGTTTCTTCCTCATCTTTGATGATATTGTCCAGCATTCACTGCCGTATTGAAGAATTGACATCACATAGCAATCTAGCAGTCTCTTCTTTGTTTCTAGTGAAATTTTCTTGTGTCTTAGTACTTTACTCAGCTTCTGGAACACGCCCTTCGCCATGCCAATTTGCTTTCAGATCTCCTGTTAGAACACTTCCTAGGTATTTAAATTTAAAAAATTTTAAATGGAGTTACATAGTCCTCACTTTATCAAGACAGGCAAGTGAGGACCTCACAGTCGATTTTAAAAGCATTTTAAAGGATATTTTTAATACAGTATTTGCGTCTTCATTTCTTTTATCATGTGAGTCTAGTTCTTATGATAGTGATGTTCCGGATTGGGATCAGGATAAGAAAATTACTCAACAAGAATGGTTAAAGAACTTTGACGACTCAGATTTTGAAGGATATTACATTAAAAATATTATGAATTAAATACTTGTGTTTTACATTATTCTGTGAATAATTATTTGATAGCACATCGTTGACATGTGGTACTGTATTTCCTTTCACATACTCAATGTCAAAATTATAAGCCATTAATTTTATGGCCCCCTCTTAGAATCTTAGAAGAAGTAAGTTTTGGTAGTTTCTTTCTTGAATTGAAAATAAACTTTAAAGCTTTCTGGCACCAACTTTAATAGGAATTTCTTTCTTAATAAGAATTGTCAATCTCTGTCTGTGCACCAGACTGTAGCCAATGCATATTTTTTCAATAATTGAATAATTTATTTCTGTTGCTGTATATCTTCTTGAAGGGTACATTATTGGATGGATTTATTGCAATAACATTGCTGACACAGCTCACTCACTTGCATTTTTAGTTAATGTAACCTGCTTTTTGGGACCACAGATTTTTACAATGGGTTTTTCTGTGACTCTTTTAAATTCTTGAATACTAAGTTTTGCCTTTTGAAGCCATACTTTCAATCAACTGTAATTGAATCAATTCATCCTCAATAGTCAAATCTTGAGTTCCCAGTTTCTCAAATTCGTAGAATCTATTGGTTTCTCGTAATCTGTTAAGATATTGTATAACCGATTCATTCTGTTTCTATTTAATGAACAGACATTTGGTTCTTTCTGCCATGACAAGTTTCTTTTTAGGTTATAAACTTCTTTTTTTATAATTTCTGAAATTTCAACACAAGTTAACATTCCTCAAATTGATGGGATAGGTCATAACAGAAATGTTTTTTATCATTTCACAATCTCCCAAAGCTAGAAAGAGGTCAGTTATTTCATTTTCTCCTCGTCTTGCCTGGTTGTTTTTCAATTTTTTAGCCCTAAGCCTAGGCTGCAAAACACTGGATCCAAGTCTCGACAAATTCTGGTTCATCCAAGTGACTTAAATATGCTACTAGTGAAGCCATATTGTTTTGTTCTATGATGCATGATCAGTAGTCAAATTCTTGACTGTCTCTTAGTTTACTATACACTTTAAATCTCTTTTACTTCACATATGCAAATAGTACAATCCTATTTAACAATCCACTACACTTGGGAAATTATAGAACTGACAAAATTAGTATAAACGTTATATGTTGATTCACTTTTTCAGTTTATACATTTAATTCTTGTTCATTTCTTAAACACGAAATCGATGTAGGGGTTGGCTTTTACACAAGTATATACAGTAGTTCAAGTCAATCCCCAGATATGAAGACTTGGCTTGTTTTATCAAATTCTTTTCTTGTCTGCATTTTTACAGAAAGACAATCTTGCTAATCCAAAGCTTTCAATGTTTACAGATTTATTGTTTGTTTCTTAAGGAAAAGCAAAGAAACAAAAACAAAAGAAAGAGAGATTTAAAACAATCTCTTATCTTTAAATGCCTAAGACAATAAAAGTAAAATTTCAACACTGAGACCTTTTTTTTTTCTGTTTTTTTTTTTGTAAAGTGGATTTTATCAGCAGACATTCTAATCATGAGATTACAGATCTTTTCTTTCACTCATTTCTAAATCTAACTACAAGATTCAGTGAAGAGCTTGGAATGTGTGCATATATGTGTGTGTGTGTGTGTGTGTTTGTGTGTATAATTACAACCGATCACAAGGAATGAATGCTTCCAGGGGAAAGACTCATGCTTTGAGAAGATCAGTCAGTTAAGTGCCATATGTAATACACACTTGGGTGATCATGTCTTAAAAGAGACATGATTGACTGGGCAGAAGATTTTCCTGCAGTAGTTTGCCATTACTTTCTGTGGTAGACTGGTTGTCAACCAAAGCTATAAAACCCAATTTGTCCTGCAATTTAACCCATAGCTGGAAAGAAAAGCAACAGATTAATACCTTTCTGAAGGGTACTTGCACAAAAATGAATGTAACGAACTCAACTGGAATCTGAACTTGTCTCTCCAATTTCTAGTTCTGAGCCAATATCCAGTGTACCACTATTTGGCCTTAAGCTCAAACCTGACCTCAAGTTGAATTTGTATATTCAATCTATCGCTAAAGATGTAGGAAAAATGGTTGGTTCACTGCACCAGTAAGAATGTAACTCCTTTTGCTATCCACTATAAGAACCTGAACAGGCCTAAAATGAAGTAGTGCGGTCATATTTGGGCTGAAGCTGCTCAGTCCTAACTTTTAGTCTTGATACATTTCGAAAGTGCCTCAGAGTCCTTGTAGGTGACAAATTATATTCAACTTGAAGACTCTCTTACAGATCTATTACTACCTTCATGGAAAGTGCTCAGATGAGCTACATTCCTTGGTTCAGCCAGCACCCACCATGCCACTCACACTACAGCAAACAATCTATTTTCTTTCCATATTCCATTGGTGAAAAATAAGCTCCCCTCAAGCAGCTTCTACCCATGAAACTCTGCTCTGTGGAACCAACTCCCAAGAGAATGGTTCCCCAATCACTACAACTTGTTTAAGTCTAGGACTAATTTATCTTCCTATCCTATCCATATAAACTGCCTTTTATTCTATTCCTCTTCCGTGTGTGCGTGAGTGTATGTTGTAACCTAAAAGGCTACTGCATTAGGAACAACCCAAAATGGAGGTTGGAAATAAATAATAATATTTATCATATCATCAAACTTGCAAGTTGCATGAAGTAAATAATCACTGCCAGTAGAGAACTGCTGGACAGTAAGAAAACACCACACTCTCAATAGTGTCCAGCATATTATATAAGGATTGGGACATACCTATTACTATCCATAGGTATATACATAAGAGTATGTGTTTTATATATATATATATATATATATATATAATCACACAGTGCATCAAAAATACTTTACAAGGTCTGGGTTTGGATTCCTGACATCAAAACAAGGTAAAATGTCCATATAAATCTATATCCAAAAAGCCATTGTTGTACCTGAACACAGCAATTCATAACAGATGTTTAAAATGTCCTATACTTGATTCTACACATGCACACATTCATCAGATCACTGACGGGTGGATCCTTTTAGATAATTTCACATGGTGAAAAATAGTTTCATAGGTCCTCACGACATGTTGATATTCATCTCTGAATTATTTATAAACAAATTCTTTCAGGTGTTTCCACAGATAAAAATCTGAGGTTGGAGAAATATGCAGGCCATGGAACCAGTCCCCTCCCACCTAACCATCTTTCATGATAGTTTGCAATACACTGACTGAAGTCTAAGTGACTAAAATGAGCTGGAGCCCTAACATGCATGAACCACATCATCCTCTAGCATGTCTGACACAGTTGGAAGGGTGACATGTATGTGCTCGCAGAAACTGTCTGACAGCCATGACTGGGTTCTACTGGTTGTTTGGCATGGTGCAGAATCCTGTTGCCATACACAGGATCTTCCACCCTCTTGACCCAGGACAGCACTACTTTCACAAGGCACTTGATGTAAGCATCTGTGTTGAGTCTGAAGCTCTCAGAGAAGATGAATGGAGGCATGATGCCACCATCACTAGTGATTACTCCTATATATGCTGATAGGATAGATCATCCAACTCTTTATGAATCCTTTGCACTGTCCTCAGATGGACAACCAAACACTCTGAAATATTTGTATTGGATTGATTGATTGATTAGTTAGTTAGTTTTACGGCAAATCAACCCTTTATGGGTCATTTAATGCCCAAACATTAGTTGTTGCAGCATGATGGGTGGAAATTAAATGTTACTTATGATTTAGAGGAACTTTTTGACTATATCTTGTATAGTTTTGTCTCTCTTAGGAATCCGAGAATATTTTTAGGGTCAACCTTGTTGAAAATATCCCTTAGATTATTTTCTTGATAGTGTTTTAGTTGGATCTGTTCAAGGTCTATGCAGCCTGTCAGTATATGGCGTACTGTGTAAGGTTATTGGCATGGTATGCAGATTGGTACTTTTCCTTTCAGGAAGTATGAGTGGGTGATATGGGTGTGTCCTATTTGGAGTCTAGCCATTACCACTTCTTCTCTTCTTGACATCCTTTTATTGGTTTCTTTTTTCTGATAGTTTGTGTCACTTGGTGTGTGCAGGAGTTCCATGAGTCCTGCCAATTTGTATTGGAGTTTCTGGCACAAATGCCAAACAGTACAGTATACCATTTACAAATTTTAGGCGGAATGAATTACGTCATGGCACTCATTTTTGTTAATTTTTCTGACCTTTATAATAAAAAAAAATCATTTAATCTATGAAATTGGCAAAGAATTGTTGACAACAATCATTGATAAATTGTCACCTTTGTACTTTTTGAATGGCATACCATCATAAAAATAGCATTTATTAAAATTTTTGTTTCTTTTTTATTTGTGCACGTGCAATCTCTCATAACCAAATACATAAACAATGATCAAGTACAATGTTTCTTGAATTTTGTAACTTTTCAGTGAAAATAATATTTGATCATTTTAAACGATTGGTGATTTTCATGAAGGAAGATCATTTGTGCAAGCATTTTTACTTTAGAAACACAAAATGTTTTACTTTTTTTTTTTTTTACTTTCTTTATAAAAGAATATTTTAGTACAGTCTGATAAATAAATTAGAAAACTAACATGCGGCAGTGTGTGTTAATCACACTATATTGTACCAAGGTTTCAATTTTTTAAAGAATGAATCTTTTTAAAAAAATATAAAGAAAAGTTTTACCCCCATTTCTAAGGCAGATGCTTGTACATATGGTTTCCTCCAGTAAAAGTAGTCAATATATGTTTCATGAAAAATTACCTTGATGTTTTTAGTAGTTCTACCTATATTATATTGAGCTATATCTTGTGCTTAAATTCATAAAGTCTGGGTACCATAGCAAAGAGATCATCTGAACAATTACCATGGAACTATTTCAGAGAGAGGCAACCTTCACACCAGTGAGTAACTATTCAAAAAATGTTTCCCATGCTGCATTTTTTTTTTATTTTCAAAATCATTTCACCCCAAGCAAAGCAATAAAGGCACTAAGAGAAAAGGTGTTAATGAGCATGAAAGAATACAAGAAAAACATTAAGGAGAAGAGGAATTAAGACAGAAATTATACATTGCATTTAAATCTTTGAAGATCAAAGTTAACTGGAAAGCAAGATGCCAGAAGAGAGTCCCACAAGTAAAAACTGTTAGTATAGAACTAATGTTTACATAAACCATTTCATCTGTAAAATGTGACATTGATATCAATTTACTACTGCACTTAAATTGATGAAATCTATATACCAATGAGAAAAGCTCATCAAAACACTTGCTATGAAAATTTTTATAGAAAAGTCATAGGGAGAATAAGGTACAGCGACAGAAAACTGACTAAAGCCAAGATGTCAGGTCAGGATCAATGACATTGCTAATACTTTGGATTTTCTCAAGAATTTCTTAATATACAGCAGAAGTATGAGACCATATGTGGCAGCAAAATTTTGAAGCATAGACAAATCTTAGAGTTATAAATATAATTTTAATTTTATTTGCTTTATGTTACAATTCCCAGTCGATCATTCTACAATTTGTTTTTTAATTTCCATTCTGTTTATTTTGAACCTGTTACTCTCATCAAACTGTCAGCAGTGATTTATTGGCCATGACCGACCTCTTAGTGTCCGAGTGGTCATGTCACATTGTTTCACTTGACTTGGGGAGTTGAGACTCACAAACACCAGAAAAAGGATTGTATTCAATCAGTTCATTCAAATTCTGTCTGTCTGACCCCCTCCCCCAAATCATTTTGACCGTGATAAATTCTGGCAAGAAAAATTGTCTGGTATGACACAACTAACCATCTTTCCTATCAGCAGACCTAGCAACTGATTCAATATAATCTTTCCACTTTATACCAATGCAAAAAAAAACAACTTAGCCCAAGAAAGTGAAAAGCATCACTGACATTTTTTACTGACATGAATCAGGAAGATTTAGAATACTCCATACACACACAGTCATTTAATGTATAATTTCCTTACTTTGACACTTTATTGGAATTTAATTGCCTGAAGAAAATTCCAGCAGTCAGATTGCAAACAGAATTTTTCAAGGTAGACAAGCAGATCAAAATTTACTGTGATTTTTTCTAAAACAGTCACCAGATGGCGTTTGAAGAAGTAAAACATAAAAAGTGAAAAAAAAAAAAGGAGGTCAGTAGTTTAGCTTTTTGTTATAGAGTTTCACAGGAGTTCACCGACTATTCAGTCAAATTATTTATTAGAAATCCATTTTAACTTGTACGAAAACAAAGCTAAAGAGTGAAAAGACTTTTACTGGTTGTTTTCATAGTTTTTATGCCTGTTAACAGATTGAATAACAACAGTCAGACAAGATTGAATGTGGTCTAAGAGTGTTCCACAAATTCAATATGGCACTTAGAATTTCCCAAAAAACAGACATTTTCACATTTATCAATAGACACAAACTGTAATATGATCATCTTTATTGATGTTTCTATAAAGGCAACAAGTAAAAAAAGAACATTTTATCCAGAAATGCAATATTAGCATTGATCTTATGGCACAAATGATAACTTCTAAAAATAAAAAAAATAAAAATTGATAATGTGGGACCCCAGAAATAGTGACAGATGCTAAAAAGAGACCACTGCACAGTCATTTAAAAAAATAAAATATCAATAGAAAATAAAATCAAGCTGAAGATCAGAATAAATAAAATTGAAGAACTAAAAGAAAAAATAAATAAATAAAAACTTCTTTTTTAAGAGAGCCACATAAAAGATTTAATTATTTAAACCTGGAAAAAAATAAGACAAAATCCACATATCTCCTGTTATTTAGATTTTATACGTATGATAATAATGGTTAAATTACTGAGTATAATTGATATTGTGTTAATTAAAAGATGTGTGCATAAAAATTTAACAGCAGCAGTACTGGAAATTTATTTATAGCCTTTGTGTAAGGTTCATTAAATTTAGAATTCTTTCCCATTCATCACAGCAAACAAAATATTACCATTATTAATTTTTTTGATAATGTCTGATAAGTATAACAAACTATACTATTATATATGTTCATCAGAAATACTTTCAACATAAGGGTAAGACATTAGTGTCAATGGTGTCTTGAGCTAATGCCTTACCATTATGTGGGTGGCATTTCTGCTGCACCTAATATGATCAACAGTTTTACTCCATTTTATGCTGATGTGCTGGTGGTACCATGGATAGTGGCTCGGAATAAAAACCCAGTTCAAATTCCATGTAGGTTCAGTGGATATCAGCACAAAACGAGAAATTGGAGAGCCAAGTTCAAGTTCCAGTTGAATTCATTGCATTCACTTACGTGTAAATACCTTTTGGAAAGGAATTAATCCGTCTCTTCTTCCTCCAGCTATGGGTTAAATAGCCTTAGTTGGCAACCAGTCTACCACAGCAAGTAATGGCAACCTACTGCAGGAAAATCTTCTTCCCAGTCAGTCATGTCTCTTAAGACATGATCATCCAAGCAAGCACTGCACTAAACTGACTGAATCTAGTTCAATACCCTCTTCATTATTTACACTATTTACTGTTGTCTGCATTGTTATAATCTTTTTTTTACAACATTTCAACCATTGTACAATCCGGCTTTCTTCAGGTAATATTCATGGAATTTTAAACCGAACCCTTGGTCTAGTTCCACGTGCCATGCCTTCAATGGATCTCCTTGTTTTATTAAATTCCCTTTAATAACTCAACTTTCCCAAGTATTTTATTTTATTCTTTTATTCACCTCTGTTGTAGCCAGGTCTTGAAATTATGCTTCAGGCATTCTTCTTTGGCTTATTTTTAATCTTTTTTGAGTAATAAAGAAATTGGTCACTTAACTCATCAAACCAAGTGACAGCATGTTGTGTGCATCCTACATCAGAAAAGAAAGAAAACACACGCATTTTCTTGTATATATATATATATATATATATATATATATATATATATATATAGTCATCCACAGACAGATCTGTTTTGCTGTATCACAGCTCATCAGTATGGTTAGAAACCAGACCGAATTGGTGTCAGTCGGCAGTTCTACCTCTGAGCTATGGGTGTTCGGTAGAAGGAGGCAGACTTTTTAGCATGTACATTATCATTATACATATGCCCAATAGCTGAGAGTGTTCTAATTCATTGCTGAATGAATGATGCATAGATGCTAGAGTAGCTACTGTTTTATACACATATATATATAAGTGCATCATGTAAATTTTGACTCACACCTAAAATCAATCACTGACTCCTCAGCCTAGATATAAACAGATGCTGCATGTGACTGGTTCTACAAATCGTTAAATGACATGAATGAGGATTTCTTAAGATGAGCAGATGCTGTATCAAATTGTATCCCTTCAAAATTCGACTACATTCTGCTTAAACGTTTTCCACCATAATCTGCTGCTTCCTTCTCTTGTTAGGATGAGAATTTCACTTGCCATTCACTTTTACTTTGTGTCTTTCTTTCCTCAGAGAACGTCTTTTGTTATTGTCAGTCATGATTCCCTTAAGGTATAACACTGTGGAGTACTCTAATCAAAATGGCCTTGAGCCAAACTTGATACGACAATTAGATATTAGAATTTTGTAAAATCAATCAATCAAATTAAAAACGACTTGGTAATAAGGCTACAAAGGCAGGTGTGTCCAAACGTTTTTCAAAGAGGGCTAGATTTGATGAGATGAATATGCATGAGCGCCAACCCTTCTAAACAGTCTTTGAACTATTAAAATTAAATGCAAATGAATTATCTAATGAAAACTTCATTGCAAATGGCACATTTTCATTTCACATGGCTGACCAATAAATTGAAACAAGTCTTACCAAAATCACTCAGCCTGTCATACCCAAAGAAGAATCGGTAATAGGTACCGACTTGGCAGCTCGACTCCAGCCACTTCCCCACCAACAGGATGTGGCTTCCCTCTGTCTGTTCTATAAATACTTTCATGGCTTCTGCTCCAACGAACTTAAGTCACTGCAGCCCCTGTCACAAGTGTTTAATCATGCAACCAGACTGGCAACTGGGTCTCACCCATTCACAGATCAACCAAATGCAGATAAGAATTCTACTACTCAGCTTCTTTTCTCGCACTTCCCGCCTGTGTAACTCGCTTCCATATTCTTGCTTTCCTGACAGCTACAACCTCCAAGAATTTAAATGCAATGTCAATACTCATCTCTTAACCACTTGACTCTAGTTCTTTCTACACCACCCTGTATATCCTTTCCTTTCTCTCCACCTTTGCAACTGTCCTCACACCTGTATTCCCAAGAAGAGTTTGTTATATTATTTAGAGCAGTGATTTCCAACAATTTTTTCAATTTTTTGGCACAAACTTGTCAATGCACCCCACTTTTCCCATCAAAGTAAATTTTGAACATTATACTGACTTTATCATTCATAGCGAGATAACTTAGATATTTGTGCAAAAATAATTTTAATATTATTTTCATTTCTATTATAAATGACAGTGATTAAAATACTAAAAAAAAAAACGTATTTGATATCTAATCTCAATGTTTTCAATTCAATGATTGACTTTGGTCCTGACTGTTGTGTAATTTCCAAGCGAACTGTTTTGTAAGAAGCTGTGTAACTACATTGAAACCATATTCAGCCACATTGGAAGTTAGAAAAGCAACGAAGAAAAGTTTGATCACTTCCCAAAGCTTTAGATACCTTTCAGAAATTTCTTTTTGTTGCCAATATTGAATAATTTTTGGTTTGGTTTGTTTTAAGACATATCAACCACAACTGTATATTCATATTTACTTCACTCTAGAGGCACAAATCACTAATGAGGAGGGTTGTTAGAAAATAAAAACACATGCAGACTAATAACACAAGACTTCACGTTTTCTTCCACCCCAACACTTTCTCAGTTACTCCTTAACAGCATGTAAAAGCTTGGTCCCACACTCTCATCCAAAACACCAACCTTACATTCTTGTCCACAATGTCTGATCGACTCCTCACTGGAGTGGTTGCTTATATTTATTGTTCACATGATGGTCAAACTGGATGCAGCTGTGAGGTCACATGACTGTATTCAGCAGCTAGGAGTTCACCATAGCTTAACACTACACATGGTTTCCTTAGGATAGTGTGAAATTAGGTGCAAGGCCTCTTCTGGTATAATTCAACAAATTCACTTTTTGCCCACCCACCAGATATTTCACAAAATGTTTAATCACAGGCAAACAAACAGTTGGTGAATGAGAATTCAAGCAAACTTCTCTCTTGATGCTTACCCTTGATAATCAAAGATGACAATGACCAGAGGTTGCTAGCTCAAGCTTTAAAACTTTGGCAGGGTTATGACTAACTCTAACCCACAAAAGATATCGGCTGACACTGTGGATGGATTAGTGGCAGTTTACACCTTGTATAAGATGCACTTTCTCTCAAGTTGCTTAATTCTCTTGTCTTTTGCTCAATTAAACATTATGCAGTCTTGCTTCTCTACACATTCTCCTTGGAATTGACATCAATGGACAGGTTTTAGTAGAAAATCTTGTCCCTGAAGTGTTTCTCTCATTTACTATGTTGTTTTTTTTTTTTTGTTTTTAATCATTTCACTCCAAGCAAGGCATTTCACTGCCACTGTTGAGCAGGGTGTTACATAAGGGAAGGTGATGAGAAAGAGTGATTAGGGGGTTACATAGGGGAAAGTGATGAGAAAGAGTGGTTAGATATAGGGAATGTCAGAAAGTGGGTGATAGACGGGTAAGGATACAGAGGATGAGGGTTGGGTAGATGGGAAGAGTATTTGAAAGAATGGGTGCGAGTTTGTGTGTTAGGAGGTGTTTATTGACCTTACATTTAAACTCCTGGAGATTGTAGCTGTCGGGGAAGCGTTTTATGCCCGTTCTCTATGCAAGTCTTTTCAGTAGGCACTTATCAACCAGAAAGATGATATGGCAAGTATCTGATGTGTGCTTTATGTGCTGCCATCAGATGCAAGGGGTATGTGGAAGTACTTGGGCTGTTTGGAATGCCTCCTAAAAAAAACAAAGTCTCAAAGACATATGAGAGAATGGTAAGAATGACCATTTCTCTCTCTGCTCCCAGACATTCTTTTAGAGTTTCTCTCCCTTTACCAGATATATTGACAAAATATCTAATCATGGGTATACCACAATGGTTGGAAGAAGCAGAAAGACTTTTTCTTTCTTTCTTTTTTTTTTTTAAAATCATTTCACCCCAAGCAAGGCATTCCACTGCCACTACTGCGCAAGGGGTTACATAAGGGAAGGTAAAGAGAAAGAGTGGTTAGATATAAGAAATGTCATAAGGAGGGTGATAGACTGGTAAGGGTACCGAGGCTGAGGGTTGGGTAGATGGGAAGAGTGTTTGAGAGAATGGATGCGAGTCAGTGTGTTAGGAGGTGTCTATTGACCTTACATTTAAACTCCTGGAGATTGTAGCTGTCGGAGAAGCAATCATGTGGAAGGGAATTCCACAGGCAGGAAGTGCGAGAAAAGAAGCTGTTGGAGTAGAAATTGCGGTTACATTTTATTGATTTCACTATAAAAGGGTGGGACCTAGTTGCTAATCTAGTATCTCATGCAAATTTGTACCTAGGGGGCACCAGTGATCTAAGTTCATCGGAGCAGAAGCCGTGAAAGTATTTATAGAAGAGGCACAGGGAAACCACATCATGCCAGTGAGAGAGAGACTGCAGCCGGTCTGCCAAGTCGGTGTCGATCACATTACAGACTCTTCATTGTATTTTGTCAAGAACCCCAAGGAGAATAGCAGGGGCGCCTGACCAGATGTGGCAGCAGTATTGAATACATGGGTGGATAGTAGATTTATATATGTGCAGGATAGGTTGAGACGGAAAAAACTTCCAGTCCCTGCACAGGGAACCAACTTTCATAGCAGCGGATTTAGCAATGGATTGATATAGTCATTCCACTTGAGGTCTGCTGAAAGTGTGATACCAAGGAGGTGTAGTGTTTCACTCTCTGGGAGGTAAGCCTGGTCCATGCTAATGGGAGGTAGGTGCGATTGTCTATGATGGTTAATTGATATTTGAGCAAATTACTTACACTTTCAGACTATGGGTAATCATGACTCTACAACTTCTTGTCATTTGTAACTCTGAGCGATGATTATTTGCTATCCTTTCCACTCCTTCTGTAGCCATCCATTTAAACAATGCTGTTATGCAGGTTACCCTCTCTTGTCTTCAACGGCTTCTCTTTCATCCTAGAAATTTCGATTCTTTATGATTCCATTGTCTTTAAAATTTCCTTGTTGCTCATATTCACTTTACAAAGTATTCTAAGCATTCTTCTGTGGAACACATTTCTGTTGCTTCAAAGCTTCTCTCCACCTGCAAGGAAACTGTCCAGCATTCACTGTCATATATGAATTGATATTACATAGAAGTTCAGCACTGCCTTTAAAAGCAAAAGGAAACAGGAAAAATCTTTTAGAAACAAAGAGCGCTGAACTGCTATGTGATATCAATCTTGAACAAGCTATTGCCAATTTATTACATTTACCCTATCACCACCACAATTAACTTTTACAAGAGTCCAACTAAAAATATCTACAAATGTTAAAAAAAAGTTCATCACTTCCTGCAATTCTTTATATAAAAAAATCTAAAAGCATCTGAGTCCCTCTGAGTAACAAACTATTTTCCATGTAGCAAGCCGCTCACTGCCCTATTGCTACTTTCACTTTAAGTATTCAGACAAACAACATTCTTTGCTTTTGCTAAGCCTAACCTTCTCGGCAATGATCCACCATACCACTTACATTGTGGCAAACTACCCACATTTCATCAGTATTCTATCAGTAGGAAATAAGTTCTATTCAAATAGCCTTTTCCTGTGAACCACTAGCCTATAGAAACAACTTCCAAGGGGATGTTTCCCTAATCACTACCATCATTAATTGTTTAAATCTAGGGTAAACATTACCTTTCTCTCCTATCCATAAGAACTGTCTCCTAATATAAACAACTACCTTGAGTGGCACCCAGGCCTTGTAAAGAATAAATGTTAAAGTAAAAAAATAAAATAAAATGAACATACCAATTAATAAGACAAACCGTGAGATATTTTGAACATTATAACAACTGTCAAAGAATTTCCAAACATAAAAATTTTATTTACAATTTAACCAGTGAAATGTTTTTCAATTTCTTTCTTGGAGGATTAAAATAAAAGAATCAGGACAGGAATGTATTTGATCAAGAAAAAAACAATTGTACCCACAATTCTGCAACAAAATTCAATGGACCCAAGTATCAGTTTCAAAAGTTTGCAAAATATAAGAACAATGAGAAAACTATATATATATATATATATATATATATATATATATATAGACACGTACAGAGTGCAATTAATAAATTGTCCTCTAAATTAGGCAAAAATGAAAATAGTGCTTACATCTCATTTTAACACATTTACCAAAATTATCTTGAAATACCAAAGAGTAAATTTATTCAATAAAATCACCATTGGTTTTAACCACAGCCTCCAGCTGACTTCAGAATCTCCTGCAACTCTTCTGGACAGTCTCCTTGTTTAAGTTGGTGAATGCTGCCATAATCTTTGCCCTCAGTTGAACTTTAATGTTACAAGAAGTTTTAGTGGACTCTTGTTCAACTGTGTCCCACACATAATATTCAAGAGGATTGCTGTTTGGGGAGTCAAGTGGCTATATGTAAGGGTTTACATGATCATAGAAATTGTCTGACAGCCATGACTAGGTTCTCCAGCTTGTGTGGCATAGTGCAGAGTCCTGTTGCCAGACACAAGGTCTTTCAGCAGCCACCCTCTTGACTCAGCAGAACCACCTCCTTGGCACTTGATGAAGGCCTTCCTGTTGAGTCTGAGGCTCCGTGGGAAGATGAATGTAGCCATCACTAGTGATTACTCCAAACACCATGATGTTGACTAGATATTTAGTTTTCATCACTTTTGATATATTTTTTTTGGTGGGGGGACACAAAAAAAGCCAACAGTTGTATTGAGTGTTCACCATTTTAACTTGGCAGAAATCTTTTTCACATGCAAAAAACCAAAGCATAATCAATTAGTCGGGATGCTTAAGTTTGTTCAAAAGCTTTATAGCATAGTCTTTCCTCTTGTTCTTCATGGCTTGGGATAAAAATTGTTCCTTTCTAATCTTGTATAAGAAATACCAAAGGTCTTTCTGCACTAACTGCCTGATAAAAATCTCAGACACACTTGTGACCCTGGCTTTGGACCTGATTGACTTGGAGAGATCGTTGTCAATCAGATCTCACCCACAAGTTTAAGAGTTCTTTTCTTATCAGAATAAGTTTTCCAAGCTGCCATATCTTCGTAATCATCATGAGACTCCCAACTCTTTCTGAATTCCCTGCACTGTCCTCAGATTGACACCCAAACACTTTAAAATGTCCATATTGGAGCTTCTGGTAGGAATCCTAAGCAGTACTGTGGTGGAGACTTACCTCGCCGAAGCAAAAGAAGGCGGTTTGTTTGCACGTGCGTTCGTAGACGTAATGGAACCGCGAGGCGAGCTCATGCAAGGCAGTTTGTCAAATGACACGGCGCATGCGTCATTGGTGAAAGTGAGGCTATCCGAGAGTGGGAAATTACGAGACCAAAAAACACATAAAAAGAGCCTACTTCTGTTTCGGAGTCACTTCGCTTCGAGAAGGCTACACCGGTGTTTGGGAGACAGCGTTTTGCTTACGGTACGCAGGAAACGGAGTCCCTAGTGAAGCAGTGTTCCGGGTTCTACGAGTAGCAGCTGGCACAGTGGTTATTAATTCGTCTACGAACTACACTCTGAGAAGACACAAATACCCACAAGTACAGCATGTCATTTCAAAATTTAGAGTAGAGTGAATTGAATCCTGGTACTCTTTTTCACACAGATGGTAACCGAATGACACTATTATACCATGCAAAATCAGAAGCAATGCACACGTGTGAAAATAAAAATATAAAATAGCAACAATTACCCATCACATCCTGGGTGTCTGCATATATATATATATATATATATATATATAAACTTTTGTAAATTCCTTATGTAATACACATAGGATGTGCATTGTGGTGCAGTGGATATCGACTCGGAACGACAAATCGGGGAGCCAAGTTTGAATTCAAGTTGAATTCCTTACATTCACTTACGCACAAATACCCTTGGGAAAGGTATTAATCCATGTCTTCCCTCCAGTTATGGGTTAAATAACAAGACAGATTGGGTTCTATAGCCTTGGCTGGCAACCAGTCTACCGCAGAAAGCAATGGCAACCTACTGCAGGATAATCTTCTATCTAGTCAGTCATGTTTCTTTTGAGACATGATCGCCCAAGCGTGTATCACGTATGGCACTTAACTGAATACACATATTTGTACTAATCTTGACATATGGTAGATTACATAATTTTACATGCATCAATAAATAGTATTGCTATAATTATACACACACCCACACAATAGAAACCACTGAAATGTAATTCCAATTAAATACAGGTTATTTTATTAAAAACAGATAAGCAAGTGTGTATCGAAAAAGACTAATAGGTAGGTAAATGAAATTGACTACATTTTAAGCATTTGACAATAAATTCTAGTAAAACCATAACATTGTGTGTGTATGTGCGTAAAATTACTACTGAACATTTCAAGGCCAGCAAAATTTTTGTCAAGAAAGTGCTTAACAAAGAACTAGGTGCCAATAGTCAGATTGATATGAGTGCAACTAGTGTTTCTTTTGATGGACTTCAAAGTTTCACAGACACACTGCTCATTAACAGATATAATATTTATAATCCACATAAGAAAAGCTAACTATAGACGGAAAGAAATTTAAAATTTGTATTATGATAAAATCCATTACGAATGTGACAGTATTTAAATATACAAAAATAATATGATGATAGGAATCTATTTTATTATAATTCTGTTGCTATGTTAATATATATTTTATGAAAAGATCTTAGTAAACTTCATAAATTCACAAGCAGTCATATAATTGATTATATTAGACGCACTTAAAACTAACCCAGGTCCGACAACCACTACATTCACCAGATTTGTCCGCTTGTGACTTTTACCTCAACAAAACCAAAGGAACAAGATTTCAAAACTTTGAGGAAATTCAAGCGAATCTAACAAGACAGCTGTTCACTAAACCAAAAATGGATTTCAAGGAATGCTACTGTCAATTGAAATAATGCTGGACAAAGTGTATGGCTTCAAAAGGAGACTACTTCGAAGGAGGTTAAATGCCGAATTGATATGTGTTATAGATTTCTTTTCATAGTCCTGAAACTTTTTGATCAGCCATAGTATGTGGTATGTGTGTATGAAGAAAGAAAGGAGGAGAGCACAGAAAGATTGCATTGCAAAAGTCTTCAAAGTCTGCCAGCCTTGAAATCTTGGCTTTTATCAAGACTTTTACGTATTAATAGCTCCAAAGAATATTGCATATACCAGAAGAGATTTAACTAATCATTAGTCAAAGAATGATTTCTGTTTATTTTTCGTGAAATAAGAGACATATTAAAAGAAACTATCAATTAGCTGAGAATTGTGAAATAAAATAATTTCATGGATTCTCTATCTGAACGAGAAAAATAATATTCTATTTCTGTATTTCTTTCCTTTTTTGTGTAACATATTATAATAAACAAAGTCACAGAACACATGTTCATCATATATATATATATCCGAGTGAGTATAGAATGAGGAGAGAAAAAGAAAAAATTTTTCCGTCCAAAACATTAATTTAAAACAGTGCCCGATATATGATGTATAGAGCAGTGAATATTTAGAACATATAATTGTAGGGAAGAGGACATATATAGAAGAAAATTATGTACTTGTTCTAAAACATAATTTATAATATATATATATATATAGTGTATCGTGGCAGCATATAATTTTCTAAACATATACTGTTAAAAGAGCAAACACATGACAAGAGCTTTGATAACTTATAATAAAGTTTTATAACTGGTAGTAAAAAGAATGACCTGAGTTGACCTTGCTTTACTATTGCCTCTTTCTCTGTGAGTGTGACAGGAGGGAAAATATATATATATATATATATATATATACACACACACACACACACACACACACATTGAAATGCTTAAGCATTTATCTGACAGTATTTGTTTATTTCTACTATTATATTTTATATTTCAGACCGCCCTCAGTCCTTCATCAGAAACAAATGATTTTAAAATTTGAATTAGTAACGTATTTCGCGAGATTTTACTGATGCTCTCGCGAAATCTCACGAAATATGTTACTAATTCAAATTTTAAAATCATTTGTTTCTGATGAAGGACCAAGGACGGTCTGAAATATAAAATATAATAGTAGAAATAAACAAATACTGTCAAAAAAACACATTTTTAAACTCAAAACCTTTTAATATTCTTTCCTATACATATTAAGACAGTATATGTGAATCATCACTAGGCTATATATATATATATATATATATATATATATAAGTTGACTATATGAATTGAAATAAAGAACAGATAGGGGAAAAATATTTAACAAGCTTCTTCAGGGATTTTTTTTTAACAACAAATGATTTACAAAAATTCTTTTAAAAATTTAAAAAAACCCACAGAGACAGTATGTTGATGAGTTTGATTTCATTGGTTAGATATGTAGTACGTGTCATGAAGCAATGGATGGATATTTTAAATGAAAGTGTATGTTTTTTTTTTTTTTAATCATTTCACCCCGAGCAAGGCTGAAATGCCACTGATGTGCAGGGGGTTACATAAATGTAAAAAGATTAATTAGAAAAGAGTGAGGAGTACAAGCTAGTTAGAAAGGAACAATAGAAAGCTGAGAAAGAAGGTGCGATGACAGATACATAGGTGGAGAGAAAGTGAAGGTTATACAGGGGAAGGGAGAGAGCTAGAGTCCAGTGGTTAGTAGATGAGTATTAACTTTGCATTTAAATTTCTGGAGGTTGTAGCCGTCAGGAAAGCAAGAATACAGGAGCGAGTTCCACAGGCAGGAAGTGCGAGAGAGGAAGCTGCAGGAGTAGAATTGTCGTCTGCATTTGGCTAACCTGACTGTGAATGGGTGGGACCCAGTTGCCAGTCTGGTTGCACGGGTAAACACCTGTTGAGGAGGCATCAGTGACTTAAGCTCGCCCAAGCAGAAGCCATGAAAGTATTTATAGAAGAGACAGAGGGAGGCCACATTTCAATGATGGGAAAGTGGCTGCAGTCGAGTCGCCAGATCAGTACCTATCACATTACAGACTCTCCTTTGGAGCTTGTCAAGAACACTGAGGAGAACGGCAGGGGCACCTGACCATAAATGGCAGCAGTACTCCATGCATGGACGGATGGTTGACTTGTATATATGCAGGATGGATTCAGGTGGAAAAAACATCCTGGATCGACATAGTGACCCAATCTTCTTAGCAGTAGATTTTGCTATGGATTCAATATAATGCTTCCATTTGAGGTCTGAGGACAGGGTAAGTCCGAGGAGGCGTAGTGTATTACTCTCCGGGAGAATCATCTGGTCCATGCTTATGGGAGGCAGAAGAGGTTGCCCGTAATGGTTGACAGACAACAGCTTGGTCTTAGAGAAATTGAAGTTGACAAGCCACTTCTTGCCCCAGTTCACCACAGAGTGTAGATCCCGCTCAAGGTCAGCAGCAAGATTATGTCTGTCCGCCACGACAGGTTTCTTACTGGAGCGGGAGTATATTGTAGTTTCATCTGCGTAGATGCCTACTTGGGACTTGATCTCATCTGGGAGGTCGTTGATGAAAATAAGGAAGAGCGTCGGGCCCAGGATAGAGCCTTGTGGGACACCAGCATTCGTGCTGTAGGACGAAGAGGCACGCCCATTCAGAACGACCTTCATTTTGCGGTTATTTAAGAAAGATTGGATTAGGTCAAGCAGGCGACCGGTAATACCATAACCGCGTAGTTTGCATAGGAGGCCAGGGTGCCAAACCCTGTCGAAAGCCTTGGAGATGTCCAGAGCAACCGCGTGAGCCTCGTCAGATGCAAAAATAATGCCTTTGTCAAGCATATTTAAACTATAGATGGATTAAGTATGTTTATATGTTGTTAACAGTGCCTTATTTTATTTTTTGCCATAATTATGTCATTGAGTAGGGAAGAATATATATATATATATATATATATATATATATATATATACACATACACACACACACACATACACACAACAAAAAATATAGATGGAGAGCAGTAAACAACTGTCCCAAAGGCACTAAGCAACAAAAAGTGCTCAATACTATCCTAAGGAAGTAGAGCAAAAATACACTTAGAAATCTTTTGGATCCCTATCACACTACCTGGGTTTCAACCATAAGGTCTCTTCAGGCATAGATACAAAAAACCAATGAATGTTGCCCCAAATACACAAACACTGGAAGTAAGAGTAATAGTAAATGAATTTCTATTTTTTTTTTTCAGCCTGCTACCCCTCTTTGGTAGTGGGTAATTTCTGTTCTCCATTTGAAAATTTCTTTTCTTTCTTTTTTTTTTTTTTACTCCTCCTCCTCCTCCTCTCCATTTACTACCACTCTTCCTTTTGGTATTTGGAGGTAACATCCATTAGTTTTCCATATCTGTGCCTAAAGAGACCTAATGGTCGAAACCCAGATTGTGTGATATGGATCCGTAAAATTTATATATATATATATATATATATATATATATACCCTCTCTATTATAATAAAAATCAATTTATATATATACATATATATATATATATATATATGTGTGTGTGTGTGTGTATGCACTCAAGGGAGGATAGGCTGTGAGGAAATAGCTAAATATTTTGCAGTCATTTTTGATGGCAGGGGAACATTTGTGTGTGTGTGTGTGTGTGTGTGTGTGTGTGTGTGTGTATGTAATCATATCGAGATAATGATTATAACTTATTAATGTTCACTACAAAATCTAGTTTCAATAAAAAAAAACTATTTCATGTCACATGCATTGAATCGAATCAGCCACATTTCCTCTGTATTCAATTTGCAAGGACGAAATTACCTTCAGACCCCTTTTTTCTTTCTGACAACTTATACTCTGTGGAACAAAACTCTTGCACGGACGCTTTTATAACACTACAATCTTAAACTCTTTAAGTCAACTATTTTTGTTATTTATTCTGAATCACTATTTATGTTATAATTTTCAGTTCCTTCTACATCCTTTTGCATTCATATCACACATCTCATTCAGGAACACGCTACCACAAGGGCTCTTGGCTTTATGCTGAGTGAACTTTAGTAATATAAAAATATTAATTAAGTTTATAAAAATGTGGTATTATAGATTTCTTTCTGTAACCTATTAATACCTAATTAGTCAGTTAAGTACCATCCATGAAACACACCTGGGCAATCATACATTAAACACACCTGGGCAATCATACATTAAACACACCTGGGCAATCATACATTAAACACACCTGGGCAATCATACATTAAACACACCTGGGCAATCATATCTCTTTCAATCCATGTTTGACTAGAAAATAATCCCACAGTAGGTTACTATTTCATTCAGACTGGTTGCCAACAAAGGCTATAGAATGCAATCTGTCCTACTATTCAACCCAGAGCTGGAGGGGGAAGAGATGGATAGTTACCTTTCCCAAAGATATTTGTGCGAAAGTGAATGAAACGAGTTCAACTGAAATTTGAAATTGGCTCTCTGATTTTTCAATGCATTCTGATAATACCGACCATCCCCAAAATGGTATTAATGTGTTAATGTCAACTGCTTGCATGAAGTATGCAACCGTTACATTTATCAAAAACTTGTACATCCAACTCTGAACTTACACAAGTGCACATAAATGTGTGCGTAAAAACAGAGAAAGACCTTAATCAGTTAATACTCCTGTAAAATCAAGTTAATTATAAAAATTTTAAAAGATATGGGAATAATTATAGATTTATAAAAAAAAAAGTGATTTATTGTTGGTGGACACAAGGATAAAGAACAAATAGGAATCGTTTATCCACAGTCATGTTGCTTTGAGAAACATTTGTATTTGTTCTTAATCTTATCATTCTTTCAGATTCCAGTCTGTATTTGATTCCAAATTAATCTTAATATAAGATATCAAATAACACTGTGGGGGGGGGGGGATGGCAGACACAAAAAAGAAAAATCTAGTATTAATTGCAAACTTATAAAATCTGCTATTATAGCTTTCTCGTTAAAAATCATTAATGCCCACTATTCCAAGAACAGAACACCGTATATTAACAATTTAATGCTTACAGCTTATGTTAAGTACCCACATTTATCAAACACCACTCAATCTCTGAACACATCCAGACGTGTGTGGGTGTGTCTGAATATCTGTACTACTCTTTTCATTTGACAAAGCTCTTTATTAAAGCCAAAAGAGAATAATGATTTGCAGTAGCTTATCTGGAATTATCCGAGGCAGGAATATCCATCTTAGCACTTCTAGTTGTACTTTTGTTGCCTCCATCAAACTTGTAATCCAAACAAAAAGTTATTACTTCGCCCCTCCCATCCCATGTGTACCAGCAATAACAAAGAACCGATTGGAATTCATAAGGCTTTTAAAGTTCACCGGAGCTAAATATAGTGCACATTAATGTCCGCCCTACTGTAGCACTTGCCTATCTATTGACCAATGACCAATGCACATAAGGCCTGGTCTGTTGTTGCCACATAAAACGTGCTTAGGTTTCTTGGCCACACAAATCATGTCTCTTTATCATTTCCATTATGTTGTCAGTTGGGGAGGGCCAGTTCTCTTGAGAGGCTCTGCATTTAGAAATTGTCTGAAAAGAGGCTGGAGATTAGTATTGTCTGGAGACGAGCCATTTCTAATGAAGCCAGGCGTAAGGTGCAGGACAAATGACCTTTTAAACATGTGGTAGCCAAAACAAGAAAGAGCAAGTGTCTGCTTTCTGACCTTCAAAACTTCGAAAGGTAGCCTAACTCATCACACCCACTCATCAGTTTCAAAAATGAAAGCAAAGAAAAAGAAAGAAAAAAAATTTATAAAATTTTTTATAAAAAATCTCATCATTAAAAAAAAATTTAATTCATTTTAAGTATTTTTACATTTATTTTTTTTTTCTGGATTTGACAAATTAAAGTTCATGACATGTGGTCTGTCATTTATTGGTGTTAAGTTTGTTTAGAGAGAAAAAAATACAACTTCTTTTATGACAAATCAAACATTTGATTTCATTTTGAAATGAGTGCTTCTGGCTATTAAAAGTTTAAATTTTTTTTATATCTGTCTATATTTCTGAGATGAGGAATTGTAATTATTTACTCAATTTACATTGTTTTGACTGTTGTCCTCTTCTTTGTTGCCATATTCACCTTCAGTATATGTTTATATTTCTGAGATGAGGTATTGTAATTATTTACACCAGGGGTTCTGAGACCTTTAGAATTGTGACCCACTATTCATGACCACAGTTCATGGCTACCCACTAAAATTAAATAGATAAAAACATATGAAATATAAAATATATTTATATTAATAGGTGCAAATTGATTTTCTTTTTATGATGATGAATGATTAAATTGAGAGCATGACAAACCTTGATTCATTAAGCTCATCGAAACAATATAGTGCGTCATACAACAAGAAAAGCCTGCCAATGAAAGTCGAGTCTTGAACTATCTCAACAGGTAGCATTTAATTGAATCTAGTGTGTATTTCTAACATAACTTTATACAACCCACTAACATTCCATTCATGACCCACTGTAGGGAAATACTGATTTACACTGTTGTCCTCATCTTTGTTGCCATATTTACCTTCAATATCTGTCTATATTTCTGAGATAAGGTATTGTAATTATTTACACTATTTACATTGTTCGGACTGTTGTCCTCATCTTTGTTGCCATATTCACCTTCAATATCTCTCTATATTTCTGAGATAAGGTATTGTAATTATTTACACTATTTACATTGTTCGGACTGTTGTCCTCATCTTTGTTGTCATATTCACCTTCAATATCTGTCTATATTTCTGAGATAAGGTATTGTAATTATTTACACTATTTACATTGTTTGAACTGTTGACCTCATCTTTGTTGACATATTCATAATGTTTCAGCCATTGTATGTTCCAGCCTTTTTCAGGTAACTGGAAATTTGAACCAAACCCTTTATTTCATGCACCATGGTAGATTGTTTTTGTACCACATGCCATGCCTCTTCCGGGTATTCCAGTATTAGTTATTTCCCTTTAACTGAACTCTCTAAGGTTTTGTTCACCTCTACTGTGGCCAGGCATAGAACTCACAACTCTTTGGCTAAAGTCACTGAATTACTTCTACCAATGTTTTTATCCACTGGGCCATGTATCCTTGAGGACAATCTCCCCTGGTGGAAAAAATAAAGGGTTAAGTTTGAAACTCCAATCATCTGATGATGGCTGGAGCATAAAAACGACTGAAATATTGTGAATATGGCAACAAAGATGAGGACAACAGTCTGAACATTGTAAATAGTGTAAAAAATTAATTTTTAATAAAAAAATAAAAAAAATCAAGTTTTTTTGATAATCATCAAAATAAAATTAGCATACATATTGATATATGTTGGTGTAGACTGAAATTTAAACCAAATATGTCCAGAAGTCTTTAAGAAAGGAAAAGTGAATAAACAAAAATTTGTAGTAGGTGGTCAAAGAATCCCTACTGTATCAGAAAAAGCAGTGAAAAGTTTAGTCAGTGGTATGATCAATCCTTAAAAGATACCAACTAAGTAAAAGAAACATCCAGATCATTGCAAGAAGATCTCCATAAGATAGATCTTTGTCCTCTAAAAGGAAAATACAAGGTATGGTGCTTAGAGCATGTACTCATTCCAATGCTAGTATGGCCGCTAATTGTATACGAATTTGGAATGAGTACAATTGAGTCCATGGAAAGAAAAATAAACAAATATATCCAAAAATGGTTGGGTTTGCCTCCAGGTTTGTCTGATATTGCATTGTACTGCAGACAAGCAAAGCTAAAGTTACCATTTAAATCGATTGTGGAGGAGTATAAATCCAGAAAAATTAGACTTCAAATGATGTTGGATGGCTCCAAGGATAAAGCGATAAAAGCATTATATCCTACATTAAAAACAGGCAGAAAGTGGAAGGTCAGAGAGACAATAACAAGTGCTAAAGACAATCTAGCTTTCAAAGAAGTCATCGGATATACTCAAGCAAGAAAACAAGGGTTAGGACTAAATGAAAGGCATTGGTGGTCAAAAACGTCTGGTAAAGATCGCCAAGACATGCTCATCTAAAATGTAAGGAACGAAGAAGATAATAAAAGACTCGTAAAAAGAGTTCAACAATCCCAACAAGGCCAATGGACAAACTGGGAGAAGGCTCTGCAAAAATCTATTACTTGGAAGGACATTTGGTAGATGGCTCCACTCAGGTTGTGTTTTTTAATACATTCCACATATGACCTGCAACCATCTAAGAACAGTCTTGTAAAATGGAAGAAAGAGAGTGATCCTACTTGTTCCCTGTGTAAGGAAAATCTACAAACATTAGAACATGTTTTTAATTCCTGTAAAACAGCCCTTGGCAATGGAAGATATACATATAGGCATAATAGTGTTTTGGATGAGCTGGTCAGAATTATAAAGAAATATATGAAGTCTGAGTCATCTAATTCAACCCAGAAATTTGTTGCAGAGGAAAAAAGATATGTTGATCCTAAGCAAACAAGCAAATGTCAAGCTATACCCAGAAAAAAATCTCCTTAGTTCTGGAGGCATTTGGGAAGTATCTGCAGGCGTTCCTGGTTGGTTTAATGATGACCCCAAAATAATATCAAGTAAAGGTCTGCGATCAGATATTGTTCTTCTATCAAGAGTGAACTATAAAATCATCCTGGTTGAATTAACCGTACCATATGAAAGCCGGATGGAAGAAAGCCATGATTATAAAACTAATAAATATGAAAATCTAAAAATCAGAACTAATAAAGGAGGGGTATAATGTAATTGTTAGTGGAAATTGGAGCAAAGGAGTTTCATTGCAGCCACTCTGTACCAATTTCTGGGCCAAATTGGAATCAAAGGGTGTAATAGGGCCAAAAGTATGAAATGCCTAATAGAAATCACAGAAAATAGTTCTATGTGGATATGGAAGAAAAGAAATATTTCGTGGAGTGTTTCAGCGAACATGATGGCATGACATGATTGATCGTGAATGTGTAATGAGGTTCACGTTGCATTCTCGGAATGCAAGGTTTGCCATTTTTCGTAAATTTAATTTCGCTGTTAGACATTTGAACAAATATAACTACACTTGTATGTCATTATAATGGAGCCTCACATCAGTTAGTGGGGCTGGTGTGCAAGTGAAACCGTTGAGAGGAAGGCCCCGAAACGGTGCACATTCTCTCCTGATGACCCCAATTTAAATATAAATTCAAAAGGATCAAAAGAAGTTCAATGAAGTCATCTGCCGTAGAGAAGCTTGGTGGAAATGTTATTGGCATGAGGAGCAGTATATATTTAGCTCGCTTCAGGTGAGTTTAAATTACTTTCCAGTAATTTTGTTCTTATGCTTTTCCTCTTTATCGAAATGTTTTTATTCTTTTTGAACCTGTATATGTCTGCAGTGACACTGTGTGTGCGTGTTGTGAAGTGGATATCAGGTGAGACTGAGAAAACCGAGAGCCGAGTTTGAATTCTCGTCAAATTCGTTTCATTCACTTATGCGCAAATACTCTTGGGAAAGGTATTAATCAGTCTCTTCTCTCTCCAGCTATGCAGGACCGATTGGGTTCTATAGCCTTGGTTCACAACCAGTCTACTGCAGAAAGTAATGACAACCTACCGCAGGAAAATTTTCTGCCTCATCAGTCATGTTTCAAAAGAGACATGATTGCCCAAGCATGTATCATGTATGGCACTTAACTGACTAATATGTTTGCAAGAAGATATCAGTCTGGCAGTTTCAATAACAGATAAGATTTACAGACTGGATTTGCTAGCCCCATGCCAAAACAGGATCCCTCTCAATTGGTTAGCTACCAAAATCAAAGAACACAGTCTGTACTGCATTTTTACCAACAAATAAGGGGAGAAGGGATAGATCTGAGCACGGATCAAAGTATAATATCTATTCTTCTTTAAGTTATGAAGGAAGCCGAGTTTCAGGAATTCTAACACTGCAGCAGCACTATCATCTCCCCCATTGCACTAAAAAAAAAAACTCACAGTGTGAGTTTTGTTTAACAGCATATCAACACCTCTGTGGGTTATTTAATGCCAAAAAAGTGGCGTTTTAAGTATTTTTTTTAATGTTTGGTTATAGTGGGAAGGTTGATTTAGTCAGATTTTAATGAAAAGTTTGTTTTTATTCTTTTTTATTTTAGAAAACTGAAAATGTCTTCTAGTTTTGTATTAAAAAATGTTTTGCTGAGAATAATTTTTTCCTTCAAAAATGTATTGTTGGTAATATTTTTCCTTCAAAAATATGTAAGTTTCTATAAAAATGTATCTTTATGTATAAATTTCTATAAAAGTTTATTTTTATACTTTCATAGTGTTTTGACCCCAGTTTGGGGGGGTTAACTGTTTGCCAATGGCTATGACCTTAACAGGTGCTACCACTCCGGGTCAGGGTGGACCTGGAAATGACAGCAATTAAGAGGTGGTTTCATGCTCCTCACAACACCCCAATCAGAGGCCTTGCTGCTGAATGCAGTTTACCGTCATGCTCAAGACCCTAAAAAAGTGGAGTTGATGAATACTGATGCCAGCATGACACTGGTCCTAGGGACTGGACTATTTTTGTCCTTTACACAAACATATATAGGCCTGCCTTCTTCTATTGGATGCTCGTGGCCTAGGGTAGAATTACCGACTGACGCCGATTTGGTCAGGTTTCAATCCTGGGTTAGGAAGCGAACGGTGTCGAAGCTGTACTGATGAACTGTAATACAGTGAAACAGATCTGTCTGCGGATGACTATAGTGCGAGTATATATATATATATATATATGGGGGAACCCCCCACATTAAACTGACCTTGAGAAGATAGGCAAATAACAGATTAAAGTATAGTATCTGTTCTCCTCTGTTGTGCTTCAGGCAATTCACAATTCTGTTATGTAAGATAGAAATCTGTACATTGTACTAAGAAGAACATCAGCATGGCAGTGATCAAGGGGGGTGTAAGGGGGAGAATAGGTCATTTTTGTTCTTGGCCAATATCTAAATGTATAGGCACCTTATATTAAGCTGACCACATGTTACGTCCTACCACTGTGAGGAGTTAGGTAAGTACCGAAATAGATTCATGAAAAATGAATGTTGTCGGAATTTGAAATTGGCTTGCCTGTTTTCTTATGGTTGATGATTTTTTTTGTCTGATTTCTAAGAGGTGAATATTTCATTTTATCAGAATTCAATTATTGCCACGATCTGATGGAGAGATGCTACTTCATGCTATGCGATGTTGTCGAATAGAGCTTCTCAATTCCCACTCTAATTATTGCCTATTTTAAGCTTTCCTGTTCAGCATATATCATTTTAAGCCAGGGAAACAATATGACATTATTATTAATGAGATTTTTTTTTTTTTTTTAAGTATCTATCATCAAAAATTAACTTTGGCAGAAGTTCTATTCATTTTCCAAATTGAAGAGAAAATTAGCTGGAATTTTTGCTTTATTTAGTTTAATTTGTTGATCTATGAGGTGGGTGGAAAGAAACTTCCTACTGAAATTTTTTTTTTTATAATCATGTCACCCCCAAAGCAAGGCATTTTACTGCCACTTTTGTGCAGGGCGTTACATAGGAGGAAAGTTATGAGAAACAGTGACAGGTTATAGGGGATGTCAGGAAGTGGTTAAGAGAAGGATGAATATGGCCATAAAGTGAGGGATCCGTTTATAAATTGATTGTAATGTAGAATTGATCCCCCACTTTATACTACATTATAATAGTGTAGAATTATTTTCTTTTATAATCGTATTACCCCAAGCAAGGCATTTTACTGCCACTGTTGTGCAGGGCATTACATAGGAGGAATGAGAGGTTGCAGAGAGTGTCAGAAAGAGAGTAGGAGAAGGAAGAGAATACTGATGAGAGTGGGATGAACAGAGAAAAAAAGCATGAGAGAGAGGATGTAAGTTAGTGAGACAGGAGATGACTATTAATTTTACATTTAAATTCTTGGAGATTATTGCTGTCAGGAAAGCAAGTATGCAGAAGGTGGGAAGTGCGAGAAAAGAAGCTGCTGGAGTAAAATTTGTGTTTATAATTTATTGGTTTCACAGTAAAAGGGTGGGACCTAGTTGCCAATCTTGTGGCTCAAGGGAATTAATATATAGGGGGACACCAGTGAGCTAAGTTCATCAGAGCAGAAACCGTGAAAGTATTTGTAGATGAGACACAGGGAAGCCTCAATGCGTCGGTGAGAAAGCAACTGAATTCTAGCTGCCAAATCGGGATCGATGACATTACAGATTCTCCGTTGGATTTGGTCAAGAACACCTAACTGGATAGCAGGAGCACCTGACCAGATATGGCAGCAATATTCAATGCACGGGCGGATGGTAGATTTGTATATGTGCAGGATTGTTTCAGACGGGAAAAACTTCCTGGCCCTACACAGAGAACTGACTTTCTTTTGTTAGTATCACCACATTTCCATGAAACCAAATATAAATTATAGATTGTGGTTGAATTTTATAGCTAATTTCTGATTTATTTCAGATTGACAAGTGTAACCAACAATGCACAACACCTGAAACCGCAATAGCGTGCTCAGCTAGTCAAAAAGTATTACAGTTTGTGGTACAAGTGCAGATATGGTGGCACAGTGTTCTTGGACTTCATGCTTCAGTAGATACCAAACCCATCAGAGAGTCATTCTAAGCTGATGAGAACAGGATATGTGGTAGAAAGCACAAGATCTAGATCGGAAAAAAATGCTCAAACCGTATAGGAAATATACTATACTTCCATCATTATAGTTAGTAGGCAAACATGAACTAAGATTTGAGTTTGCACAGAAAAATAGGCCAGTGTATAGATTTCTGTCTGTTGGGTCTGACGGTCAGTCAAGTCCCTTGGGTGATCATGTCTCTTGATTCATGACTGATTAGGTAGAAGATTTTCCCACAGTAGGTTGCCATTTCTTTCAGTGGTAGACTGATTGCCAACCAAGACTAGAGGACTCAGTCTGTATTGCTATTCAAGTCATAGCTGGAAAAAGAGATGAATTCATGCCTTTCTAAGAAGTGAATATAACAAACCTGACTGGAATTTGAAACTTCTCATACCCCAACCGATACCCAGACATCGTATTGGGATGCTAAGTCTATACTTGAGTCAATAGATAAACACAAGTCAGATTTTATACTTATTTCTGAGATGAGTAATTTACAATAATCTTGGAATTATTTTGAACTTTTGTTCAAATCTTGGTTGATGTAGGTGTTATGATATAAGTGTTGTGTCTACCAAGATGAGAACGAAAGTTCAAAATAATTCCAAAATTACTGAAAATTACTCGTCTCAGAAATAAGTACAAATTATGACAATTATTATGAACCCACTAACATAATCCAGTTGTCAAAATCCATCTGACACTGAATATAAAAGGCTCCAAAAATACACCTTCGGGACAGTGGCATGGTGGATATAGTAGTTGGTTATAGATGTGTTAGTATCCTCTAGTGGTCAAGTGGTCAGGAGTTCGATCCTTGGAATTGGTAGTGGTGAAGTGAATTTCAACATGAAAGAACAATAATTGATTTCGCAGGATATTTAACAATATCAGTGAATCTATGGATACCCGATGATAACCAGAGGGTATTTGGTCGAAACATTGTGTCTATTATAACACTTATATCAAGATGAGAACAAAAGTTCAAAATAATTCCAAGATTATAAGTCAGATTTCTATTTGATACTGCTAGCACTCATGCTGGTGGTGGCTGCTGCTAGTAGGGGCAAAACCATCTTACTCCTCCGGAAGAGAAATATCTAGCATATTCTTGACCACACTGATGGAGCAATTAGGCTCTTCAGTAGGCCTGTTTATCAGACAGATACTAGCCTCTATTCCAAGGTAGAATAACCTGGTAAATGAAGTTTGTTTTTGCCTTCTTTTTATTTCACTGAAGCGACCCCCCACCCATTGAAAAATATCTACACAGGAAAGTGGATTTTATAAGACACAATCAAGAACAAGATATACATTGCCCTCTTAAGCAAAAGTACTTTGTAATTGACAAATAGAGATGCTCAGATATTATTAATGGATATTTAATGTTTCCGAAAATTTATTGATCGACAAGACAACCAGCCATGGCAGAAGATCCATGAAAATGCAAAACAAAACAGGAACTAGGTATCTTACCTTTTCCATTTTACTCTGATAATGTTGGCCTTCTTTTGGCGCGTTTTTCAGGGTCTCAAATTTCGAATTTGATTCTTGTCGATACCACATCCCCTCAAACTCGGGGGCTGCCAAATCACCATCTTCATCTTGAAGGCAATATAAAAATAAAATATAAAATAAAATAAAATGCCAAAGTATAAACTTTACTTACTGTTTACACTTCAGACTGTCAACTTAAAGGGCAACTTTTTAGCTTTAATAAGATTAGAAAGGAAACTTGTTTCAATGTTTTTAACAGGCAGTCATAGTCAGATAGAATGTGCATTAGTCACTGTAGAATCACGTTTGAATAGCAAACAAAACATTGAGAAAGGGTGATAAATAAAAAAAAATCATGAAAGAATTAATACCTATGAGCACATCAATGAAATACATATAAAAAAAAAATCAGTGTGTCATTTCTTAGAAAGGACAGAGTATACAACTTCTTTCAAAATGGAATTGAGAGCATCTACAGATATAAATTATGTATTACACACAGTGTTGTGAATATCGTGAATCTTCTATCTGCTACGGGAAGAATTTCTTTTTTTCACTTTGCACTATCTGGGGAAACAAGAACATCCTTTCTTTACATAAGGAAAGTTAGTATGAAAGATGAGAGAAAATAATCATGGAAACAGTCAGTCAGTTAAGTGCCATACGTGATACACGCTTGGGTGATCATGTCTTGAAAAAGACATGACTGACTGGGCAGAAGATTATCTCGCAGTAGGTTGCCATTGCTTTCTCCGGTAGACTGGTTGCCGACCAAGGCTACAGAACCCAATCTGTCCTGTTATTTAATCCATAACTGGCTGGAAGAGACGGATTAATAACTTTCCCAAGGGTATTTGTGTGTAAGTGAATGCAAGGAATACGACTGAAATTTGAACTCGGCTTCCGATTTCTCGTTCCGAGCCAATAACCACTGCACCACGATGCACATCCACATGGAAACAGTATAAATATCAAAAATGAATTGGTCTGATTGATTTCTCAAAATGAAAGATAATATCTCTGCAGTTGTAAAAAAAAGAAATGTTGGTAAACTCTCCAAATACTGACATTTTAGCTTGAGGCTTCACAAGTATTTTAATGCATAATCTTTTTTAATGAATTGATTTCTGTTGGTTTCTATTCATTTTCTACCATAACACAACAAAAACAGTACATCACAGCAAGATTTTCATTAGGGCAATACTGTTAAAATGTTTTAACCTCAAGATTAAAGCAGTTTCAAATCCCATTGTTAGCCTAATAATGATAATAATAATGATAGCAACAACAGAGTATAGGTTTGCCTTCACAAGCCCCCCACCAATAATAAATATTTGATATGTTTGTTCATTTGTAGCAAAAACTGAATAAAACATAACACTGATGAAAGGAACACATTTGAAAATTATTAACTACTGTATAAAATAATGTTTTTTTTTAGAAAGAAAATATTTTTCGATGTATATAAATAAAAAAAATAAATTGCTAATTACAGGGTACTCGCACTTTATTTGCAAATTATTATGAATTCTATAAAAATAAAGTAAGATTGAGCTTAAATGCCATCTCAGGCAACCTTTAAGTCAAGATTAAAAAAAAAGTGTTTCATTCAATTCATATGATGTAGCATGAAATAATTGATATATCTTAATAAAAAGGAAAAAAATTGAAACCATTTACAATTTTATTTCTTCTTTATAGCCCCTCGAGACACAGGCAATCATGGCTCTAGGCAATTTTCTGCCCTTTGTAGCTCTTAATAAATTTTGTTCTTTATTGCTACTAAACCCAGTTCTGCTATCGATTTATTTAAGCTCATCAAGTACAATATGCGGTTTTCACCTGTCACTGAATCTGTCCTATGAGTATAAAATTTTTCAAGCCTTTCTTTCTCGTTATGTATCCCAGAAAGTTTAACTACCTCTTTCTGTTGTTAAATATAAGTTTCCTATTTATTTACATTTTCTCTAAAACATTGTCATTTATCACATGTTCAGTCTATGGTATCCTCACCAACCTTCTGTAGAACAATATTTCTGTTGCCCATACTCTCTCCCTCACCTATGAGGAGTTTGTCCCACATTCACTGCCATATAAGAGGACAAATATCAGATAACAGTTTTGTACTCTTTTTCTTTGCTTCTAATGAGGTTATTTTTCTGTCTCTTAATACTCTGCTCAGCTTTTGGAAGGTATCTTTGACCTATCTCAATGAGTGTTGCAATTTCTGTCCTCTGTTAAAACATCAGATTTTTTTTTTTTTTTTTTTTTTATAAGCGTTTCGCCCCGAGCAAGGCATGTCACTGCCACTACTGCGCAGGGGGCTACGTAGAGTGGAGAAAGGCTGATTAAATATAGGAAATGTCAGAGGGTGGGTGATAGGCGGGTAAGGATACTGAGAATGAGGGTTGGGTAGATGAGAGTGTTCTGAGAATAGTTGGGAGTTAGTGTGATAGGAGGTGTCTATTGACCCTACATTTAAACACCTGGAGATTGTAACTGTCGGGAAAGCAGAGTTGTGGAAGGGAGTTCCACAGGCGGGAAACGCGAAAAAAGAAACTGTTGGAGTAGAATTTACGGTTACATCTTATTTGTTTAACTGTAAAAGGGTGGGACCTAGTTGCTAATCTAGTATCTCGTGTAAATTCGTGCTTAGGCGGCACCAGTGATCTAAGCTCATCGGAGCAGAAGCCATGAAAGTACTTGCAGAAGAGGCACAGGGAAGCCACATCACGCCGGTGAGAGAGCGGCTGCAGCCGGTCTGCCAAGTCAATATCAACCACGTTACGGATCCTCCTTTGTATTTTGTCAAGAAGCCCAAGGAGAGCAGCAGGGGCACCCGACCAGATATGGCAGCAATATTCAATACACGGGCGGATGGTAGATTTGTATATGTGCAGAATAGATTCAGGTGGGAAAAATTTCCGGGCCCTGCACAGGGAGCCAACTTTCATAGCAGCAGATTTGGCAATGGATTCAATATAGTCATTCCATTTGAGGTCCGCCGAGAGTGTAAGGCCAAGGAGGCGTAGTATTTTACTCTCTGGGAGGCTAGCCTGTCCCATGCTAATGGGAGGTAGATGCGATTGTCTATGGTGGTTAGTTGATAACAGCTTTGTTTTAGAGGCATTGAAATTTACCAACCATTTCCTACCCCAGGCCACTACGGATTGGAGGTCCCTTTCAAGTACGGCAGCGAGGTTCACTTTGTTGTCCAGACCTGGTTTCTGATCGATGTGAGAGTAGATTGTTGTGTCGTCGGCATACATGCCAACTTGGGATCTAATGGTGTCGGGGAGATCATTAATGTAGATCAGAAAGAGCGTGGGACCTAGGATGGAACCTTGAGGGACGCCCGCGTTCGTATGGTAGTTTTGGGAGGCATGCCCATTTAATACCACCTTCAATGTGCGGTTAGAGAGGAAAGACTGGATGAGGTCAAACAGATGTCCAGTTATCCCGTAGCTCCACAGTTTGCACAAGAGGCCAGCATGCCAGACCCAGTCGAATGCTTTGGAGATATCCAAGGCAACAGTTCGGGCTTCACCATTCTTGTCGAGTGCCTGGTATATGTACTCGGTAATGGTCGTTAGCATATCAGCAGTAGACCTGGTGAAGCGAAACCCATACTGTTTGTCAGAGAGAAGCCCGTTGGCCATAAGATGCTGAATCACCTCGGCGTTGATAATGGCTTCGAAAACTTTGCCAAAGATTGGAAGGAGACTAATAGGACGGTAATTGGCGGGGTCTGAGGGTTCGCCAGAATTCTTAAATATAGGAACTACGCAGGAGGACTTCCAACAGGCAGGAAAGCAGGAAGCAGATAGGCAGAGGTTATAGAGTTTAGAGAAGACAGAGGAGAGTTCTGGGGCACATTTCTTCAGTACTATGACTGGGATTCCGTCACCGCCGCTCGCTTTGTGTGGGTAAAGTTGTGCAATTATCTTGGCGACCAGTGAGGATGTTATGTGGACGTTATTTAGTTGAGCCTTAGTTCTGGGTGGGAAGTCTGGTGTAGGTATTCCTAACGAGTCCAGTGTCGAATTGATTGAGAATCTACGGGCAAAGCATTCAGCCTTGTCGGCTGGGGAGGTGAGAACTTCAAATTCATTGATTAGTGGGGGTATTGAAGTCTTGTTCCTGCTGAGCACGCTTTTGCAGAGACACCAGTAATCTTTGGAGTCAAACTTAGAGGATGCTATGCGTTGCCTAATTCTGGTAGCAAACGCCCTCTTGGCTTCGTTCAGTACGTTTTTACACTTGTTCCGTGCTGAAGTGAAAAGGCGCCTGTTTTGGTTCGACGAGCAGCTACGATAGAGCCGGAAGAAATGGTTCCGGTGGGCAATGGCAGCTGAGCAAGCGGGTGAGAACCAGGGGGACGAATTTGGTTTTAGTTGGAATTTCCTGGCCGGGATAAAAGCATCGATGCCAGCCTTAACCCAAGAGGAGACTTCGGAGGCACAGTCTTCGACAGGAAGATCGAAGACGTTGTTCTAGGGAACGTCGCAGAGGAAGTCCCTGAACGAATCCCAGTCGGCTCTTTGGTAGCAGTATGATATTCTGCTGGTCTGGTTTTCTTGGGTAGAGTTAGTGCTGATTGATATGTTTATGGAGACTACGGCGTGGTCAGAGTTTCCGAGGGGGCAGAGTTGCCTGGTAGTGCAAGCAAAGGTCGAGTAAAGAGTCCCTTCCGTTAGGGTTTTTAGAGAAACGCATGGGGAAGTCCACCACTTGCGTTAGAGCTTGGGCTATTGAAAAGTGCATGGTGCGGATCCCAGCAAGGTCGGTGGCTGAGTTTTCAAGCCACTTGGTGTGGTGGGCGTTAAAATTGCCAAACACAAATATATGGGCAGATGGGTGAGAAGAAATGGCCCTGTCGATATTAGTAGAGATGCTATCAAGTACCTTACAGTCAGAGGAGGAGGGGGAGCGGTAGAGGAAGAAGAGATAGCTAACCGAGCTTAGAAGTGAGAGACGGAAGCACATGAAGGAATGATCAAGGGATTCAAGAGATGTGACCCTGGCTAGGGGGAGTTGTTCGCTGACATATACACCAAGCCCATGCATATGGACATTGGAGTCCTTCCTGAAGAGAGGAAGGTAACCAGGAACGAACAGCTCTGAAGAGGGGATAGAAGGGTGAAGGTTAGTCTCACATATAGCTAAGATATCGGGTGAGTTAGTTAGAAGGAAAGATTCTACACTATTAAAGTTACTGCGAATACCTCGTATATTTGTGAACGTATTTGTACTTGTTTGATTTTGGTATCTCAGATTTGTTATTTGTATTTTGGGCTCGTCTTAACAACCACGCATTCTGTCTTTTTGCAGTTGAGGTTTAGTTTTCTTTTCATTTTCCTTCACTGCCTTCTGTAAGAGATTTTCTGGTTTCCTTTCCGTGTCTGCTAGCAACAGTGTGTCATCTGCTTATCTTGTATTGCTAAGATTGTGGCAGCCAATAATGAAGTTAAAGTTCTCAGTATTATTTGGTGGACAATATTAATAGCTTGAAGTTCACAAAGGTCTTTATTGATTTGGAAAATCAATAAAGAACTGTTTGAACTTTGACTGTCATACATTTTGCTTTCAAGCTTATAAAAAATTTACATTAGTGTCGGTCAGCATTTAGATACTTGGTGTCTCTACAGAAAGACTTTTCCAAGAAGTAAACATTTCTTTCAAAAATTTCTGTTCATATCACTTTTGATTAATCTCTCTACATCACAGACACATTTTATATATATATATATATATATATATATATAGTGTTGAATTGTGATAATATTTAACACCAAGGTCAGTGGTTTTACTGAAGAAATGTATTTTGGCAATCAGGTTTTTGATGGTGAAGTTCTCAATATCAGGGTGGAGACAGAGTCTTGATAAGCACAAAGAGTTTGTCTCTATAACTGAGCAGGTTCATGCCAACTTCAAAGTTTCATGATGACATTGTTATAATCTTCTTGCTCTTTGTGCTTATATATAAGAGACTGTAAAATGAAGAAAAGTCTTGTACCAGAAGTAGAGGAAGGGGTGAGGGAAGTTGGTCAGGAAAAGGTCAAGTAGAGGAGATGTGGGAAAGATAGCAGTCATCTTCCTTTGGGGTTGGAAGGCAAGCAATTTGCTAGCTAGGTCAGGTAGGAAAAAAAACTTCATGTTCTGAATTTAAATTCTAGTCCTATAAAAGTCTAAGTATATTATGAAGAAACGGAAACATTATGAAGAAACGGAAAGTATATTATGAAGAAACGGAAACATTATGAAGAAACGGAAAGTATATTATGAAGAAACGGAAACATTATGAAGAAACGGAAAGTATATTATGAAGAAACGGAAACATTATGAAGAAACGGAAAGTATATTATGAAGAAACGGAAACATTATGAAGAAACGGAAAGTATATTATGAAGAAACGGAAACATTATGAAGAAACGGAAAGTATATTATGAAGAAACGGAAACATTAGAAGAAACGGAAAGTATATTATGAAGAAACGGAAACATTATGAAGAAACGGAAAGTATATTATGAAGAAACGGAAACATTATGAAGAAACGGAAAGTATATTATGAAGAAACGGAAACATTATGAAGAAACGGAAAGTATATTATGAAGAAACGGAAACATTATGAAGAAACGGAAAGTATATTATGAAGAAACGGAAACATTATGAAGAAACGGAAAGTATATTATGAAGAAACGGAAACATTATGAAGAAACGGAAAGTATATTATGAAGAAACGGAAACATTATGAAGAAACGGAAACATTATGAAGAAACGGAAAGTATATTATGAAGAAACGGAAACATTATGAAGAAACGGAAACATTATGAAGAAACGGAAACATTATGAAGAAACGGAAAGTATATTATGAAGAAACGGAAACATTATGAAGAAACGGAAACATTATGAAGAAACGGAAAGTATATTATGAAGAAACGGAAACATTATGAAGAAACGGAAACATTATGAAGAAACGGAAACATTATGAAGAAACGGAAACATTATGAAGAAACGGAAACATTATGAAGAAACGGAAACATTATGAAGAAACGGAAAAAAGAGAATAATTAAGGGGGTTTAAATCTACTTTGATGACGACACTAATTCATTACAATGAGAAGTAAATTCTGACATTGATATTTTAAAATCCTAATCTTTTCAGCTACTACTATTAACCATCACAGTCAATGACTCATACAGCCCATTAGCATGGATCAGGCTAGTCTCCCTGAAAGTAAAACAGTGCCAGGAAGATTTTTGTCCTACTGAAACAATCCTGCGCATATATAAATCTACCATCTGCCCATGCATTGAGAATTGCTGCCATATCTGGTCGGGTGCTCCTGCTTCCCACCTTGGTGTCCTTGACAAAATCCAACAGAGAAACTGTAATGTCATCAATCCCGACTTAGCAGCTCAGATAGTCACTTTCTCACCAGCGCAATGTGGCTTCCCTGTGTCTCTTCTACAAATACTTTCATGGCTTCTGCTCCAATGAACTTAGCTCACTGGTGTCCCCCTATATATGAATTTACTCAAGCCACAAGATTAACAATTAGATCGCCCCCTTTTACTGTAAAACCAATAAATTGTAAACGGAAAATTTGTCATCTTAAACCATATAAATGACACTAATTTACTTAACAAAAAAATCTATCTAAATCTAAACTTTTTATAAATGGAACTTTGTCTATGTGTGTTTCCGTTACCTATAGACTCCAAAACGGCTGAACTGATTTTCTTGAAAATTTACAGTTGCACTATAAGCGTCTGTGAGTGTATAAAGGACATACAGACAGATAAACAGACACACACATAAACATCTTGCCTTTTATATATATATATATATATATACAATCGATTTTCTGCACTATTGTAAGAACTGCCATCTTGAAACTTCTGAATATCGTTTCTTATGTCTATGAGTGTATCAAATTTAATTAAAATCGGACCACTCCTTCTATAACCCGATTTTTTCGATTATCGATTTTCAATATTTATCGGGGGTACCTTGACACAAAACCTAACTAAGAATACTTGCAGACGCTCATAGTACAACTGTGTAAATTTTCAAGAAAATCGGTTCAGCCGTTTCAGAGTCTATAGTTAAAAGACACACACAGACAAAGTTCCATTTATAAATAAGTTTAGATTTAGATAAATGCAGACTTTTAAAATGACCATTTTTAGGGTTCTAATAAAATGTTGTGCTCTCCACATTATTTTATTCAATTATCTATCTACTGTGTCATGACAGACAATTTCTCTCCAGAATCTATCTAACATATCTGTAAGTTTACTATTTGCCCATGCTTTGAATATTATTACCACAAATGGTCTGGTGTTCCTGCTATTTATCTATGATGATAAAATCCAAAGAAGAATCAACAATATTATTGGTCCTGATCTGGCATCTTGACTTCAGTCACTTTGCCACTGCCATAAGGTTGCTTCCCTGTGATTTTACCATAAATACTTTCATGGAAATTATTCTAGCTCCAGGCTTTCCTGCCAACTTAATCTTCAGAAATTTATATGTAATGTCAATTGCTATCTACTATCCTCTTAATTACTCGTCTTTTGTTCTTTAAAGTTTCCATTTTCAACTCTTCCACACCAAATAATCCTGTGTCTTAGCAGTTTTATTGTCTTGCAAAAGGCTGATAACATTAAGGACTGAAAGTCACTCCTTTTTTGCTTTATTTCCGAGCATTGTCACCAATTTAAAACTGGATCCGTTGAGCTACAGGGTTGCATAAAACCATATTCTTGGGAAAAATTCATTTTCTCTTTTGCTCTTGCCTATGCATGGAAACAGGTTGTGCAGATGGACGCGGAAAAAGGCCGTGCAGAGGGATGCGGAAAAAGGCCGTGCAGAGGGACGCGGAAAAAGGCCGTGCAGAGGGACGCGGAAAAAGGCCGTGCAGAGGGACGCGGAAAAAGGCCGTGCAGAGGGACGCGGAAAAAGGCCGTGAAGAGGGACGCGAAAAAAGGCCGTGCAGAGGGACGTGGAAAAAGACCGTGCAGAGGGACGCGGAAAAAGATTGTGCAGAAAAAAACTGGCAGTTCTAAAAATCTTATTTAACAACGATTAGTTATATTTATGTTAAAAAAAGAAGCGGGGGCCCATGTAATTCTGCAGATTATGGAGCAAGCTATCTGTGAGTCAACTGCAAATACCCACTTTGACATAACAAATTTAAGGGTGCGAACTGCTGGTGCAAACTATCCACTATGTTGTGTGCGTCTGTGTAAGTATGTGTGTGTGCATATATATATATATATATATATATATATATATATATATATCAGTAGTTTCAACATTTTACATGTAAACAGGAAATAAATATTTGTGAATTTCAAAACTCTATGCTTACCACTTGCAGATTCTTCAGATGGTAGCTGTTTTTTCAAAATGGCCACTTCTTTTTCTGATTCCTCATCAGAATCTAATACAAATTCCTCTTGTACAATAGGTTTGCTCTCTTGATCCTAGAAGGAGAGAAAAACAGAATAAAAGTTTGGTCAATATTTTTAACCTTTTTCCTCCTACATTTTTATTAAAATTGTCTGATGAAAATAAATTGTTTGTAGTGAAAAATTTCTGATTTCTTCACAAGAATCAAATAAGATTAAAAATGGAGTTGTTATCTTATGTGCTGTGTCCCTTCAAGGTGTAGGTGCTCAGGGGTCTCCACAATTTCCTACCATTGTGCCTTAGTAAATTTTGTCTTGTTGATATCGCTTTTAAACTGTTTTGCCATCTATTTACTCATTGGGTCATTTATGGACGACTTTTCTGTCTATCTTACCTTCAGCATGCCCTGTCAGTGACAAATTTTACAAGTACTCTTTCCCCATATGTACTTTAGAAATTTCAATTTTCTCTGAAACCTTATTGTTGTTCACATGTTCAGTTCATGGAATTCTCAACATCTTTCTGTAGAACCACATTTTTTGTTGCTTAAAATCTCTAACTGTGAGAAAATTGTCCAACATTCACTACCGTAGGGCTTATATTACATAACAGTTCAGTACTGTGATAGTTACACAGAAGCTACACAATCTTCACTCTTCATCCTTGATAGAGTTCAAAATTATTAACACTGTCTTGTAGGAAACTGTTTATTTCCCACTCTGAAACCTCTTTTCTCACAGACACAATGCTGCAAGCATCTTCCCTGTGTCTCTTCTATAAATACTTTCACGGCTTCTACTCCGATGAACTTAGATCACTGGTGCCCCCTAGATACGAATTTGCATGAGATACTAGATTAGCAACTAGATCCCACCCTTTTACAGTGAAACCAATAAAATGCAACCACAATTTCTACTCCAGCAGTTTCTTTCCTCGCACTTCCCGACTGTGGAATTCCCTTCCACACGATTGCTTCCCCGACGGCTACAATCTCCAGAGGTTTAAATGTAAGGTCAATAGACACCTCCTAACACACTAACTTGCTCCCATTCTATCAAACACTCTTCCCATCTGCCCAACCCTCATCCTTGGTATCTATCCTTACCCATCTATCAACCCCCCTCCTGACATTCCCTATGTCTAACCACTCCTTCTCTTTACCTTCATCTCTGTAGCCCCATGCGCAACAGTGGCAGTGGAACGCCTTGCTTGGGGTGAAATGATTAAAAAAAAAAATTACAAATAATTAGATAATTCACTACTTTCATAGCAAATTTTGCACCAGCTCAGATTTTTGTAGCTAGAACTTGCCATGCTGCATTCACAGAGTTGAATCACTTACTTTTCCCTTGTATTCCAATTGTAAGGAAGTGTTCTAGACATACAGTCTAACCCCCAACTCTCAATATGGTGGGGTAGAGTATAATTCCCAACTCCAAATAAAGCGGGATAGAATATAAACAAATGTAATCATACATTTACATTATAGGGATTGATTTTAAGACATGTCAGATCTTCTTGGGTTAATGTTGAATATTGTAATGGATGCGTGCTGTGGTGCATTGGATATTGGCTCACAACGAGAAATCGGGGAACCGAGTTCGAATTCCAGCTGAATTCAATGCATTCACTTACGCACAAATACCCTTGCAAAAAGTATTAATCAGTCTATTCCTTCCAGTTATGGGTTAAATAACAGGACAGACTGGGTTCTATAGCCTTGGTCCGGAACCAGTCTACCGCAGAAAGCAATGGCAACCTACTGCGAGATAATCTTCTGCTCAGTCAGTCATGTCTCTTTCAAGACATGATCGCCCAAGCGTGTATCACGTATGGCACTTAACTGACTGATTGTATTGGTACACTTTATGATGATTGAACTCGCTACTGCATTTTCAGGTAAGTTTGAGTGAAAACCGTATATACTAATGAAGTGTGTGGGAACGTAAGCACATGACTATAAATGAAGGCCCATTTCTGACAAAGATTCGGTAGATTTCTGCTTTTGGTATTATCAAGGTTTCATTTATTTCACAATGAAATCTAACAAAATGCTAACAATTTGAACACAGCTAAATCTGCATTGCAAGAAAAATATTTAAGTTATTTGCTGTTTAACAAGTAGAAAAATAATTATCTGCCACTTCGAAAAAACAAACTATTTCTCTGCCGCTTCGAAAAAACAAACTATTTCTCTGCCGCTTCGAAAAAACAAACTATTTCTCTGCCGCTTCAAAAAAACAAAGTATTTCTCTGCCGCTTCGAAAAAAAACAAAGTATTTCTCTGCCGCTTCGAAAAAAAACAAAGTATTTCTCTGCCGCTTCGAAAAAAAAACAAAGTATTTCTCTGCCGCTTCGAAAAAAAAACAAAGTATTTCTCTGCCGCTTCGAAAAAAAAACAAAGTATTTCTCTGCCGCTTCGAAAAAAAACAAAGTATTTCTCTGCCGCTTCAAAAAAAAAACAAAGTATTTCTCTGCCGCTTCGAAAAAAAAACAAAGTATTTCTCTGCCGCTTCGAAAAAAAACAAAGTATTTCTCTGCCGCTTCGAAAAAAAAACAAAGTATTTCTCTGCCGCTTCGAAAAAAAAACAAAGTATTTCTCTGCCGCTTCGAAAAACAAAGTATTTCTCTGCCGCTTCGAAAAACAAAGTATTTCTCTGCCGCTTCGAAAAACAAAGTATTCTCTGCTGTTTGCTATTTGAAAGTATAGATGAATCAAAATGTACACTAGCAAAATGTCCCTATGAGCAGTCAGCCATAATCAAAACTTCTAAATCATTTTGCTGAATAAAATTATATGAGAAAATTTCTGCAAAATTTCAGTAACAGCTAAAATTACTCTTGCTGAAAAGCAAGGTCAACCAGTTATTTCAAGAAACATTTTACACATCGCATTTAACAATATCTATTTCATTAATTCCTTAAAGAATATTTTATATTCTTAGAGACACCTTTTATCTTTACATTTTCTATCTTAAGCAAGATCAATGAAATTGACAGTAATTTCCAACATCACCAACATTCCTTTAGCATCGTGGAGATAATTATTCATCACAGGATTTTGTTTTCAAGTCAAAAGGCAATTTTATCTTGACAACACGTAGATAAAAGCCATTATTCTATGTTTTTAAATATCAGTGAATCTTTATAGAACGACATGGAAGTATTAACGACTTTGACGTGAGCATTTACAGTTAATGCATCTGTACTTTGCGAAAACATTATCATATTATGGGTCAGACTTTAAGCTTAAATCTTGCTGAAAACATTAATACCTGGATTGTTATCATGCCTTTATTTCTCTTATGTGTTGCATATGGTTGCAAGTGTAACAAACAAAAACAATAAAGCATCGACATTGAGGTAGAAAGAAAGAGAGACAAAATATGTTAGAATAAAATTATCTGTATTGTCAATATAATGGATCATGGCAGGATGCTTCTTTTGTGGACAAGAAAGGCAGGCTGGGAGATGGGAAAGTGACTAAGTGGCCACTGGTGAACAACCTGTGCACTCCTTTTAAGCAGACTGGGTCGGGTGGCAGATGGCTCAGCATTTGTATAATGCTTTTGCATTACCAACTTTTGTGATTGATTCCGGCATTTAGATTTTAGAATTTAGGTGATTTGTTTTGTAAGCCAAATGCAACGTTAAGATTGTAAAGATCTTATGGAACAACCAGCCAGTAATCAACTATAATAGAAGTTGAGTCTAACTGACCAAAAAAACCACCAGGGTAAATTGGTAGGTGGTTTAAATAATAACCTGGGAGATTCCATTCTGTTGCAGGCATGTCTACTCTGTAAGCAGTGATTGGCTGATAATTTCTGTGTGTACATTGAGCTCCATAAATATTCAGCACAATATCCACCATTTGTCTTTTGACCACATCTTGAGCCCCCAGCTGGGGTCCAAAATGACCAAAATAAGACCAGTTTAGACCGGTTCTGATCTTATCCACTGCGTTGGATAGGTAATGTTTTGACCAGTACCTGGGCGTACGCGCTCAGGTCCCCCACGTTAAAAAGACCTTGTGTCACATCTCTCTCAAGTGGAGGAGAAGAGTAAATATCTTTGGGCCACATAGGGACATGTATTCAGTTACAAGCCTTTAGTGTTCCTTAGACATCAGCTTTTTGACTTATTGCATATTAGTTACATCGGATTTTTATTACTTGGATTTTTTTTGTCAACTGTGAGTACAATATTTGTTACCAGTTTTTTTTTTATTTTGTCTCCGTTGCCCGTCTGTATTATTGTTAAACGTTCTCTTTTTGTGTCGTGAGGCGGGGGGGGAGAGTCATATGATGGCTTCGTCTCCCCAGCTGTCTACATCCACGGCTACTCTGGTGGTGACTCCTTTGCTGTTGGCTTGGAATAATGCGCCAACAAAAAAGGACGGAAATTATTACCTGCAAATGCAGGAAAAGTACAAGCAATTTTAAAAAAATAATGAGCTTATCATTATCCCCAAAGTTGGAAAAGAGGTTGTCACTAGGACAATTTTCCTGCTAACGTTGAACCCAAAAACCCAGAAATTTGTGGGCATCAGTAGGAAAAGCATGGAGGAAACGTTAGAGAGCCTGGGCATCAATCCAAAGGTGCTGGCAAGAAGATCCCGAGCCATGTGGGATGTTCTCCTTGGCTTGGAGATTGAAGCAAAAAAAATTGGCAGGAATATGCCTACAAGCTAAAGTAATGCGCCTTCAGACAGAATATATTGTTACAAGGTGCACACACATAATGATACACGGTGTGCCTCTGGAAATCCACTGCGACCACGTTGGGGCCTATTTGTCACAGTTCGGAGCAGTGGAAGAAGTAAACAGAGTAATGAGCAAAAGCTGGGATACCAACAGAGGACGTCAGCGCCTACATAATCGTAAATAGATCAAATTTTCTATGAGCACCTGAAGTCCTCCTATGCAATAGCCGAAAATTGTTTGTGGCCGTAGAAGGTCACAGACCGCATTGTTGGCATTGTGGAGTGATGGGCCATTTGGCCAGGATGTGCCCCACAAAAAAACCAGAGGCGGAAAAACAAACAGAGACACCGCTGACACCGGCAACACCGCCGGTCACAAAAACAGTAGTTCCGGAAGCTAGAAAAGCCGTTGCAAAAGGCGGAAATACTGAATGGACAGAAGTGGTTAGGAAGGGGAAGAAGGTGGCTTCCTCCCCAAGCCAAGAAAAAACCCGAAAATGAGGCCAAACAGCTGATGAAACAACATAAGCAACAACAACAACAGGAACAACAAAAGTAGCAGCAAAATGAAACAGAGATGGAATGCAGGGGGAAATGCTTCCCCCACGATCATCATCTTTAAAAAGAGCTTGAGAGGAGGAGGAAGATTATACCACAAAGAAAGGGAAGAAAGAGGAATGCTGCAGAGCAGAATGAGTCATGTCGGCTATTAAGACCCATTCCGCACCTGCATCACCAGTTAGACACATCCTGGCAGAGGGGAGGAGTCAATCTTTCTCTCCAGTGAGACGTAAACTGTCTTCTTCCCCCACACCTCTCACACTTTCTTCTCAACCAGTAACTTCTTCCCCACCAGAAACACCCCTGAGAAATCTGATTTCCCCTCCTCCGAATTGGAAACACCTAACAATAGCCAACCCTCCCCTAGCAATAGTCAACCAACCCAAAAGAAAAAGAAAAGGGTTAATCCCTTTAAAAGAGGACATTTGCCGCATTGACAGGCCGGCCTTAGAGAGAGACCTTTCCACTCAAAAGAAAGCCCTCTTAAGGCCATTGTTTAAATTTTCTTCGGTAGACGGAAAGTCTATCGAGGATTCCCAACAATTTTCCCAAAGATCCCAGAGTAATGACCCTAATAAGTAATAACGATGGAAACAAAGTGTGGGACTTTCTACAGGGTCCTGTGGAGGCCTTTCCGAACATTAGAATGGCTCAAATTGGGTTCAAATACCTGCAAAAACTTGCTAATTTTTGTGCAAGGAGGGTCCCAGTCATCCTCCATCCTTCTTTATATAGGGCATTAAAACTAACGTTCCCTACGGACATCGGTGATATTGTCCTTGACGGATGAATTATATCCGATATTGGCACCGGTTTTTGCTTTCTCTTTTTCAGGTCTAAATAGATGTCAATTAAGTTAGCCAGCTTGAATGCGAAGGGCCTTAGGGATTGGAGTAAGGCTGCCTGCCTGTTTCGGGACCTCTTGTCCTTCGGTGTGGATGTCGCCGTGATCCAAGGGACTCACTTTGTTTGCAAGGCCAATGCCTGTGTGCTGTCTAATGACTTTGTCGTCTATTCAGCATATGGGAACTGGCTGGCCAGAGGAGTTTCTTTGCTGGTCAAGCGTACCCTGGATGCGAAGGTGGATCTTGTCCATGTTGGTGCCGAGGACCGGCTGATCGTGGCAAGATATTGGAGTGAAAAGCAATGCGTTTCGACTGGTTGCGGTTTATGCGCCCAACGACCGGGAGGAGCACGTCTCGTTTTTTCGGCAGTTGGAGCCCTTCCTGGTGGATTCAACGTGACTCGTCTTAGTGGGGAACTGGAATTGGAATGCCATACTGGACACCAAGTTGGATAGAGGGTGGGGAGCTAGCGGGAAGGCACGTGATCGTAGCTTGGTTGATCTCACCGATAGATACCGGGTCGATCACAATGTTGGGAGAATATGGACGTGGGCTAATAGTTGGCCTTCTACCAAGGTAGCTAGCTACCTTGATAGAGGGTTAGAGGGTTACCGACCCATAACTCTGCTAAACACAGTGTTAAAGATTTTGGCCAAGATCTTGCAAAATCGTTTGCAATTAGTTGCCAAGTCTCTGTTGGGACCTGAGCAGACTTGTGCTGTGAATGGCCAAACAATTCAGAGCAACCTGCATCTGATACGCATGATCATAGAGGGGATAAAAGACGTCAAACAAGCTGTGCTGATCAATTTAGATCAGTCCAAGGCATTTGATAGGGTTGACCATCGTTACCTGGTAGCTGTCCTGCAGGCTGCTGGATTCGAAACCAACTTCCGCCACTGGATTAGCCTCCTGTATCAATCCCCCATGGCTGTGTCACAGGTGAACGGAAAGTTGTCGGGCGTTCTGGCACTGTCTAAGTCAGTTTGACAGGGTTGTCCACTGTTGCCCTTACTTTATGCTAAGGGACAGGGTGTGCAGTCCGGCTCTATGTGGAATCACTATCCCTGGTGGTGCTCGAGCCAGGGTTTTCGCGTACGCCGATGACATCACTACTTTCATGTCCTCCCAGAGTGACATTGAGGTGATATAGAAAGCGCTTGGAACAGTACAAACAGGTGACAGGGGCCAAGATTAACCGCAACAAGTCATCCGGCTTGCAGTTAGGTGCCTGGAAGGGTGTTACCCTCCCAGGGCCCTTTGACTGGACGAACGGCCCGGTCCATATTCTTGGAGTGTGGTCCAGGCCCGACCTACAGTTGAAGAAAAATTGGCCTGAAATACTGGCAAAGGTCAGCGAGTTGGCCAAGACTTGGTATCAAAGGAATTTGTCCTTACATGGTTTGGCTGAGGCGTGTGCTACATACGACTTTCCCATTATCCTTTACTGGTTGTCAGTACTTCCACTTTCGTGGGTTAGTGGAGGGTGTCACGAAGGATTCATTACGTGATGTGCTCCACTTGTCAGAGGATGAGTTTTGCTCGTTCTGGTCTTGGGCACCAGGTAGCGATTATCTCAGCAACTCTGAGTTTTCGCTCACCTGGCAATTAGCTCAAAATCGGTAGCCTCTCAATGACAAGGCCTTCATATGGGGCGGGCCTGGTGGATTTGCCAGAATGTGAATGCTGCAACCTTGGCTTGGAAAAAACGGCTTCGCACGCCTTCTACCATTGTTTGCGTGTTCGCCCTTTATGGGACTGGGTCAGCGAGTTGACTGCTAGTATTGCACCGCGAGAGCTTGTGCTCATTGATCATGCATTTGCCTGTGACAATGTGTCGCCCCAGTTTTCTGGGATGAAGCGTATGGTGTTTCTGTCACTGCTGGCCATGGCTCGAATGGTGATTTGGACGACGTGAAAGGAGGAAGTCTTGTGAGGTCTGTGTCTTCCACATCAGGATCTGATCCGATATTTTGAGCTCATGCTCAAAATAAGGACTAGAACTGATTCGAAACGTTTGACTTCGACAGACTTTAGCAAAAGGTGGGTAAATGTGGTGAGCCTGGTTCATGTGAATGGGGCTAGTCTTGATTTTCTCTTTTAGATCTGCTGGTTACATCAGGGTGGATTCCTTTGGAACCCTCCCCTGGTTAAGGTAGCTCTCTTTTGTGTACCTAGTTAAAGTGAATGAATGTGTTCCTAACCTGTACCCGGCTTTCTCTTCTGTTATGTTCCAAGTCGAGATTCCCAACCTCCCCATTTTGTTTTGGCTTCCTTTTATCTCGGTTGGTTCAGCCTTTTATTGTCCCATTCCATTAATTTTTTACCACCCTCCCACTCCTTAGCAAGTGTGCTTCTTGATTTTGCCGTTTGGCAGAATACAGCAGCCACTCTTTTTCTGGGATGGACAGGTCTTACTAAATTTTTTTTTGTTATTTTAGTTGAAAAATTTGTTGTATTTTCAGTTTGTTTTTGGGTTCATCCCCCTCCCATCATTTCATTTTTCATCAACTCTTTTAAATTATGTGTTATATTGTAAATAAATACATTTTTATTGTCGTGGTTGTTTCCCCCCTTTTTAGGTGCCCCTCGTAAATTTGTGGCATTGTGGTGTATGAAGGATTGGGAGTCAATGGAAGGGTACTTTTGGTGATTGAGCAAATTGTAATGAGTGAATGGGTCGTGATAGTGTTTAGCTAGGTATAGGGTAGTTAACTGAGTACCGCCCTCTACCCCTCCCCTTGTTCGGCCTTGCACCACAATTTTGTAATTTTTACAAAATAAATATTGGGACATGTATTCAGTTACAACCCTGTTTATTTTTGTCTGCCAACTGGACGCTAGTTGGAAACATCAGGAAGGTGAGTCTCATACTCTTGAAGGGAGACAAAAGACCATCACATGTTAAAAGGTAAGTTATTTGACTTCTACAAAGATTCTCTGTACACAGTAACTTTTTCGTTATTAATTTTGCTTTCATAGCTCTTCTTTCCTGCTCAATATCAACACATTTTTTCTTCAAAAATCACCATCTATTTTTAATAATAAACATGTTGTGGTGTAATGAATAATCGGCTTGGAATGGAAAATCAGTAGAGACGATCTTTAATTCCAGTTGAATTTGCTGCATTCACTCACAGGCAAATACCCTTGGAAAAAGTCATAATATATCTCTTCTTCCTCCAGCTATGGGTTAAATAGCAGGACAGATTGGGTTTTATAGTCTTAGTTGACAACCAGTCTATTCAGAAAGAAATGGCCATCTACTGTAGGAAAACTTTCTGCCTAGTCATTCATGTCTTAAAAGAGACATGATTGCCCAAGGATATATCACATATAGCACTTAACTGACTGGCTGATTTGCATACACACAAATCCAGGGGTCTTTAGCTGCAAAACACTCTTCTTTGTATGAATTAATTGCTTGTATGCAAACAACTTCTATGAGCATGGCATTCAGCAAATACATTTCTTTTTAAATTAATATTTACCCAATACAAGCTCCAAGAGCCATTCAAGGTAGAGGATTGCTGTGTGGTGTTTCATGAGCATAAGAAAAAGCAAGAAGTGCAATTTATAAGATTATTTAAGAAAGACAATAGTTAATCGTGAACTTGAAGTGGTCAATATTGTAGTGATTGCCAAGGGTCAGTTCTACAAAGCAGCAGTTCTTGTGAAGAAGCTGTCTGAATTGAAAAGGAATGAGCATGAGTCATTCTTGTGTAAGTGTCATGGTGGGTCCCAATTGCAAAAGTCAGAGCTGATGGAACAAAAAAAAATGTAGCTCATCAAAACACATCATGAAAATATCAATAAAGAGACTAACGACATTCTATCTGTAGGAAAGGGGTTGTCAGGTGAACACAGACACTTTTGAACCATCAAAACAGGCAAGTGAGAACTAGACAGCTTCAATCTAGAACTTAGACTGACTGTGCATAGCAGGTCTTTGTCTTTTCTAGAAATCTGAAATGGTTGCAGACAGTTCAGAATGCAACAAGAGTTATGCTACACCACTTTCTGTGACGGAGATGGTAGTGGTGGTTGTGGTGAGCTGTTGACTGAAGCACATTCTGGAGTGAGCCAAGGCTCACTATTTGGTTTCAATTTGTATTTTTTCTTGCGGATAAAGTTGTTCATGCCTGAGAGGATCCATTCAAAGATGAGGGAGGTAGTTCTGGATGATCCATTTTTGGAAAAGTCTAAAAAGGAGAGCTTTTGCAATGAAGGATCTGAAGCTGTCTCAATCAGCTTTGGTCTACAGAAAGTTTGTCCTGTGAAGAGGGTACGTCAGAAGAATTTTCAGGGAAAGATTCAAGAAAGAGTTCAAGGAGGTTTTGTGATTTGTCCGTTTACATATTTACATTTTTTCCTGTGGTAATTTAACTTAGTGCTGATATTATTACCATCAAATTGAATGCAATCAACTTTGTTTCTTCTGTGATATTGTTATTGCTTTGTAATGGCATTTCAACTCTTTATGGCCTCATTTTAATTTCGTGGAAGCATTAGAAATTTATTTTACAAAAAAGCATTACTGGTTAATTTTTTTTTTTGTTTTTCACAAAAAAAAAAAAATATATTGCTGGCCATTTTTTTTACTATGAAAATATATTGCTGATATTTTTACAATAAAATACTTTATTTTATACTTTCCTAGTGCTTTGACCCCAGTTTGAGTTGGAAATCTAACAGGTGCTACCACCCGGGTCAGCAATTAAGAGGTGGTTCCACACTCCTCAAAATTTCCTAATCAGAGGCCTTGCTGTTGGATGCAGTTTATCATCATACCCAGGACACTTCTTTTGTGGTAATTCATGCCTCCTGTTTCAACAATAACAGCTAAAACATGATCACAACACAAAGATAATGATAACTCCACATCCCACAAATACTTCATCTTATAAAAATCCAAAATAATTTCCTTCTTTTTTATAGAATAAAATTGAATTGAAGGGATTACTAATTTCATGAGTTGTTGAGCTATTATCTGGAAAGTGTCCTAACAAAAAACAGAAAGTGCAACACAGATCCGAAGGCGAATCTACATGCCCAAGGATGCATTCTAGAAACTGAGTAGAGTATTGAGAGACAGGAAAATGTTGCTAAAAACAAAGAAAGTAGTGGACTGTTATGTGATGTCAGTGTTTCAATATGGCAGTGAATGCTGGACAATCTCATTAAAGATGAAGGAGAGACTTAAAGCAACCAAAATGTGATTCTACAGAAAGATGCTGCAGATACCATGGACCGAGCATGCAAGCAATGATGAGGTTTTAGAGAGGATGGCAACAAAAAGGAAACTGATACTGAACATCAGGAAAAGACAGCTGAAGTTCCTGGTACATGTATTGAGGAAGGAGGGTTTAGAAAACCTGATACTCACAGGTCAGATAGAGAGAAAGAGAAACAGGGGAAAGCAACACATAACATACTTGACAGGCTTGAGCAAGTGGATGGCAGAGTGAGGTTTGGGTGATGTAACAGGAAAAGGCATGTTAAGAGCCACTTGGGATAGGGCCATGATCACCTATATCCTGAAGGGACATGGCACATAGAAGAATTTCATAAGTACTTAATCAACAGACATCTGAAGAAGGTTGGGTAGTTGAAACATTGAAGTATTAAAAACGAAGATGAAGATAACAATGTGTAAATAATGATAACTTCTCATCCCAGAAATTCAAACGGAAAAGAGATACTAGTAAGTATGAATAACTAGCAGTATAGCCCGGCATTGCTCGGGTGTAATGAAAGCTTTAAAACTAATCCATGGTCCTGGAGTTCAGACTCTTTGGATGTTGGCACGAAAGACTAAAAAGCAATAGTTGTTTCCAGTTAAAACGAAACCATAGACTGAAAGAAAAATAAATGGATGTAAGTCAAATTTTGATTTCCTGGTATCGATATCAAATAAGTTTTTTTCGTCGTAAACTGAATTTTGAAGGCTAAATAAGTCCTCTGAGTAAATGGTATCATGGCTGAGATGAAGAACTACAATTATACCTACTTAGAGCCAAACCCGAAGCAAAAACTAAAATAAAAGGGCTGAAAAAATATAGACATACAGGCAGATAAACAGACAGACACGCAAGCATCTTGCCTTTTATATATGTATATATGTTATCGATTTTCTGCACTATTGTAAGAACTGCAACCTTGAAACTTCTGAATATTGTTTCTTATGTCTTTGTCTATGAGTGTATCAAATTTGATTAAAATCGGAATATTCCTTCTATAACCCGAGTTTTTCGATTTTCGATATTTATTGGGGGTACCTTGACACAAAACCTAGCTAAGAACACTCGCAGTCACTTATAGTACAACTGTGTAAATTTTCAAGAAAATCAGTTCAGCCGTTTTGGAGTCTATAGGTAACGGACACACACACACACACACACACACACAGAGACAGAGTTTCATTTATAAATAAGTTTAGATAACTGGTAATTATCATCAGTCACTTGACTGTGTCAATCATCAAACAAACCAATAGAAACACACAACTCCCACTAAAATCCTTTCAGTGAGCTTTCCTATAGCTTGGCACTGCCCATTTCCTCTTTAAGCACTTGACTGACAGTTGAAGTCCACAAAATATGGTGTGGGTTGTCGTCAGCCTCTACAGACAACCTTTTGAATTCGGAGTTGTCCTTCTAGACCATTTACCACCCAAAACTATAGAACCTGGTCAGTCCTGCTATTTAACCATAGCTGGGAGAGAAGAAGAAAGATTCATGCCTTTCCTAAGAAACATAGAAATGAATGTAACAAACATGATTGGAATTTTAACTCTGCTCTCAGAATCCTCAATGTTACTTCACAATACATCCTTCATAATAAATGATAATGGTCGAAATGTGACAACAACAACAAAGATGAAGACATCAGTCAGAAAGTTAAATAATGTAAATAATGAGAACTCCTCATCTTGGAAATTCAGAAAGAAATTACTAACAGTAAGGTTTGTTTGTTTTATGGCATATCAACATCTCAATGAGTTATTTAATGCCGATAAGATTTTTACAATAAATTTGTATGAATAGAATATATATATATATACTTTGTAAGAAATAAGTCTATAGATTAGGTTTCATAGATGAATTTTTGTAAAATGGGTTTTCTTGACAGTCAGTTGTATTTCTGGCATACATTTTTTCTTCCAAAAAGTATTGCTGATAATATTTTTCCCCCACCTTCAAAAATGCATTGCTGTTAATTTTTTTTTCTTCAAAAATGTATTGCTGATAAAATCCCACCTCTCCAACTTCAAAAATATATTGCTGGTAATACTATTTTTTCTTCAGAAATGTATTCCTGGAATATTACTATAAAATTATTTTTATACTTTTATAGCATTTTGAAACCCCAGTTTTTGGGTTAACTATTTACCCATAGCTAGGACCCCTAACAGGTACTACCACTCTGTGTCAGGGTGAACCTGGGAACAATAACAATTAAGAGGTGGTTCCATGTTCCTCATAACCTCCCAATCAGAGGCCTTGCTGCCAGATGTAGTTTCTTGTCTGTGACGATAAACATTCACACTTACCAGAGCCAAAGCGTTCAAGGTGTTTTGCTTGTCAGATTGCTGAATTGTGATGAATGCATGCGTAAACCCACGCCAGACAGTTCATCGTCTCGTCAGCTGCGTGCTCTCTCCTTGCAAGTTTGGTCAAAGAAAGGAATATTTATGCTGAGTTAGAATGAGACCGAGAGTCATGATTGGTGCGTCGGCAATGGTTTTTGTCCATAAAAAGGGTTTGAGACAATGGCTGACAGTGTCGTTGGGACCGTGGTGACGTGCGTTGATAGAGATATTAACATTGTCTGGAAGTTTCAAACCCACAAGTGAAGCGAGCGATGTAACCGAAACCAAACAGAAATCTACTGTTTAAAATGGCTATGTATAATGTCCAGTAATGAGTAAAATTCATGAAGTTTTACTATTCTAGTGAAAGATCAATGATTCAAACTCAGAGAAAATACCAGGAACATTTTCATGAAAGCTTGTTCTTTAACAACATTGTCATACCCAGGATTTGAAATGAAAACACAACTTATGATATTTGAGTACAGAATAGTTTGCTTATGACCACCTATTCTTTTGGAGCAAGTTTTTCAGAAAGAAATAAAATATCTAATGTGATTTATATACAAATTATTTGCAAACTGGGAAAGTAATAAAGAAAAGAAAGAATAAAGAGGTAACTTTTTGATGACCTGTATGTTAAGGGTTTCAGGAATATCTGAGAAAGAATAATTGCAACTTGGAGAATCGATTGTCATGCTAACTCGAACTGAGCAGTGAAATAAAAGCTTCAGTCAGTTTTCATGTCTATCACTTGCTATCAACCATTTATATTTTGACTTGTCTTTTGCTAGACAGGAGATTTTTTACAGGAGATATGACTAAAAGAATAAAAAAAAAAAAGACTATCTCTTTTCTAAATTTGTAACATTTTTTGGCAGATATTTAGATAGCAGACAACTTACCTGACTGCTTTCTTTATCTTTCATCTCTTTGTTCTCCGGAAAGTTTGAATTCAATAGAGCTTCAAACTTTTTAGTCATTGGATAAGCTTTCTGGACACCAATCTGTAATAAAATAGAAACCATCATATATAAAGTAGTATCAGAAAGATCCAAATCAGACCTTAAAAAAATTAAAAAAGAAAAAAAAACACTATTAAGTAATTTATTTAAATTTGGCCACAATTCTCTCATTTTGTTTAAGATACAAAATAGCACTGCTTTTGGGAAAATGACAAATTTCAAAGATCTCCTGGAAGACCCCCATACCCTATTTCAATCAAGAGATAAATTACTCAACAATGATACTCATGGGCAAGTTCACGGTAGCAGAGATTTACCTCGGCGACCCAAAAGAGCTAGAATCAAGGTATATTTTGCAATGGAGTATGGAGACAATGAATTGGTGAGCTTCAGACTAAAGGTGAATCAAGCAGCACTTCATGTTGGCAGACGTCGTCATGTTGATTATAGACATTTTATTGGCTGGTTCTGGGTGCTCATTGGCGAAGCAATAGCTGGTCAGGTATATAAAAACACAACACGCTCATTCATAGACTGTCTCATTTTTGATGATAGTGGCTTACCTGCGATTGAGGAATGATGTTTTGTGGAATTCATTTGCCTAATCTGATTTGCTTTACTCAGCTTTTTGTTTCGTGTGCTTCTGCCCAATTTTTACACATTCACAGACTTAGTCATGGTGTAATGGTTAACAAGCTTGTCTTGCTAGAATCATTACAACTGAGAAGCGAGTTCAATCCTCTATGAGTGCCTCATATTTTTGGCCTTATGCCATACTCAAGCTATGCTCAGAAAAATCACCGGAACAAATGAAGAGCCAAGTTCAAATTCAAGTTCATTGCATTCACTTACTAAATACTAAAGTATCAATCTATCGTTTTTCTCCACCAACTATGCATAAATAAGAGGACAGATAACCTTAGGTGGCAACCAGTCTAGAAGAACAATAGCAGCACCAAATTTAAAACTTTGAAATATGGGTTAAATAGTCTCACCAAACTGTAATTAGTCAATTGTGGGAAGTATGGCAACATCACTGAAGACAGTCAATCAGGAAGGAGTTCCTTCAGTGAGTGAGAAAGCCCTGGATTTGGACCTGGTCTTATGAGCTTTCATACTTTTGATTTTTGTTAACTATGGATGTTGTTCATCTCGAACAGACATTAAACTGATTGAAGTATGCATGCCAATCAAAAAAAAAAAAACATAAATAAAAACCAGTCTTTGACTTGAATTGTATTCTTCAAAAAGCTTGATGAATTCCAGCATTAGATTTGCCAAGTTTCATACAAAATTTGGCATAGAGACATACTGCTCAAATGTGTCAGAAATTGTAAAGATTGCAGAGCCATTCCAACATAGCCATTATGCATTATTTGTGGCAGACTGACTCAGTATTTAAACCTTTTTTCTTTTTAAATCATAATTTTAATAACATATGATGTTTATATCGGCTTTATAATATTAAACATTAATATTAGACATTTAACTGACTTGGAAATGTGCATGCTAGTAAAACAAAAAAATACTGTCTTTGATCTGAAGTGTATTTTTCAATAAGTATCAGATTTACCAACCTAAACTCCATTGCTCTTAGTGGCCATCGAAAACCACTAGCCATTGATACCCTCTCACCATCAACAAAGCGGTCATTGATGCTTCTGTAACTTGTCCTTTTTAAAGGCAGTGGGTATTGACCCTACACGAACCCCTTTATCCAAGGTAAACTGGTTGCTAACCAAGAATATAAAACCAATCTGTCGTTCTATTTAACCCATAGCTAGAGGGAGAAGAGAAGGCTGAATAGCTTTTCCAAGGGTATTTTTGGGCATAAGTGAATGTAACAAACTCAACTGCAGTTTAAACTCAGCTCTCCAGTTTCTCTTTTGGAGCCGATAGCCACTGTACCACAAAGCACATCACATCAGATTTGACAAGCTTTATATAAAATTTGGTACAGAGGCATGCTGCTTAAATGTGTCAGCAACTGTAAAGATTGCAGAGCCATTCCAACACAATGTTACAAAGCCTTGTGTAGATAGCAGGAAACCTTTTGACAGATTTGTTCTTTATAAAAATCATAACTTAAATAACGAATGATGTTTATATCAGTCTTTTAATATTTATTTTCACTAGGAAAGATATTAAGATCATAAACAAAAAATTAATTGGAAAAGGTGACTGAATGTTTCGTTTTTTTTTTTACAGTAGTCAGAATTACAGAATGTCTCTTTCAATTCTTGACAGTTTCATTTCTGATAGATATCTTTCTCACCAACATTCCTTTGAGAGACAGACCATTTCTCTCTCAATTGGGAACATTGTTCAAGTATAGAGACAATTAAGACTGTTATTGTTCACCATACAATCCATTATTAAGTATCTTAACAGGTGTATAAAAATTAATAATGGTTATTAAAACGGACATGTTAAAACAATAAAAGAAAAAAAAATGACAAAATGGGGTAGAAACAAGAAAAGGCTTCATATTATCACTAATTGCCAATATTGACGTACAAAAAGATAATTAAGAGAAAAAACAGCTTAACCAATTTATGGATTCTCACTCATTAAATCTCAGAGATAAAATAATGTCCAGAGTCCTTAAATTAAAAGCAAAAACAAAATCTTCTTATCTGTGTCATATCCTTTCATGACATTAACAACCAATAAACATTTGCTTACTCCTTCATGTTGCAGACTGCACATCAACAAGAGATATTTTATTCTCTTGTTAATATTATAAGCCTACTTTTCCACACTGGCTCAACGCAAAGTCTCATTATTGTGCCGGAAGTATGAGAAACATTTGCTTACCCCACAATATCGCAAACTGTGCATCAACAAAAGATATTTTATTCTCATGTTAATTTTATGAGCCTACTCTTCTATTCCAGCTCAATGCATGTGTGTTCAGGAGATTTTCCTGCAGTAGGTTGCCATTTCTATCTGCAGTAGACTCATTGCCAACGAAGGCTATTGAATCCAATCTGCCCCGCTGTTCAACCCACTGCTGGAAAAAGATGCATTCATACCTTTCCTAAGGGTATTTGTGCATAAGTGAATGTAATGAATTTGAATTTGAATATAAGTCATGGTGAAAAATTATTGCTAGAATAAAGTTATATGTATAACTAGCAGTATAGGCCGGCGTTGCTCAGGTGTAATGAAAGCTTTAAAACTAATCCATGGCCCTGGAGCTCAGACTCTTTAGACGTTAGCACGAAAGCGAAACTGTAGACTGAAAGAAAAATGAATGGATGCAAGTCAAATTTTGATTTCCTGGTATTGATATCAAATAAGTTTTTCCATCGTAAACTGAATTTTGAAGGCTAAATAAGTCCTCTGAGTAAATGGTATCATGGCTGAGACTAAGAACTACAATTATACCTACTTAGAGCCAAACCTGAAGCAAAAACTAAAATAAAAGGGCTGGAAAAAAAAAAAAAAAAAAAACTGACATACTGGCAGATAAACAGACAGACACACAAACATCTTGCCTTTTATGTATATTATCGATTTTCTGTACTATTGTAAGAACTGCATCCTTGAAACTTCTGAATATCGTTTCTCATGTCTTTGTCTAGGTGGTACCAAATTTGATTAAAATTGGACCACTTCTTCTATAACACAATTTTTTCGATTATCAATTTTTGATATTTATTGGTGGTACCTCGACACAAAATCTAGCTAAGAGCACTCACAGCCACTTATAGTACAACTGTGTAAATTTTCAAGAAAATCGGTTCAGCCATTTCGGAGTCTATAGGTAACGAACACACAGACAAAGTTCCATTTATAAATAAGTTTAGATTTAGATTTATTGAACATTACAACTAAGAAAAGTGTTAATTTTTAAAATATTGTAAATATGTTTATTTTCTTTGCAATGCTAAATCACTAACTTATTGCGGACTTCACATCAACATGAGAGATTTATTCTCATGTTAATTTTATGACCCTACTCTTCTATTCTGGGTCAATGCATGTTGAAAGTGAGAGTTCAAGAGATTTTGATGAAGTAGGTTGCCATTTCTTTCTGCAGTGGACTGGCTGCCAACCAAGGCTATTGAACCCAATCTACCCTTCCAAATCATCATGAAAATAACATGCTAGCCACTGATCCTTGGATGAGAACAGTAATGTTTGCAAATATACACTATATATATATATATATATATATATATTTTTAACAACCATGGCTCACCAAATTTTCTGTTCTTTGTAACTATTCATAAAGTTTGTCTTTTTACTATTTCCCCTAAACCTAGTTCTGCCATCCATTTACACAAGCTCAGTACGTAGGTTGTGTGTTGTTTTCCTCTGTACCTCTTAGTTCAATATGCCCTGTAAGTATCAAATTTTCCAAGCTTTCTTTCCTCATTATGGGCCCTAGAAATTTCAGCTATCTTTTTCTAATGTTAAGTATATGTTTCTGTATCCAGTTTCTCTAAAACCTCATTGTCATTCACATGGTATTTGCAGCATCCTTCTGTAGAACCATATTTCTGTTGCTTCAAGTGTTCATCTGCCAGCAGATTGTCAAGCATTCACTGCCATATAGGAGGACTAGCAGTATAGCCCAGCGTTGCTCAGGTGTAATGAAAGCTTTAAAACTAATCCATGGTCCTGGAGCTCAAACTCAGCCTAAAGAATATTTGTGTGAAGTTTGGTAAAATTGGATAAAAATCGGAGATTTGTATAAAGGACATACATATAAACAGACACACACACACAAACATCTTTCCTTTTATGTATATATATATATATATATATATATATATATATATTATTGATTTTCTGCACTATTGTAAGAACTGCAACGTTGAAACTTCTGAATATCATTTCTTATGTCTTTGTCTATGAGTGTATCAAATTTGATTAAAAATCGAACCACTCCTATAACCCCATTTTTTCGATTATCAATTTTCAATATTTATCAGGGGTGCCTTGACACAAAACCTAGCTAAGAATACTCGCAGACGCTTATAGTACAACTGTGTAAATTTTCAAGAAAATTGGTTCAGCCATTTCGGAGTCTATAGGTAACAGACACACACACAAAGTTCCATTTATAAATAAGTTTAGATTGATATCATGTAACAGTTAAGTGCTCCTTTCTTTGCTTATCATCGATTTTTGTGTTTCTTAATACTTTAATACAATGCTTGGTTTATAAAAGGCATCTTTTGCTATCCCAGTGCACCTTCAGATTTCAGTGTCGCACATTCTGTCCTCTGTTAAATTACTTTTCAAATACTTGAATTGTTCTACTTGATTGATTTTAGTATGTCCAATTTTTAATTTGAAGTTGGGTTATTCCTTTTTGCTGACCACATTCTATCATCTTACCATTGATGTTTAGTCCTTTCTTTTTTCTGTCCTTCACAACCTTTTGTGGGAGCTCTTGTACTTTCCTTTCTTTCTCTGCTATCAACACTGCGTCATCTGCATATCTTATGTGGTTAAGATTGTAGCCACCAATAATGAATCCTGATAGCATTTCTAATGCTCTTAGGATCACCTTACTATAAAGGTTAAATATGTCCAATGACATGACACATCCTTATCTTACACCCTTTTCTATTTTTGTATATCTGCTAAACTCATTTTTGTTGATAACTATACATCCTGTCTTACTGTTTAGGTTTAGTCCTTACTTCTTGCTTTCCTTTACTATCTTCTATAGCTGTTCCTGCAGTTTCCTTTCTGTCAATATCAACCCTATGTCACTAATAATGAATCCTGATAGGACTTTTAATTCTATCAGAATCACCAAAATGCATAGTTTAAATAAGACTGGTGAGAAAACACGTCCTTTTCTTAGGTTACTTTCTATTTTTGTATATTTCTTGAATTCATTTTCTGTCTATATGCAGGTGGTTTGCTGCCAGTATAGGTTCTGGGTTAATCTAATATTCTTCCCAAACACATCAAGGTTAGCTAGAAGTTCCAACAGTTCTTCATTACATACATCCTCAAACACTTTTGCATAATCTATAAAACATACGTTTACATTCTTCTGCCTTTGTATTTCTCTTTCTGATAACATTTTGAGCATAAATATTGTATTTCTTGTTCCATCTTGTCCTATTTCCAGTCTAATTCTTCTTCACACTCTGTTCAACAGAATTTGGATAAGTTTTTTTTTTAATTAGGCTCATTAGGTTGATTGTCCAGTGTAGTTCACATTCATTTGCACCTGGCTTCTTAGGCAGAGTTCAAAAGAAATCTGCAGAGGTTTTTCGGTTTACCAACACAGTTGTATATTTGATTTACTATGTCTAATCTTGAAAGTTCCGACACAGAGATCCGAAGGCGAACTTGCATGGCAAAGGACGCATTCCAGAAGCTGAGTAAAGTACTAACACACAGGAAAATTTCACTAGAAACAAAGAAAAGAGTGCTGGATTGCTATGTGATGTCAGTTCTTCAATATGGCAGTGAATGCTGGACAATATCATCGAAAATGAGGACAAAACTTGAAGCAGAAAAAATGTGGTTCTACAGAAGGATGCTGCGGATATCGTGGACTGAGCATGCAACCAACGATGAGGTGTTGGAAAGAATGGCAACAAAAGGAAATTAATACTGAGCATCAGAAAAAGACAACTGAAGTTCCTGGGACATGCGATAAGGAAGTAGAGCTTGGAGAACCTGATACTGACATGCCAGATAGAAGGAAAAAGAGACGGAGGAAGGCAGCGGGTAACATATTTGTAGGGCCTGATCAGGTGGATGATGGAACGGGGGTTGTGAGGTGTAACAGGAGCAAACATACTAAGAGCCACAAGGGATAGGGAGACATGGAGAACCATGATCGTCTACGTCCTGAAGGGACAGGGCACATAGAAGAAGGAGAAGAATCTTGTCAAAGCTGAAATCCTCTAGAGCTGCCAGCATCTGTTACAATTCCGTCTGGTTTTGCTACTTTGTTTCTGTTCAATTTCAGCTGTGCTGATTACATTTCAAATTTTCATATTCTTGGTCCTTTGACAAACATTAAAGGCTGATTAATATTTATTAACAGCAACTCCCCCTGCTTACAGAGAGATAGCTGGCAAGATTTAATATACATGAGTAAAATCTCTCGATGAAAATTAGAGTGAGCCTTCATCAGTACCGAGAACATGGCTTGGTTATTAGGCTTGGCATATTGTTTAATAAATGTTCGCTTATCGCCAAACTAGTTTACACACACATACATATATATATATATATATGCAAACTGTTCTTTGGTATTAATTATTTAATTATAAAAATTAAATATGAATTATTAATTAGTTTCTTCTACTCATCATCAGGATATGAGACAGTAGAAATTAATGGGAAGGAAAAAAAAAGCATGAATAATCACTATGAAGAGAGATTTCAGTTTGTTGTTAGAAACTCAGAGAAATCAAAATTTGGGAGGAAACAACTGAAACTTCTTTACCATAGATAAATTTTGGTGTCCATCTTTTTGGCAATTGCATTCATCCTAATGGAATGAAATATTATGCATAGATCATTGGTCAATTGTACGTGTTGTGGTACACAGAGAATTAGTCTATTTAGGTTTGTTATTAACCCTTATTCACCAAGAGAACTGATGAAATAGATGCATTTTGTGCCATTTCTTGCAATGAAGAAGATAGTTCAGTAAATAATTTGATCAAAGCCAAAGCTTTCTGTATGGTAAAAGGATATTATTTCTGGCTGATTCTAGATTAGGATCAATTGACAGCACAAAACGAGAAGTCATCTGATATGAACTTTGATTCCACTAGTATCAATTGCTGACTCTTTTCAAAGACGCTTACAATACAGTATTGTACAATGACTTATCAAGTCAATATAAAGTGTAAAGGAATACATAATTACTGTGCTTTGTACACACTAACCAAATGCATTTGGACTAACCAAACGCAACACAGATTCATGAAGCATCTTATAAAAACTTAACTCACTCACAAGTCACCGTGAAAATAACGTGCTAGCCATTGATACTTGGACGAAAACAGGAATGATTGGAAACGTACAAAATATGTACTATAGACCAAAAGTTTAAGGAGGACCACTGGATTTTTAAAGAACCACCTAAAAATTGAGGGTTGCATCCCCTTTCCAAAATTAAATTTGCTAGCTCATTCCAGATTAGGAATTTCTCTTCTTGAAAGCTATTAATATTCAATAGTAATAACAAAATTAACTCATTAAATGAAGAAAGTTTCTTTTGAAATTTTAGCTTAAACTACCTAATCTTCATTGCTGGCCAAGAAAAATCTTAGGGCTGGTAGATTTTAAACTTTAAGTTATCTCCCCACCCTCATCTAAAAAAATTGGATGCCACAATATAATAAGTTAACTAGTTTAACTTCTTTGCCAACGTAGATGTATACATACGTTTTTACTAAAAGTCTTTTTTCAGTATATGTTTATATTTATGAGATGAGGTAGTATTTACAGTGCTTACATTATTCGGACTATTATCCTCATCTTTGTTGCCGTTTGTACAAAGTTTCAGCCGTTGTATGCTCTGGCCTTCTTCAGGTGCTAGGAATTTTTAACCAAACCATTTATTACATCACTGGGGTATATCATTTTCATCCCTTGCGTAGTAATGACTCTTTTGGAAGTCATGAGCTATCTCCTGCTAACCCTGTAAGTTTCTTGTTCACCACTGCTGTAGCCTGGTATTGAACTCACAACTCTTAAGGACACATGGCCCAGTGGATATAGACGTTGGTTAGTTCCTGTGACTTGACCCAAAGAGTTGTCAGTTCAGTACCAAACTACAGCAGTGGTGAGCAAGTAACATACAGGGTTAAAGGGAGATAACTCATAACTTCCAAAAGAACATTACTACACAAGGGATGAGATTGATATACCCCAGTGATTGTAATAAAGGGTTCAGTTTGAAATTTCTAGCACCTGAAGAAGGTTGGAGTGTACAATGGCCGAAATGTTGTACAAATGGCAACAAAGATGAGGACAATAGTCCGAATAATGTAAATACTGTCTTTTTTCAGGTGCAGACAAGTAAACATGTCCAAAACATAACATTTAAAAATTATTTACAGACGTGTTTATACGTCGATCTTGATTTTTTTAAAAATGCCCTCCTGAGCTTGAAACGAGACCAATTGTTAACTCATATGTCTGGTAGAAGTGTTAGCCACTGCCTGAGTACTTCAAGGTGCCTCAATTTCTTAATTATCATATTAAAAGCAGATAAACATTTCTTCAAAAATGAAACTTTTTCCCCAACATAATTGGTGGGGAAGGGGTTAAGTATCTTTGCTTAGTAGGAATTAATTAAATCAAAGAAGGTATGAAGCTTACTAATTATTAAATCTGGAAGCTGAACCCAAACTTTTGGACTATAGTGTATATTACAGGTTCCTGGACAGAAAAATGTAAGTGAATAGAGGCAAAAATCTAAGACAATAAAAGATGTACTGAGTTTGAATGTAAAGGTATTTGAAATTTTTGATAATCCTTTTCATGGAAGAAAAAATTTTGAGAGATGACAAGTTTATTAGCTTCATCATTTTGATTGTTCTAGAAGTTGTTCATGTCTTGATTTGCAATGGAAGCAATCTGGCAATCAAATGAAATGGATGCGTATACATACCAGCTCTATTTTAGACTCAAAGTTTATTCTCAGAAAATAGACATTTGCTTAAGTTTGATAATATTTTTGCTGTAAAATAATATCTTTTATTTCTGGGCATTTACCAAAAATGAGTTAGGTGTTTTTGGTTTTTTTTTTTGTTTGTTTGTTTTTCATAAAAACATGGCTGGCTCAGTTTTACAATGCAGCAGAAGCACTGTTCAGTGCTTATGTACATTTCTACATATTGGTCAACTTTGACTACTAATGTCTGTAATGTTACATAGTTGTTACATTAGGCAACAAAGGTTTTGCCTCTGGGTTAGGATAGATGTATATATCAATTCTGAATCCTTACTCAGAATTGATATAATACACTAACAAATAGCAGGAGAAAAAAATTATATATAGCGCAGGCTTAATTGTGTCAGTCTCTACAAATGGAAACATAGCTGAGGAAAAAAAATGCTGAGAGGTACCCAGCTCCAAGAAACACACACACACACATATATATATATATATATATATATATATATATATATAGTAAATATCTAACCTAGAGAGCCAACGAACCTATCAAGGTTTCACCTAATTGGATCTTCAGGGAAAGTTGGCTCTATATATATATATATATATATATATTTTCTAGACATATGCTATTAAATATAAGAGACAATGAATGTCTATTATGTTTAATCATGAGCCGTTCTAAACGTCGTATTTTTGCTTTAATTTCAGTTGAAAATAAAGACAAAATTCTCCAACATTTGGATAATTATTTATTGGTTTTCTTCTAAGCTTTCAGCTCACATGAGCCATCTTCAGAGAGGTAGTTTAAACTGAAATATTATAAAATCCACCATCACCGACGATTTTATTTTGTGTTGACATAAAACTCCGCTTGCCAACGGCAATAGTTACCAAAAATAATAAACGCAGGTCTTAAGTTTGCGATGCGGTTTTATGACGTCACATAATATATATATATATATATGTATATATACACACACAGACAGGCATACAAAAGATATATGCCAATCTACAAATATAAAATATATAGGACTGAATTAAAGAAAGGAGTGAAGGTCAGAGACATTACTGCTCCTACCCTATTTGCACTTTACAATAGCATTGAAGGGCTGTGGTTATGGTGTGTGTGTGTGTATGTGTGTCTACGGATGATTATTTACACTCACACCCCAATCGAGCTCTATGGAGGAATGGTAAACTTAGAAAATACAGTACCTACTCATGCATCTACACATCATTCATTCAGTAATCAATTTGAACACTCTCGGCTACTAGCATATGTTTACATTGTATATAACATGCTAAAGTCTGCCTTCCTCTACTGAGTGCCCATAGCTAAGAGGTAGAATCGCCAACTGATTTGAAATCAAAATATAGAAAAGACCCAGTATAGTGGAAACAGCGAAGCCTTACAATGGTGGCAAAAAATGTAGACTGTGCCAAGAAGAAAAGTTAGTGATTATGTTATTCCCGAACAAAAATGAACGATTGAATGACAGAACAGAAATTATGACTAAGTGTAACCATACCAAAAAATGCCTATTAAGTTCATACAACCATGGACAAAACATTATAATTTCTTGTAATTTTAAAAATTGCATGTTCAAAAATCCCATCATGTGAGCGTTCAAGAAAAACAGTAAACGGTAAAATCAGTTATCACAAATCACCTGAAGACACCACATGGTAGAAACCTAGGTCGTGCAATAACTCATCTACAAATGAAAAATATTCAATATTCAAAAGTTCTACAATGTATTGAACACTATTTAATACAAATGTGCACTGGTCTAATTTCATTATAACCAAAAGGAAGTAATTAAACAATCAATATATATATATATATATATATACTTTTAAACATACACCCTATAACCACAGCCAGCCCTCGAATGCCATTGTAAAGTACAAATAGGGTAGGAGCAAGAATGTCTCCAAGCTTCATTCAATTCCTTACTTTCATTCTATATATTAAATATATGTAAATTTGCATATATCTTTTTGATGCCTGTCTGTATATGTATTTATATCTGTTTAGGTGTGTGTGTGTGTATATATATATATATATATATATGTATGTATGTATGTGTGTGTGTGTGCTAATATAAACTTACATATATACACATTTTTTTTATTTTTAAATGAATTACCCCCAAGCAAGGCAATAATGCCACTAAGACAGGGCAGGTTACTGGAAGCGAAAGAGAATAGTAAGAGTTTAGATGGAACCAGAAACACAATACTAAACAGGAAACATAAGATAGACCTCTACAAAAGGACAAGGAAGCGTATGAACTGGATGATTCACTCTGTTAAAAATTTGGAAACACCATGCTGTCTGCTTGACATTCACACTGGAAGCTCTAATGTGAAACGTTCGAAGTGTTTGGGTATCACAATCTGATGACAGGGTAGCAGATTCAAAAAGTGTTGGCGGAATCTAATAGTGATTATGAAGGTACGGCAGCTTGGAAATCTCACTGTACGTTCTAATAAAAGAACTTTCAATTTTGTTAGTGAGAGCCTCAGACTCAACACACAGGCCTACATCAAGTGTCTTGAGAAGGTAGTGCTATCCCGGGTCAAGAGGGTGGCTGCTTTAAGACCCTGCATCTGGCAAACAGGACTGCACCATGTCACACGAGCAGGAGAACCCAGTCATGGCTGTCAGACAATTTCTGCAACCACTCACACCCTGGCCACTTAAAACTCCACAGACTGCAACACCTTTGATTATTATGTGTGGGGCATAATTGAACAAGACCAACAAAACTTGTAACACCAAAGATGAATAGAAGGCAATGATTATGGCAGCATTTACCAACTTAAACAAGGAGACCCTCCAGAAGATTCCAAAGTCTTCTGAAGGCAGCAGTTAAAGCTAATGGCAGTTTTACTGAATGAATTTACTCTTTAGCATTTCAAGATATTTTTGTGTAATTTTGGTAAATATATCTGTTAAATTGAGATGAGTATTATTTTCATTTTTGCATAATTTAGATGACAATTTATCTACCACAACCTGCATATTTACAAAATTTCACAAAATCTGTAACAAAATGACTTAATTCTGAAATTTTTAATTTATTTGTTTAAACATTATTTTTAATGAAAACTCTAGAAATCTTGTTAGGAAAATATACATCCTCTGGTAGGATTTGAACCTGTGCTCAAATTAAGCCTTTAAACACACAATTTCCTAATTTTTCGTAATATTCATATATGAATATCTGCTCTGTTTTTGTATCCTAATGTAAATAAATGAGCTTTGTTTAACTTCAAATCCCTCATGTTTGAGTGGTCTAAGACACATCCAATCAATTGATGGTTTTCCCTAGGGCATGTAGGTTCAAATCCTGTCTGGAGGGTACATTTTTTCCTAACAAGATTTCTTGATTATTCAGGCTGGGAGATTGTATGTGTATATATATATATATATATATATATATATATATATATATAAGGATTCGTACCCACAGAAATTACTAATGGCTTTAAAAAGAACAGACATCATATTGTTTAAACCCAAGGAACCTTTCGGCCAACTCTTATCAAGGATTCTCATTGGCTTTAATTTTAAGGGAATTAAGGAAAAGGACAAGGCAAAATAAATTAAATTACTTACAATGCTGGGAGATGATGGAACTCGTTTAAAAATAAATTTATTGAAAAAAACACATAAAATGTAAGTGGGGGGTATACACATGCAATTCCACAAGAGTCCTTCAATCTTAGGTTCTTTATAACGTTTGATCTTGCGATCAATTACCCGTTTCACCACATTAACTGGGTACCCGTTGTCTTCGAAAATCTCCTGCAAGCGAATTAATTCGCTTTCTAAACTTTCAGGAGAACAAATATTCAAGGCACGGTGAACCAAGGTTTCTATCAGACCCAGTTTACGAGACTTAGGGACAAACGATTTCCAATTAGTATACAAATCAGTGAAAGTTGGTTTGTGAAAAACAGAAGTCACGAAAGCACCGTCCCGCCGCTGAATAAGGACATCTAAAAATGGGAGACATCCATCCCTTTCAATCTCCATGGTAAACTGAAGGGAAGGATGTAAAGAATTTAGCACATAAAGAAGGCACGACACCACAAGACAAACAAGATTTGAGAAAAGATCTTCTGATTCTCAAATTATTCACCCTATGTCATTCTCTTACAACCTGATTAATCTAGCCGATGATTTTTCCGGGGTACCGCCGACATAAATATTCATTAGAAACTTAGATTTTTCATCTAGGGATAAATTTATGGTCTCCTTTGACATTGTCAGTTTTATTTGACAGTGCCATTGATGCTGAACATTTTTTAGTTCAGCTAAATTCTTTACATCCTTCCCTTCAGTTTACTTTCAAAAGTGAGAATTAGGTTGAACTATGGAGTTGAAATTCTGGATCACAAAGTAACATAATGTCAAGATACACACACACACACACAAAATCATGTGATAACTGTTGCAGCAACAATAATAGTCCCCACAACAAGGCCATTATTAGATGATGATGTGAATTTCCAATATGGCTACAGTATCATTACCAAGGTACCCCAGCAGTACCTCACAATATCATGAGTCTCTGTTGGTTCTCCGTCACATTGCATGAGTACCAAGTGGAAGTAAATGCAGTCTCTGTTCTAATCTTGGAACCTATCTCCTTTAATATCAACCTGAAATCACTAAGATATTCAAAGCCAAAGTGGAAATGACACCGTAGCATTTGGATACAACAGTATAATCATTAGTTGGAAAGCCAATATTACGACAACCAATGAAAAGTGATCCATTCACTATTAAGTGTTCAGCTCAGAATAACCAATGTGCAGACAGCTCAAAAGAATCAAAAGAAACATTTGTGTAATTAACAAAAAAGGAAAAAGAAAGTATTGTTTGCGGGGGGTGGGGGGTGGAGGGAATAATCAGAAAGCCGTACAATAGACTTGGCATCCTGTGTCCTGCCATCAAATGTTTGAGTAGCGTGCTGACTGAATTTGGCGCTTCGAACTGATTGATAAAATCTGCAACTTGTATATCCAAGACAATAACTCTAAGCTGAAAAGGCAGCTTGTGTTTTGCAAAGAAAAACTCTAAAAACCTCCTTCTTCTATGTGCCTTGTCCCTTCAGGACGTGGGCGAACATGGCTCTCCACATCTCCCTATCCCTGGTGGCTCTTAGTATGCTTTCTCCTGTTACACCACGCAACCCTTGTTCTGTCATCCACCTGATGTTATCCGCTGCTTTACCCTGTCTCTTTTTCCCTCTATCTGGCCTGTTAGTATCAGGTTCTCAAAGCCCTCCTTCCTCATTGCATGTCCCAGGAACTTCAGCTGTCTCTTCCTGATGCTCAGTATTAATTTTTTTTTCATTTCCATCCTTTCTAAAACCTCATCATTGTTCACATGCTCAATCCATGATATTCACAGCATCATTCTGTAGAACCAAATTTCAGTTGCTTCAAGTTTTTCCTTCATCTTTGAAGATATTGTCCAGCATTCAATGCCATATTAAAGAACTGACATCCCATAGCAATCCAGTACTCTCCTTTTTGTTTCTAGTGAAATTGTCCTGTTTCTTAATACTCTTCTCAGCTCCTGGAATGCATCCTTGTGCTTTTGGATCTCAGAAATATAAATGTATAGAAAACTGATGTGACCACAAAGTGAGGGGTCAGTTTATATATTGATTGTAATATAAAATTGATTCCCCACTTTATATCCAGTATGCTTCTGTAGAACCACATTTCAGTTACATCAAGTTTTTCCTTCATCTTTGAAGATATTGTCCAGCATTCAATGCCATATTGAAGAACTGACATCCCATAGCAATCCAGTACTCTTCTCTTTCTTTGTAGTGAAAGTGTCCTGTTTCTTAATACTTTACACAACTTCTAGAATGCTTCCTTCACCATGCCAATTTGCCTTCGGATCTCTGTGTCGCATTTTCCGTCTTCTGTTATAACAATTCCCGGGTATTTAAATTTTTGTACCTGCTTGATTTTAGTATCCCCCACCTGTATTTGGCATTTTGGGCTACCCTTTTTGCTGATGACCATATTTTCAGTTTTCTTGCAGTTTATTTGTAGTCACTCTCTTCAGCTACCTTCTGTAGGAGGTCTTGTAGTTTTCTTTCTGTGTCTGCTATCAGCACTGTATCATCTGCGTACATAATGTTGCTTAAATTGTGGCCACTGATGACGAATCCTGGTATAACTTCTAGGATCCTCAGAATAGTCTCGCTGTACAATTTTAAACCTCATCATCATCATTTATTCATCACACCCAGATGGTGCATAGGGCAGCAACTTTTTGTTGCTGTTTCTGTAACAAACTGTTTTTTATGGGGCTGGGTTGTTAGCCCTGCACCCAACCCCCAAACCTGGAGGAACAGTGGACCATTCTTGGTCCTTACGTTTACAGCACCTGGTATTCCCAAATGGTCACCCATTTAAGTACTGACCAGGCTCGATGTTGCTTAATTTTAAACCTACATAAATTAAATGTTGATAAAATGAACAATTAGATTCAAATGATAGACATTACTAAAACGTTCTATTAATTATCAGGTTCAGATGAAATAAAACCCTTTTTATTGAAAATTATTTATAAGATACAATATCACTACCATATATGAATACCAACTTAAATAAAATCATAGTTTATAGAGAAAGATACAAATTATCCCAATTAAAACATAAAATTATCTATCTACAAAATTTCAACTTTTAGTAAAACTATTTCAAACTGAGCTGAGCATTTTTTTGTTAAATATTTGCACACATTTTGTGTCTACTACTACTATATCCATGTCAGATATAAATAAAAGAGCAATGTATCAATCAGCCAGTCTAGGTGATAGACAGAACTGAAGTCAGAGTAACAGTCATAGTAAAAGTTACAAGTACAAAAAATGAATAATTTCTGTAAAACAATTTTTGGAATATAAAAATGTTGTATTTACCATTTATCTGCTTTCTTTTTTTCCTTTCCTTTTTGGCCAAGTTAAACCCTTCTTTTACCCTGACTGAACTGTGTTAGCTTTAGAAAATTTAGATTTGTTGACTCTCGTAAATTTTAATGCTTCTAAAACGAAGCTACTATCAATTAATCATCATAGACAATCGCACCTACCACCTATTAGCATGGACCAGGCTTGCCTCCCAGAGAGTAAAACACTACGCCTCCTTGGTCTCACACTTTCAGTGGACCTCAAGTGGAATGACTATATCGAATCCATTGCTAAATCCGCTGCTATGAAAGTCGGTTCTCTGTGCAGGGCCCGAAGGGTTTTTTTGTGTGAATCTATCCTGCACATTTATAAATCTACCATCCGCCCGTGCATTGAATACTGTTGCCATATCTGGTCAGGTGTCCCTGCTATTCTCCTTGGGCTTCTCGACAAGGTACAGTAGAGGGTCTGTAATGTGATCGATACCAACTTGGCAGACCACCTGCAGTCTCTCTCTCACTGGCTTGACATGGCTTTCCTGTGGAAATCGATAAAATGCAACTGCAACTTCAACTCCAACAGTTTCTTTTCTCGCACTTCCCAACTGTGGAATTCCCTTCTACATGATTGCTTCCACGACGGCTACAATCTCCAGGAGTTTAAATGTAAGGTCAATAGACACTTCCTAACAAACTAACTTGCTTCCATTCTTTCAAACACTCTTCCCACCCACCTAACTATCTATCACCTCCCTTTTGACATTTCCTATATGTAACCACTCTTTCTATTTACCTTCCCCTATGTAGCCCCAATTGCAATAGTGGCAGTGGAATGCCTTGTTTGGGGTGAAATGATTTTAAAAAAGAAAAGTTTTAAAATATTCATCACTTATCGAATTACTTAATGCTCAAATCAGTCTTTTTTTCATTTTTTCAAGCAAATATGTTTGAGTAACTATTTGTAATACAAGTAATTTGCACCAAGTTAAATGGTATTCCTGCCTAATACTCGTAACTTGTACACAATTATATGGCTGTTGGTTGGTTTCATAATGTCAACCCTTGTATTCAGTATCTAAGTCGGTTTTTTTTTGAGTTTTTTTTTTATCCAAAAATAAGTATATAAATCTTATAGGACAAAAATCATAATGAATTAAAGAGTTTTAATGATAGATTTTCAGTATTAATTATCATCAAGAATATTTCTGAATTTCTTATTCTATTTTATACAACTTTCAAAAATTGTTATTCTTTTCTATTTAAAAAGTAGAATTTACATTACCATTCACATACGTTACATGAATCTGAACATTGTGTCGGCCATAATCTCTGGCATGACTGATAATTGAGATGTATGTTCTTTGAATGAAAACAATGAGAAAATTAACAAGAACTCATTCAACGGATTTTATCAGCATTTTTATCAAACATTGAGAATAATTTTATAATTTCTCAAGACGCTCATTTCAGATTAGCTATTAGAATGGGTCTAGTTTTGATAATTGAAAGATGCTAAGACAATTTCAATTTTCCTCTTCATTTAACATCCAGATAATTGAAGAGTAGAAAATCAAGGTACAACTAAACAAAGTACTGTACAAAGAAACTAGACAAAGTGGTGGTGGGGGTGGTGAGGAAGAGGAAAAATGAATTTGTAAAATGGATTCAAGTTAATTATGATAATGTTAATAGCAGTTTGGTTTAACCCTCTAGGGCCATTCGTATCATATTTGATACAGTATTTCCCTATAAGGAAACATCTGGTATTTCCCTATAAGGAAACATTTGGTATTCATTGACTGAGCAGTCAGTACTGCTTTCATTTGAAATTTATAAAATATTTCTCTTAAAAAATATTTCAGGAAAATATTTCTTTCAAGGCTTGTTTTCATACTGTATCAAATATGATACAAATGGCCCTAGAGGGTTAATCTCTATCTATCTATCTATCTATCTATTAACCCTCTAGGGCCATTCGTATCATATTTGATGCAGTATTTCCCTATAAGGAAACATTTGGTATTCATTGACTGAGCAGTCAGTACTGCTTTCATTTGAAGTTTATAAAATATTTCTCTTAAAAAATTTTTCAGGAAAATATTTCTTTCAAGGCTTGTTTTCATACTGTATCAAATATGATACGAATGGCCCTAGAGGGTTAATCTCAGTCTGTTTATCTATCTATCTATCTATCTATTAACCCTCTAGGGCCATTCGTATCATATTTGATACAGTATTTCCCTATAAGGAAACATTTGGTATTTCCCTATAAGGAAACATTTGGTATTTCCCTATAAGGAAACATTTGGTATTTCCCTATAAGGAAACATTTGGTATTCATTGACTGAGCAGTCAGTACTGCTTTCATTTGAAATTTATAAAATATTTCTCTTAAAAATATTTTCAGGAAAATATTTCTTTCAAGGCTTGTTTTCATACTGTATCAAATATGATACGAATGGCCCTAGAGGGTTAAGAAGGTCACACCTTTCTATTTCCACAATACAAATTGAGAATACATACTAATGACTCAGTCAACAACCATAGTCACTTTACAAGTAGGAAGTTAATCAGTGATTTAATTGTAGGATAAACTGAAGAGAGAGAGAAAAAAAAAGGAATGTTCAAGATTGATTTGTTCTCTTAAGTAACAAGATAAAAGTTGTTTCCTGTTCAATATGGAGCGGGTCTGGGAAAAGTCTCAATCGGCCACACAAATGCAGCCTTATTACTCATAAGATTCCCTTATAACACACATTCTACATCAAGTAATGTCTTGCCTGATCAAAAAATAAGACAACGCAAGGAAAATAAGCAGTTTCGCATCCAATTCATTTTGTTCTTTTCTGAAATATGAAACAGTGAAGAAATCAATAAAAGTAATACATTTATTTTTTTTTAATTTCTTACCTTCTGTCGTGTAAAATCTCGTTTTTGTTTCTTTTTCAATGCCCTTTGCTGTTTCTCATCTTTTTTCTTCAGACTGTCTTCAAGCAGGAGTTTCTTGACTATTTTTTGGTAATTTTCTTCCTGTTTTTGTTGGAACATTCTAGCAAAAAGTGGGGAAAAAGCAGATTGAAATGATTAAGGAGAAAAAAAAAGGTGAAGATCAAGAAAAGACTGCTGTTGAGAAAATGCAACATTTTAGATAGCGACTTCATAAACTTTGTAGGGCATTGGATATAGACTCGGTACAAGTAAATCACAGAGCCAAATTCAAATTCCAGTTGAAGACGTTTCATCAACTCACACGCAAATACCCTTGGGAAAGGTATGAATCACTCTTCTCCCTGCTTGGGTTCTACAGCCATGCAACCTACTGCAGGAAAATCTTCTGCCCACTCAGTCATATCTCTTTCAAGACATGATCACCCAAGCATATATCATGTATGGCGCTTAACTGACTGACTTCATAACCTAAGATTAGTGTAGGTCACAAGTATTGGGCACTTTATTAAAACTGAAATTTTACAAGATGTAAAATTCATAAATTATCTGCATTTGTCACTTGGTGGTGCAAAGACATCTATTTTTTAAAAAGATAAAAATGTTTTGGCATCAGACGGGTTAGCAAAGAACTTTTCTTCCTTTACTTCATTACCATCAGTCAGAGCCTTTTTCTCTCTTTCTTGCCTCACAACCATCGGTTAACACCTCACTACAGTTGGTCAGAAACTTCTCTTCCGTCACCTCATTAACAATCATCAGTCAGAATTTCTCTCTCTTCGTTGCCGTCGGTCAGAACCGTCCTTTCTCTTCTCGTCGTCGTCGGTCAGAAACCGTCTCTTTCTCTCGCCTCGCTGCCGTCGGTCAGAACTGCCTTTCTCTCGCCGCTGCCGCCGGCTCGAACCTCGTCCTTTCGCCGCCGCGTCGTCGGTCAGAACCGCTCTTTCTCTCGCCTCGCTGCCGTCGGTCAGAACCGTCCTTTTCTTCTCGCCTCGCTGCTGCCGGTCGAACCGTCCTTTCTCGCTCGCTGCCGTCGGTCAGAACCCGTCCTTTCCGCTCGCTGCCGTCGGTCAGAACCGCCCTTTCTCTCGCCGCTGCCGTCGGTCAGAACCGTCCTTTTCTCGCCCGCTGCCGTCGGTCAGAACTTGCTCTTTCTTCCCCGCCGCTGCCGTCGGTCAGAACCGTCCTTTCGCCTCGGGGCCGTCGGTCAGAACCGCTCCTTTCGCCTCGCTGCCGTCGGTCAGAACCGTCCTTTCTTCTCGCCGCTGCCGCCGGTCAGAACCGGCTCCTCTCGCTCGCCGCCGGTCAGAACCGGGCCCTTTCTCTCGCCGCTGCCGTCGGTCAGAACCGTCTTTTCTCGCCTCGCTGTCGTCGGTCAGAACTGCCTCTTCTCGCTCGCTGCCGTCGGTCAGAACCGATTTTCCTCGCCCTCGTCGTCGGTCAGAACCTTCCGCCCCTTTTCTCGCCTCGCTGCCGTCGGTCAGAACCGTCCTTTCCCCGCTCGCTGCCGTCGGTCAGAACCGTCTCTTTCTTCGCCTCGCTGCCGTCGGTCAGAACCGCCCTTTCTCTCGCCTCGTCGTCGGGCCGGAACCGTCTCTTTCTCTCGCCTCGCTGCCGTCGGTCAGGAACCGGGGCCCTTTCTCTCGTCTTCGCTGCCGGCCGGTCAGAACCGCCCTTCCGCCTGCTGTCGTCGGCCGGGTCCGGCCCTTTCTCTCGCCGCTGCCGTCGGTCAGAACCGACCTCCTTTCTCTCGCCCGCGGCCGCCGGGTCAGAACCGTCCTTTCTCTCGCCTCGCTGCCGCCGGTCAGAACCGTCCTTTCTCGCCGCTGCCGTCGGTCAGAACCGTCCTTTCCCCCGCCTCGCTGCCGTCGGTCAGAACCGCCGTCTCTCCTTTCGCCGCTGCCGCCGGTCAGAACCGTCCTTTCTCGCCTCGCTGCCGTCGGTCAGAACCGTCCTTTCTCTCGCCCTCGCTGCCGTCGGTCAGAACCGCTCCTTTCTCTCGCCTCGCCGTCGTCGGTCAGAACCGCCGTCCTTTCTCTCGCCTCGCTGCCGTCGGTCAGAACCGTCCTTTTCCTCGCCTCGCTGCCGTCGGTCAGAACCGTCCTTTCTCTCGCCGCTTGCCGTCGGTCAGAACCGTCCTTTCTCTCGCCTCGCTGCCGCCGGTCAGAACCGCCCTTCTCACACTCGGCGCACGTCAGAACTCCTTTCTCTCGCCTCGCGCTGCCGTCGGTCAGAACCGCCCCCTTTCTCTCGCCGCTGCCGTTGGTCAGAACTGTCCTTTCTCTCGCCTCGCTGCCGCCGGTCAGAATCGTCTCTCACCTCGCTGCCGTCGGTCAGAACCGTCCTTTCTCTCGCCTCGCTGCCATTGGTCAGAACTGTCCTTTCTCTCGCCTCGCTGCCGTTGGTCAGAACTGTCCTTTCTCTCGCCTCGCTGCCGTTGGTCAGAACCTTCTCTTCCGTATCCTCGCTACCGTCGGTCAGAACCTTCTCTTCCGTCGCCTTGCTACCGTCGGTCAGAACCTTCTCTTCTCACGCCTCGCTTCGTTCGGTCAGAAGCGTCTCTTCTCACGCCTCGCTTCGTTCGGTCAGAACCGTCTCTTCTCTCACCTCGCTACCGTCGGTCAGAACCTTCTCTTCCATCACCTTGCAACCATTGGTCAGAACCTTTTCTTACTTGAATAATGTTAGTCAGAACCTTTGCTTCCCTTACCTTGCACCATCAATCATTTTTTCTTCTTTTGCCTATCTACAGTGGCCAAAGCGTTTTCTTTCTTTAACTCACTATTATTGATCAGAATTAGTGATTTTGAACAGCATGTACATGCAATGTAGTATAGTGTTTTGCTGTTACCTACTTTGAGACATTCTAATACATATTTTCTAGGCTCACTTTCAAAAAAGAGTGAGGAAAATTCATGTTATAGTGTCATTTTTTCCACTGTCAAATTTCCCAAACTGAAACACATTTTTTAAAATATCTTTACTTGGACAAAATGCCAAAATGTAGGACATCAGGATGAGCGTCGATCTACAGGATTAGCTCATTAATAATTATTCTGAGGTGAGTCAACCATACACCATTATACATACAAGAATAGATTTAGTAATGTCTTCATGTCAATTGTAGCAAACATAGCTACTCTATCAGCAGCTGATATTTAAATCCAGATAAAAAAAACTGAATGGCAAATTTCGTCAACACTACATGATCTTATAACAAGAAGAGATTATACAGCATTGTACCAAGCTTAATTAAGTTACAAAGCTAAATTAAAATAAGTTTCTTCCACCTGCCTAGTACCATTAGAATATAAAGAATAAAGTCACTATCCCAAGTGAGGCTGTGGCTTCTATAGCAAGTAGGTTTGTACAGGGTTGAGTTGCCAGGCTCACATCCAAACAGTTTTAAATTCATTGTTATCCTTTGTATAGACTGGTTGCCAACCAAGGTTTCAGATCCCAGCCTGCTCTGCTATAACTGGGATGAATGGGAGATATGGATATTTGCATTTTGAAATATATCTTCAGAAACATATTTTGGCAAATGTGATCCTTGTTCACCTGGAATCCAACTGGAGGAAATTTCAGGATACTTCATCACTTAATAAATCATAATGCAATGTGAGCAATTTTCACAATCTCCATATTTGTTCCTAAAAGACGCTTGTTCTTGCTTTTCCATGCCAAGCACTTTTAGAGACAGAGATGCAATCGGATTGAAGACAAGTAGATGACTTGAAATAAGGAAATTGCCTTCCTTATTTGACCACTCAACATCCTGTGTCCTAATGAATAAAGTGAGACCTTAAGGAAAGAGCTATCAACAACAGAAAATTTTGTTGTATTTTCTGTACTTCTGGTCCTTTGTCAAGTTTCTATCTAATTCTAGCAGTATAGCCCGGTGTTGCTCGGGCGTAATGAAAGTTTTAAAACTAATCCATGGTCCTGGAGCTCAGACTCTTTGGACATTGGCACAAAAGACTAAAAAGCAATAGTTGTTTCCAGTTAAAGCGAAACTGTAGACTGAAAGAAAAATGAATGGATGTAAATCAAATTTTGATTTCCTAGTATCAATATCAAATAAGTTTTTTTTGTCGTAAACTGAATTTTGAAGGCTAAATAAGTTCTCTGAGTAAATGGTATCATGGCTGAAACTAAGAACTACAATTATACCTACTTAGAGCCAAACCTGAAGCAAAAACTAAAATAAAAGGGCTGAAAAAAATACAGATATACAGGCAGATAAACAGACACACACACAAACATCTTGCCTTTTATATATATAATCGATTTTCTGCACTATTGTAAGAACTGCAACCTTGTGTCTTTTTCTATGAGTGTATCAAATTTGATTAAAATCGGACCACTCCTTTTATAATCTGATTTTTTCAATTATTGATTTTCAATATTTATCGGGGGTACCTTGACACAAAACCTAGCTAAGAAACATTCACAAGCGCTTATAGTACAACTGTGTAAATTTTCAAGAAAATCGGTTCAGCCGTTTTGGAGTCTATAGGTAACACACACACACAAAGTTCCATTTATAAATAAGTTTAGAAAACAGTGACAATCTTTAATTCCAACAGACAAATACATAAAATATAATTAGTAAAAATAACAACTGAAAAGCAAATAAACATTACACAAATATCATATTTGTCAAGCCAGCAAAACTGCTGAAAAGCACTGAATGGATAATTAAAAGTTATAATGGTCAATAAATCAAGTTTAACTGACTCAAGAGTTTTGAAATAAAGTTCAACTTTATTACAGAATGTGACTTCATAGATAGACTTCTGTTATACTTTTCCAACTCTATGCTACCAATTATCACTGACACATGCATACCAAATCACTAAATGTCATGGACGTGGCCAGGCCACTAAATCTCACATACACAGCCAGGCCACTGTCACATGCCTACCAAACCGCTAAATGTCACATGCCTACCAAACCGCTAAATGTCACATGCCGTCCAAACCGCTAAATGTCACATGCCGTCCAAACCGCTAAATGTCACATGCCGTCCAAACCGCTAAATGTCACATGCCGTCCAAACCACTAAATGTCACATGCCGTCCAAACCACTAAATGTCACATGCCTACCAAACCGCTACATATGTCACATGCCTACCAAACCGCTAAATGTCACATGCCTACCAAACCAGTGAATTTACCTTAGTTATAGAATGTGCTTAGATATCCCATACCTTGTAGTCTCCATGCTACCAATCATCATTCAAAAAGGAAGGCTACACATTATTTTTTTTTTTAATCATATCACCCTGAGCAAGGCGGTAACGCCACTGATGTGCAGGGGGCTACATAGGAGTGAAAAGATTGGAAAAGAGAAAGCCGGAAAACCACATCCTAAACAGGGAACAAGGGATGAGCCTCTTCACCTGTTCAATAGATAACTGTTTTGAATTTTTGGCATATCAGTTTCCAATACTTTCCAAAATTAAAAATTATTTCATTTTTTATGATAACCAAAACATTTGAACATTGTATTGCTTGTCATGTTCAAAAGAGTCATTCACAAATACAACATTGTTTCATCATCATCAATATCGTATAACATCCGTTTCCATGCTAGCATGGGTTGGACAGGCTTTTCTTGATGGCTCTTTTCCAGGGTGCCTAATTTTGTGTAAGATCTAGCAGTAACTTTAACTGTCTTAAATTGTTTTTATAAACTGGGTCCATGTTTTACATAGTCTACCTATCATACATAATTAAACCATCATGAAACATAGGAGCGAGTTTTACTCAGCTGTATTGTAACACTATTTCTGCATATGGAAAAAATGTAATCCTAAATTCAATACGACAGAGCGAAAGAAATTATTACTAGTGGTATTGTTGATTTTGTAGTTTATTGTAAATTGCAATATGAGTCGTGTTAAAGAAAACAAGATTTGTCACACTAACTTGTAAAATCTGAAAAACAGAAAAACTAGCTGAAAATTGAAGAGTATAGAAAGGAAAAATATATTTTTTCTGCATTGTTTATTCAGAAGCTTGGGTTTTTGGCTGATGGAAGTGAAAAATAGCAATAACCAAAACAAATTGTCAAAAATTTTGATGAGGTTAAAAAGGTTAAAAGCTTTAACTATGGGTATAAAAACGAGTTATAAATTTCACTGGAATTAAAAATTTCCAAGCTAGATTTACTAATGTAATCAGTTGAATCAAGAAGAGGAAGGTGAAGAGAAATTACATCAGAGGAGGTGTTGTTGCCTCATTGGCTGAACCAAAACCCCTCCACCTCGAAATGTGAAGGCGGAAGAAATCTTATTGGTCAAAGATTAAATACCCAGGGTCCAGCCAGCACCTCCCAAGAGAATTTGGGACAAGCACAAAAATCGGGACCCTGAGTAGCCGAGTTAGTTCATTAAGTTAGTTCGAAATGTAACGAATGAGGGAAAAGTGTTCCCAACTGGGGGCCATGACCAAGAAGACTGGTCGCCTTCTATAGAGCTCCGGACTGAAGATGTAAAGAAATGTAGAAAAGCTTGCTGCCAATCGACTTAAAAGAGTTAAAGTCAAATAATGCACCTCCAATAAAGTACTGGCTGAAGATGTATAGAAACAGAATGAGCCAAGAAAGAGTTAAACTAGCCAAATCGGTAGGAGCTGCCGAGTGAAAGAGACAAGACGAATTTACCACTGCTGTCGCCAAAACACCCCACTTCGACTGTTTCGGCAAAGAGCCCTGAAAAAAATTTTTATTTGGGAAATTGAACGCTCTGATTATTCTTAAATGAAAACTTTCGCTCCATTGTGAAAATTGAATTCGACAACTGTATATTCTGCTTCTGTTGATAATTTATATATATATATATATATATATATAAAGACTCTTTCCGCAACTTATTCAGGCATTATCGAAATTATTTATTTTTTTTGGTGCTGTATTTTTTTTATTTTTGTTAACCAAATGTACACGCATCTGGCCTGGTTCAACGTGGTAAAGATACAACTAGCAAGATTTTGGCGTGCCTTCCTTGGATCAAAATTCACAGCATGGGCAAGGAGAAGCGCCATTATAATAGACGTCTTGAAGACCAGCTACTGTGTCGAGGCCATCATCACGACTAGCAACCCGAGGGCGGCATCACAGTATACCCTTACTAACACCAACCAGTTTGGGAGACTGGAAACTCAGTGTTTTTTTGGGAGTCACCATCTCTAGGAAGACTACCTACCAAGGTTAAAGAGTTCAGCCTACCATTTTCTACACAGAGATTTTTACTTTGGGGATTTCCTTCCTTTAAACAAGTTGCTATCTAAAGCTAAAAACTCTTACCCAGCCAAAGCAGTTTAATGTCATACTGAGGATACCTCTTACATTATTTGCCCATAGCTGCTTCTCCAAAAGGTGCTATCACCCTGGGACAAGGTAGACCTGGGAGCAACAGCAATTAAGAGGTGGCCCTACACTCATCAAAACCTCCAATCTCTTGATCAGAGGCCATGCTGCTGGATGTAGTTTATTGTCATACCCAGGAACTCAAAACTCTTTCTATATTTACTGTTGCAAGCACAACATTCTGACTGATCAATTCTTCAGCCTTCATCAGGAGTAATCAAAGAAGAAAAAAAAAGAAACTCTCTATCCCCACAATTTACTGAAAAAAAGTAATTGTTGATTAATAGCAATCAAACTGGAATAGTTTTACAGCATCCAATACTAAAAGTAGCAAAGTGATTTAAAACTAAACACATTGAGAGCATTCCCCAAACTCCCATTTTTCTTAGCAAAGAATACTTGTATCAGAAAGATATTAACAAGTAAAAAGTTACCAGGTTATGCACATGAAAAATATGCTTTTATCTAAAAAAAAAAAAAAAAAACAAAACATGCACACAATTTATCATTCATCCAGGCTTAGAATATTGCTGCCACATATAGTCCGGTGGTCCTGCTATTTGTCTAGAGCTCTTTGATAAAATTCTAAAAAGAATTACCCATATTATTGTCCAGATTTGGCATCTCAGCTCCAGACACTTTCTCACTATCGTAAGTTTGCCTCTCTGTACCTTTTCTATAAATACTTTCGCATCAATTGTTCATATAAGCTCTTTGCTATTGCATAGATTTTTTTTTTTTTTAAGCGCAGTACTAGACTAACACTGAGATCTCATCAACTCATTGCTGAGATGGCAAGATGTAACTGTAAATTCTATATCAACAGTTTGTTTTCTCACACTTACTTGTGGAATTCACACCTGGCTCCATGCTTTCCAGCCAACTTTAATCTTCAAAAATTTAAATGCAATATCAAGCATTATCTACTGTCATCCTGATTACTTTTTTTTTCCTCACTCCTAAATAATGTTTCTGTTTCTAATTCTTCCAGTCTGAAACCCATTTGCATTTTAGTGGATTTACTGCCTTGCATAGAGTGAACTCAATTAAAAAAAAAAAAAAAAAAATTTTTTACAGAGATACCCCAAATTGATAAGGTAAAAATTTACATGAAGTACCAAGCTCTCTATGAAAGTTCCATACCTGTTTTCAGCAGATATTACACAAAGCACGTGGGCGTTTGATTTGGCCATGTAAGCTATGATTTACTTCTTCACTACAAAAACAACTACTAAAATAATTATTGGAGGTTTTCAGAAGAGATATCTTTCTTTTCTCCATCAAAAATCAAACTTGAGAAGGACTGAAGAATGAATCAAATTTTACTCGCAATACAAAGAAATTTGGGCCAATGACATTGTCTGAATGAAGACTGATCTTATGTATATGAAATTCAAATAAGGTGAACTTCAACAATTAGCTAATTCATCCAGAAGTTATTTCCCTTACACCAATCTTTATTTATTTCATCTTGGATCAGATGTAAGGGAGATAATTGAAAGTAGAATAACTTATCAAGGGAAATAATCAAACAGTTTTGATTCGCTCAAAGCTGGATTTTTTGAAGAACTAAAACAAAGAAACAGTTTTATTGTACGGAACGAAAAGGTTTTAAAAAGATGTTCATTTTGCGAAATAAAACCAAAGTGGAAAAGTAATTAAATAAATGAATTTTCTTATTGCAGTAAGTTTATTGCAAGGAATAAGCTTTTGCTCAGTAGTGAAAGTTTGTGTTGCAATATCTCTATAGAGATTTTTTACTGGCGAAACTTTCAGAATTTCAAGTTGCATTTAAATCATTTTCTGCTTAACCTCTAGTAACATATTTTGAAAAGAATTTCAAAAAACTAGATCAGCAGAATAAAAAATCATTTCAAATCTTATCACACAGATTTATTTTTAATTATATAAAATGTTTAAAAATGACAATTTTCCAATTATTCAGAATGAATATCTAGTGTTTTTCTTTTTAATTGCTGAACAGTTTGTAAATAAAAATCAGATTATAATTTTTTTTAAGAATTCCATATCATTATTATTTGATCAACACACTGTTACAAAAAAAAAAAAAAAAAAAAAAAAAGCCTTGCTACCAATAAAGCCATCATCTGATGATGAGCCAAAGCTCAGGGGTAACAGAGTAATCTAGCAGTATATTAAGATACACCTGATTGTTTTTGTTTTTTTCATCACAGTCTGGAAATGGCAGATAAAAATGCCTTCATCATATATTTCTTCTTGTGTTCATAATTTTGCAGTGAACATTCCTAAGACCATAAGTTAAATATCAATTAATTACATGAGATTTAAATTAACTCTGAATCTCTATACATTTCTGTCATTGAGATACAAGGTTATAAATGCCTTTAGAATAAAACCTTAAACGTTTGGAAACTAAGAAAATGGAAAGAAAGAACTAAGTATCAAGTGTAAGAAAATTCAGGCTCCCCAGTAAAGAAGTGTGAAATTTGGAAAAAAAATTTATTTAGCTATTATGATTGAGACACAAACTTAATCATCGATGTCAAAATGCTTGCTTGAATGTTCAACACAAGGTTGTAAGTGTGGTAAGCAGGAGGCAATAGCTTTACAGATAGTGTCAAGAGGAATTTCCTTCCAAGCTTCATTTAAATTCCACTTCAATGAAACAATATCAACATGTCATAATGACAGTTTTGCAAACAAATTAGAAGTGTAATTTAGGATATGTGTTGTGGTGCAGTGGATATAGGCTCGGAACGAGAAATCGGGGAGCTGAGTTCGAATTCCAGTTGAATTCATTGCATTCACTTATGCACAAATAGCCTTGGGAAAGGTATTAATCCGTCTATTCCTTCCAGTTATAGATTAAATAACAGGACAGATTGGGTTCTATAGCCTTGGTCAGTAACCAGTCTACCACAGAAAGCAATGGCAACCTACTGCCGGATAATCTTCTGCCCAGTCAGTCATGTCTCTTTCGAGATATAATCGCCCAAGTATGTATCACGTATGGCAGTGTACTGACTGAATTTAGATACAGTAATCCATAACATTCAAATCTGGGCTTTCGGAAGGCGATTGAGAGAAACCAATTATAGCTGGTGTATTTTCTTGAAGAATAAATTTTCTACTTTTTTACTGGGCACCCTGGGCTGTCAGCAAGAACAATGGTATATTGGAGATGCCAAAATCAAGTACAACAATTTAAACATCTGAAAGAGGATGGAAAATAGATGCAGGTGCATTGAAATAGTTAAAGTACAAAAACTTACAATTTGTCTTTTTCTTCTTTCTTTTGTTTTTGTTTCAACAACATCACAATGTCTGCATTGCCACCTTCCTGGATAATCTTCTTCCTCTCTTCCTGCTCCTCTTTTTTTTCCAGCTCTTTCTTCTTCTTCTCTTTTCTGATCCGTTTTTTCATTGAACCCTGTGTAAAAAGAAAGAAAAATAAAGAGGTCACATGACAATCACTCAGTGACATCACTCTGTACAGTGATAATAGCGGCAGTTAATTTCAATTTGTTAATAGCAGTCACAATGTGAGGTTGCTTTCTTTTAACCTAGTTTGGTTTGGTTGCGCTTTATGGCATATCAACCTTGGAAGGTTATCTAAACACTGACAACACTTTACTGGTTAGAAAGCAAGTCCAATGGACATCTTTGTTATCAGAGACGTCTCTGCAAAGAGGCTCTCACACCACTTTGTAAAGATAGAGTTTGTTGAAGTATAAAAACTGGAGGAAATTTTGAAAATTATTTTTTTTTGGCAGGGATGGTTTTAAGTGAGACACTACTACAAGGAAACAAATTTTTTTTTGTTTTTAACGTTTTTTTTTTTATAAAGGCTAATTTCTTTGACAAAATTTATTATATAATTTGGATCGATATTCTCAAAAAGATTTTTCAAATTATCCAGCTTAAAGTATTTGTTTCAGATTTGTGTATTAGGAAAGTGTTTTAGAGTTCGTTGAAATTGCTTTCTCCATGTCTGCCAAAAAACTTAATAGCATTTTTCTTTAAATTGCGTAATCCTTTATATTGAGTTTAAGTTTTGTCTAACAGCGTATCAACCTCTGTAGGTTATTTGATGCCAAAAAGGTTGGGTTTTAAGGTATTTTTTTTAATGTTCAGTTATAGCGAGAAGGTTGATTTAGTCACATTCTAATGAAAATTTGTTTTTATTTTAGAAAACTGAAGATGTCTTCTAGTTTTGTATTAAAAAATGTTTTGCTGGTAATAATTTTTTTCCTTCAAAAATGTGTTATGGTAATAATTTTTTTCCTTCAAAAATATATATTTTCCTATAGAATCTTTATGTATATATCTCTATAAAAGTCTATCTTTATGTATATATCTCTATAAAAGTCTATCTTTATGTATATATCTCTATAAAAGTCTATCTTTATGTATATATCTCTATAAAAGTCTATCTTTATGTATATATCTCTATAAAAGTCTATCTTTATGTATATATCTCTATAAAAGTCTATCTTTATGTATATATCTCTATAAAAGTCTATCTTTATGTATATATCTCTATAAAAGTCTATCTTTATGTATATATCTCTATAAAAGTCTATCTTTATGTATATATCTCTATAAAAGTCTATCTTTATGTATATATCTCTATAAAAGTCTATCTTTATGTATATATCTCTATAAAAGTCTATCTTTATGTATATATCTCTATAAAAGTCTATCTTTATGTATATATCTCTATAAAAGTCTATCTTTATGTATATATCTCTATAAAAGTCTATCTTTATGTATATATCTCTATAAAAGTCTATCTTTATGTATATATCTCTATAAAAGTCTATCTTTATGTATATATCTCTATAAAAGTTTATTTTTATGATTTCATAGTGTTTTGACTCTAGTTTGGGGGGTTAATTATTTGCCCATAGCTGGTACCATAACAGGTGCTACCACTCTGGGTCAGGGTGGACCTGGGAACAACAGCAATTAAGAGGTGGTTCCATGCTCCTCACAACCTTCGAATCAGAGGCCTTGCTGCCAGATGCATTTTACTGTCATACCCAGAACCTTTTTTTTAACCTTGGCCAAGGGGCCTAGGCTGAGACTAAATCTGCCTCCCTCAGCAGCTTACAAGTCTATAATACCTTTTCTCTTTCTAGTTCTCACCAATTTAAAAAGAAATTTCAGTTTACAGTCCTCAATTTGGAAAAACCCAACACTTACTGTTTCCTATTTGCAGAATATGTTCTTTCCTGGGACATAAATGAATCCAGCCCATTTAAATACAGAGTCCTAAACATGGCTTTTCCAGACACAGCAGTATCTCCATATTATACGTATGACCCTTCTTCTTGTTTCTCCTTAAACTTTGTTTTGATGTGTAGATATGTGTGACATATTATTCTCTGCATTGAACATGTATGTATGTATATATATATATATATTTTTTTCCCATTTGTAAATGAGTTATTACGCGACCTAGGTTTTCTACCATGAGCGGTGTCTTCAGGTAATTTGCAATAATGGTAGAAACCTAGGTTGCATAATAACTTGTTTACAAATGGAAAATATTAAAAAGTTCTACAATATAATTGTATTGAACACTTTTTAATACAAATGTGCACTGGTCTAATTTTATTCTGACCAGAAACTAAGTAATTATTATATATATATATATATATATATATATATGTGTGTGTGTGTGTGTGTGTGTGTGTGTGTGTTTGTATATGTATGTATCTGAGTGAGTACAGAACGAGAAAAGAAAATTTTTTTTCCGTCCAAAACATTAATTTAAAACAGTGCTCGATATATGATGTATAGAGCTGTGAATATTTATTTATTATAAATTATGTTTTAGAACATGTACATAACTTTTTCTATATATGTCCTCTTCTCTACAATCATATGTTTGTTTCAATGTTGGGACTCCAACATATCATCGGGAGAAGGAAAGAATCCCAACATTGAAACAAACATATGATTGTAGAGAAGAGGACATATATAGAAAAAATTATGTACATGTTCTAAAACATAATTTATAATAAATAAATAAATATATATATATATATATATATATATATATATATATATATATATATATAGTTTTGTGTATATCTTAATGTATAAAAGTTTCTCTGAGAAAGCATGTTTGACATTTTTCTTTTATTTTCAGACATTCCATTCCATTCATGAAAAACGGTGTTATTATATCATGGATATAATAAGGCTCATCATAGGGGAATAAAAATAGCAGAATGAGCCATTCTTCTTTAAATCACTCCCATTAGAAACAAAGGAAAGAGTGCCAAACTGACATTTAATATCTAATCTCTTAACCTTAGACAATCTTCTTACAGAAGAAGATACGTGAGTCAACAGAAGTATGAATCTATTGACAAACACTAAGAATGGACACAGCAAGCAAATTAAAAACTTCTACTTCCAGTCAGAAACAGTTCATATTAAGACATGATGGAGGAAGTACGATCAAGAGAATATAACACTCTCAGGACATATTAAAAGCCAACAGAAACATCAAGTGACCTACTTAACAAGTGTGTGAATAGAGAAAAGGTAAAAAAATAAAAAAAAGGAAGTTGTGGAAAGCCATGATAATCTTTATCTTAAATAGACATGGCTCACAAAAGGAGGACAAGGATGAAGACATTTTACTTTGTACAAAATGTACAATTGTCAGCAAGAGGAACAGCACAAGATGCCTTCGACAAAGCTAGGCAAAGTATTAAGAAACATGAAAATTTTGTTTGAAATAAAACAGTGTTAAACTGTAATATAATATCAGTCTTTCTATATGGCAATGAAGGTTAGATAATCTTCTCACAGATGAAAAGACATGAAGCAACATGAGATGTGGTTCTACAGAATTAAGTTTTAAGAAAAATGGAAAAAAAAAAGATGGGGGACCCTTATACTAAGAACTAGCAGTATAGCCCAGCGTTGCTCGGGTGTAATGAAAGCTTTAAAACTAATCAGACAAAATTACTTGAACGGCATTCCTTAATCTAGATTAGTATAAATAATCAGTAATCTACTGCAAGAAAAAAAATCATAAGAATGTACTATTTTTTTTTAGAAATTACTCAATAATAAATAGAATTACTATTAAAGCTTTTTCTAAAAATGCATATAGAAATATTTTCAAGTCAGCTATCAAATTAAAATATACAGGGTCAATGAGTCAGGCCAGGCAGCTTTTCTCATCAGAATCCAACTTATACATATAAAAATCTACCATCCGTCCATGCATTGAATACTGTTGTCATATCTGGTCAAGTGCCCCTGCTATTTATCTCAGGTTTCTTAAAATTCAAAGGTGAATCTGAAATGTGATCAATCCTGATCTGGCATCTCAACTCCAGTCACTTTCTCACTGATGGGATGTGGCTTCCCTCTGTCACTTCTACATATATTTTCACGGCTTCTGCTTTGATGAGCTTAGCTCCTTGGTGGTCCCGCTACACAAATTTACTCGAACTACTAGACTAGCAACTAAGTCCCACCCTTTTACAGTCAAAATGGTTAAATATAGCTGCCACTTCTACTTTATCAGCTTCTTTTCTTGCACTTCTCACCCATGGAGCACTCTTCCATATTCTTCCTTCCCAGATAGCTATAATCGCCAAGATTTTAAGTACAACATCAATTGCCAACATTTATCTTCTTGACTCCCATCTTTCTCTTTCCCAACACCCCCCTCCCAGTATCCTGTTGTTCTTTCTTTTCGCTCTACCCTCACAGAACTCTCCTCATACCAGTATTCTCATTCTTCTCTTATTCATTCACTGACACTTGCTGTAACTTTTTCCTCTCTTTTCGTTCCCCTCTTATGTAGCCCCGTGCACGCCAGTGGCATACTACCTTGCTTGGGGTGAAACGATTATGAAAAAAAAAAAAAAATGTGTATATGTTAAAGTATTACACAAATTTTAAATGAAACTGAAAAGTACATCTCTTTTGTCTTAATTTCATTTCCTGTCTGGCAACACCCTCTGGACAACAGGAAATGTGCCTAAAGCTTTATGTGCAGGTTTTGACGTTTTATGATTCATGTTTAAACTGGATAGATTTTCTAATAAAATGTATTTTAAAAGGACAAAACAATTAAGATTTGAAATTTTTAAGCAATGGACTTAACACTGCTTTCATGTGAGAGAAAATTTGCTCACAGGAATAAATTGAATCAAAAGCCAAAAAAGAGCAAAAGCAAATTTCTTCAAACAGATGAAAGATCTCTGGAGAACTGTTAGGCCCTAAACAGTTCTTCAAGCAAGCAATTGTAGAATTGACAAAAGACTTACATTCGTAGAAAGGTTTTCTTGTCTATTAGCTAGTGTCCTTATTAGCAGTTGTAGGAAATATTCTCTCGCAAGTTGCTCGAATTTCGGGCCAGAAAAAGAAAAATGCTGACAATTCAACTTGCCGGTCCAATCTCGCCAACTGCTATCCACCTAACCAGTAAAACCTCCTCTTCGCTTCGAGAACGACTGCTTTTATCGGCCGATCAATTTTTTTCCATTGGCCGACAACACAGAGAGGATGCCAAAGATTTGCATACACTCCCATAGCGACTCCTGTGGTGGACTTGTTTTGGGTATGTAATTTTCTTTTTCGCCGCATTTTACGTCGTAGTATTAACGCGACGCGCTGTCACTTGGTTTGACGAGGTAAGTCGCCGTTTTCTTCGCTATAGCAGTGCTCTTAGGTGAAACAAGCAGGGAGACCAACGAGTAAACAGTTTTGAAACAACTAAATATCTTCTTTGCATTGTAGTAGTTATTGGTTCAAACTCTATTATTTGGCGTGCCATATGTCACGTGTACTGTAGGTTGCAGACTCCTGGTTTAGAAGATCAAAACATTGGTTTGTGAATTTGGTAGCATATTAATTATAAATTCAATTCCTGGTCTGGATATTACAGACTCAGATGGATCAGGGCTAGCAATAACAGCTCCAGCCTGAACTAATGAATACTAATAATGTTCATGTTATAAGGATGTTTCTCTCTCTTCTCCCCACCCAACCTCAGCCTCTTAACTGCTAAGTTGATAATAATGGCAGTCACTAGATTCATCAATTAGCTTCACCCTGGGCTATCACATCCAAGGTAACATTAGTGCCTTCAACAAATGCTTTGTTAGCTTAGAGGACACTTGACCCAACAATACAATAGCCAAGAAAGTTAAAGCATTGGTTTGTGAATTTGGTAAATAGGAACTGTAAATCCAATCCCTGTGTGGCCTTGTAGACTCAACTTCAGTAGAAACAGGGTTAGCAGTAACTGAGCAATACTAATGTAACAAGAGATTTCCCTAGGCATGGACAGCAGAATGAGAACAATTTATCCCTGTAGATTAAATAAAGTGTTCAGTTCAAAGATCCCTGAAAGTTATCTAAATCTAGATACCTGAAGAAGGCCAGATGGTGTATTGGCTGAAACATGATAATAACAATGATGAAAACATTAGTCTAAATGTAATCATTGAATGATTTGTTTTTTTTTATACTTTATCAGATTTTTACAGGTAATTTAAAGCCAGAAAATATCTTCTTTAGATTGTACGAATATTTTGAAGATAATGCTTTACTGATACAAGTCTTAATAATTAACCTATAGTTAGAGGTAAAAGAGGGGGATTCATACTTTTCACATGGGTATGTGTGTGTAAGTGAATATTATGAACCCAACTGGAATTGGAACTCAGCTGAAGTGAATATAATGAACTTGATTGAAAATGAAACTTGGATCTCCAATTTACAATTCTGAGCTGCTCTATTACACCACCTGCACATCAATGCTTATAGTACCTGGTATTCCCAAGCAGCCACCCATTTAAATACTGACAAGTCTTGACGTAGCTTTGGTGATTATAAAAGAACTAGTGTTTCAGAGTGATATGGCCATGAGCCCCGAATGTGTATAATGTAAATCAATGATATTGTGTTGCCTAATGTAGATGTGAAACTTGTTTCAGCTGGAAGTTCTGGACACTAAGTGATGCCTAGAGGTTTGGCTTTTCTTGTGTCACACCAGAGATTATTTCTGAGGACTGTGGAATTTGTATTGCCTGTATAGATTTCCTTTGTAGTTTGGTGAATTTTCACTCCTGGGTTATGACACAAAAAAAGCTTTTTTTGTCAAAATCTGTAAACCCAAGGTTTACAGATTTTGCACAAAATCTGTAAACCTTGTAAGGCACAAGGTGGTATTAATTGGAAAGTTTCCAGATTGTACATGCAATGCAATTGCACATGCAGCTAATTCTCACTGCTACCCAGGTAGTCTGCCAATAGGTTTCATGTTATCTACTCACATCAGGATATGCATTGTGGTGCAGTGGGTATCAGCTTGGAACAAGAAATTGGGGAGCTGAGTTCGAATTCAAGTTCAATTCCTGACATTAACTTACGAGCAAATACTCTTGGGAAAGGTATTAATTTGTCTATTCCTTCCAGTTATGGGTTAAATAACAGGACAGATTGGGGTTCTATAGCCTTGGGTGGCAACCAGTCTACCGCAGAAAGCAATGGCAACCTACTGCAAGATAATCTTCTGCCCAGTCAGTCATGTCTCTTTTGAGATATGATCACCCAAGCATGTATCATGTATGGCACTTAACTGACCCACATCCAGTTATTATACAAAGCTTAGTGATGTTATATTGGAACAGCTCTGCAATCTTTACTATAGCTGACAAATTCAAGAAATGTGCCTGTATCAAATTTCCCATCAAGTTCGGAAAATCCAGCCCCTGATTCTAGCAAATATTTTTTTGGCTCAAACAAGAGTTTTGAGTAGGAGACATTTAAAATCTGATCAAGTGTTAATTGAAGATAAGTATAACTGATCAGCAACACAGACAAAAAATGTCTGGAATATTAGCGACACTTCTCCATGGAAAGTCATTGTACAACCAATATTAATGGAGTAATGGTGTACATTTTCTTGGCTGGGAACTTTTCTGACACCACTTTGTAAATATCAAGAGGCAATTTTATAAGAAATTAATTTCTTTCAACTAATTTTTCTGATGTTTAGGCTAAAATTTTTGGTTATCACATAAATCTCATGTGATTGCTTTGAGGAGGTTTGGCTATGCCACCAGCAATGTCAATGAGTACTTTTTTTTTCCCAAATGAGATCAAAGTTATTTTTCAGATGTTGAGGAAATTAAACTGAATTTTTTAATACAAAAAAGCAATTAAGTCACCTTTTTTGTTTCAATGACTTGTTTAAGTGCCAGGATCATTTCAATCTTTTGTGCCATTTCATTTTCCAACTTAACTCCTGCTTCCTCCTCTTCTTTCTTTAATCTATGAAAGAAAATGAAATTTTTTTTTAAATTAGAAATTCTAAGAAAGAAATGAAGAAATAGTTTTACATGAAATTGGCAAATGAATTCAAAAGAAAATGGCATTTTAAATACAAAAATATTTCGTTAAATAACTTTTAAAAAAGAGGAAAAAAAAACAAACAGATTTTTGTTTAAAATGTGACATTTCTCAAAATTCTTATAGCCTAAATTTTATAATTCACAAATATGTTCCAAGTTCTTGGTTTGAAGATATAATGCAGTTATTTATTCAAACATCAGTTTCCGAGAATTAAAAAACAGAAAAATATTCATAATTTACCTTATTTTATGCAAGAAAAAAAGACTCTAAAGTACTCAGATATTGCATAAGTGTCTCTGGTAATAGATGGGGTGCTCAAGAATCAAGATATATAGCAACCAACTTGAGATGAGTGAAAGAGTGTAACAATCAAAACCTAAAACCCCAGTAAATCATGTCTTATAAATCATCAAAAAAAAAATAAAAATAAAAATAAAAAAAAAAGACTCACATACATAATCTGAAAAATAGTTCAGATTTTACAGCAATTGTAAACTGTTGTAAAATCTCAACTCACAATGGGATGATTGGTTAGTTAGAGAGTTAAGTTAAAGGGAGATAACTACAAGGCATCTAGAAGTGGCATTGCATATAGAATGAGAATTATATACCCCAGTTATTGAAATAAAGGGTTTGGTTCAAAATTCCTAGCATCTGAAGAAGGCTGGAGCATACAAAGGCTGAAATATTGGCTGAAACATAGCAATAAAGATGAGTTTAATAATCCTAACAGTGTAAATAAAAAATAAAAAAAAAAAAGAAGCAGTGGCAAACCATGATCACTTTTGTCCTGAAAGACATGCACACATCCACAGAGCCAGAAGTGATCCAAAGAGCTTCTTTTTGCTTCATCACCAAAAGCTACATTTGGTCATTCGGAAATATATAAATGGTTTTTATGCTAGAACTTGTTTATGAAGAAGTAAAAATCTTTTGTACAAAAAGTCATCTTTATTAGAAAAGAAATGTAGAATTAATAAATGCACTAAAAATATGAAGTTCAAAAGACATTAATGTGAGTAGAAATAATATTCAGAGGTGCTCTGGGAATTTCTCAAAGACATGGAGATGTATTGACCATACCGATTCTACCAGAGACAACAAAACCCAATACAGAAACAGTCTCTTCTCTCCTCAAGTGAAGTAAAAATCGTTCTTTCTAACCATTTCTGATCTGCTAATGACATTTTCTTCAGTTTTCTTTCTGCCCCTCAAGAATTTCTTATCTTAACCCAGTAGCAACCAAATAATCAAATATTGACTAAAGTTTCATTTTATTATCACAAAGGTTTTTTATTGAGCATAACCTAATTTGTTACCAGAACAAACTTGCATTTTATGTTTCTCTCAGAGAATCTGTCTTGAATCAAATGAATATGATTGATTATGGACATCATTGCTCGTTTCATGAAAAAATATTTTTCAAACAAGTTTTATTATTTTGTTTTTTTCATTTCAGAAAATTTGGTTTGATCATTTTTTTTTTTTATTAGAAAGGCAATGCTAGATACATGACTTTTTTGTTTCCTGTTAACGTTATCCTTAACAAAATCTTTAAAAATATGTATTCAGTATTCTGGCCAAATTTTTTCAAACAATATCATATCAGTCAGTCAGTTAGGTGCAATACGTGATACACGCTTGGGCGATCATGTCTCGAAAGAGACATGACTGACTGGGCAGAAGATTATCCCGCAGTAGGTTGCCATTGCTTTCTGTAGTAGACTGGTTGCTGACCGAGACTATAGAACCCAATCTGTCCTGCCATTTGACTCATAGCTGGAGGGAGAAGAGATAGATTATATTACATTATTATATTAAGTATAATTAGTGGGGGATCAGTTTATTACTTCATAACAATAGAAAACCGACCACCCACTTTATGTCCAGTAAAGTTTTAATTATGTTTCCAACTATTATATTCAGTCAGTCAGTTAAGTGCTATACGTGATACACGCTTGGGCAATCATGTCTCGAAAGAGACATGACTGACTGGGCAGAAGATTATCCCGCAGTAGGTTGCCATTGCTTTCTGCAGTAGACTGGTTACTGACCAAGGCTATAGAACCCAATCTGTCCTCTTATTTAACCCATAACTGGAAGGAATAGACGGATTAATACCTTTCCCAAGGGTATTTGTATGTAAGTGAATGCAATGAATTCAGCTGGAATTTGAACTCGGCTCCCCGCAATTTCTCGCTCCGAGCCGATATCCAATGCACCACAACGCACGTTCAACTTTCTCTTTCTGATATTAAGTATCAGTCAGTTAAGTGACATACATGATACACGCTTGGGCAATCATGTCTCTTTCAAGACATGACTAACTGGGCAGAAGATTATCCCGCAATATCATATACTAAGCAAAACAGAATGCATGACAAAAGAGAGAAATACAAAGGACAAAAAATATCTTTTTTTATAGGAGAGGGTAATTCAAAAAATAAATATAAAATATTAAAGAAATAAAATAGTATAGAAAGCTCAATGGATATTATCCAGGGCAATATGATATATAGAAAAGAAAACAACACATTTCTAAAGCAATTATAAACCCTAATTTCATCTGACAAGCAAATAAATGCCCATCTCTTCAGATCAAACTATTTTGCAATCTGAAGAGATGGGTGCTTATTTGTTTGTCAAAATAAATCAGGATTTATAATTGCTTTAGAAATGTTTTGAGCTTTATATATATATATATATATATATATATATATATATATATATATATTAGATATGAAATGATTTGTTTGAACATTATTTTTGATCAATACTCATATTTAAGTAGATATTCTGTTTTTAATTAAACAGTATTATTTGATTCAGTTAGTTAAGCGCCATATACGCTTGGATGATCATGTCCCAAAAGTTGCCATTACATTCTGCGGTAGACTGGTTGCTAACCAAGGATATAGAACCCAATTTGTCCTGTTATTTAACTCTTAGCTGGAGAGAAGAGATAGATTAATACATTTCCCAAGGGTAATTACCTTTCCTTTTTTTTTTTTTTTTAAATCGTATCACCCCAAGCAAGGCAGTAATGCCACTGATGTGCAGGGGGCTACGTAATAGTGAAAAGATTGGAACAGAGAAAGCTGGAAACCACATCCTAAACAGGGAACAAGGGATGAGCCTCTTAATCTGTTCCATAGACGTGGGTGGAGTGTGAACCGGGCAATAGATAGATCTATCTACTCCAATTACCTGTAAGTTAATGCAATGAATTCAACTGGAATTTGAACTCAGCTTGATGATTTTTCATTCTGAGCAGATATCTGCTGCACCACCCACACACAACCAGATTCTACTGAACATAACCTAATTTGTTACTGGAATAAACTTGCGTTTGATTCTTCTTCTTCTTCTATATGCCCTGTCCATTCAGGATGTAGGCGATCATGGCTCTCCACGTCTCCCTATCCCTTGTGACTCTTAGTATGTTTGAGCCTGTTGCTCCTGGCAAGCCCCGTTCCGTCATCCACCTTATCAGACCCTGCAAATATGTTATCCGCTGCCTTCCTCTGTCTCTCCTTCCTTCTATCTGACCAGTCAGTATCAGGTTCTCCAGGCTCTCTTTCCTCATTGCATGTCCCAGGAACTTCAGTTGTCTCTTCCTGATGCTCAGCATCAATTTCCTTTTTGTTGCCATTCTTTCCAACACCTCCTCGTTGCTTGCATGCTCAGTCCACGATATCCGTAGCATCCTTCTGTAGAACCACATTTCGGCTGCCTCCAGTTTTGTCCTCATTTTTGATGATATTGTCCAGCATTCACTGCCGTATTGAAGAACTGACATCACGTAGCAGTCTAGTACTCTTTTCTTCGTTTCTATTGAGATTTTTCGGTGTGTTAGTATTTTGCTCATCTTCTGGAATGTGTCCTTTGCCATGCCAATTCACCTTCGGATCTCCGTGTCGCACTTTCCATCTTCTGTTAGAACACTTCCTATTAGTGTAGTGAGAAAACATTGAAAAAAATATGCAATAGGAAAAAAGATATAATTCTCATCGAAATAAAGAATTTAAAAAAAAGAGCTAATTGATTATTGTTTCTCACTCATCAGAGTTCATCAAGGAATAAATGCAGATCATCAGTAAAATAGTGAGGAAACCTAACCTTAAGATATATATATATATATACAGTGATATGCATAAGTATTGGATACATGTTATTTTCTGTTATAACTAGTTTATGTCTGCCATTTTGCCTGATATTTGATAAATAATATCTCGTAAAGTTGTTTTAGTTGTATGTGGAAGGAAAATTAAAAACTCATAGTTGAATCCGTTTTTTTTTTGTTTTTTTTATCAAAGTTCAAAATTACCCTATGCAAAAGTATTGGATACATCAATTTAATATTTTGTTGCGTAGCCTCTGTTTTGTTTCACTGCTTCCAGTCGCTTTCTATAGTTGTCCACAAGTTTTCCACACTGATCCACCATTACTTTACCTCATTCTTTTTTGCATAATTCCTCTAATTGCTTGATATTTTATGGATTCTGCTTATGAACTTTAGCCTTCAAAGTATTCCACAAATTCTCAATTGGATTCAAGTCAGGAGACTGACTTAGCCAATCGAGAGAACTAATACCATTATTTTCAAACCATTCCTTTGTAAGTTTTGTGGTATGTTTAGGATCATTGTCATGTTGAAGCACGAAAATCTGACCTTGTTCTAAAGAAATTGCAGATTTCTGAAGGTTCTTCTCTAGAATCTCCCTGTACATGCTACCATTCATTCTACCATGAAGAACTTGCAACTCCCCAGTGCCCTTGGATGAAAAGCATCTCCCCACATCATAATAGAACCAGTCCCAAACTTAACTGTGGGGATGGTATTGTGTTTGTTGAAGGCAGTGCCATTTTTTCACCAAACACTTGTCGCTGTGTTCCTTCCGAATAGTTCAACTTTCATTTCATTCGACCAGATTACGTTTTCCCAAAACTGCATACCTTTCTTTTCATAAGTTTCGACAAACTTTAATCAGTCTTTGTTTGGTTTTCAGTAAAGGCACTTTTATTGATGATCTTGAATGAAAGCCTGTATGATATAGAGCTCTGCTTATGGTATACTTATTTACATTAATTCCAGCACCCTCAAGATCAGTTTTAGTTTCAGAACAAGTAATGAAGGGGTTTTTTGCACATTTCTGCTGATCTACCTTGAAGTCCTCACATTTATTTTTCTCGGTCTTCCATTTCTTGTAAGATTTGCTGTACCATCAACATACTTCTTATACTTTCTGATGGTATTTCTTACTGTACTTCGTGCTAGATTCATTTCTTTGCTAATTTTTTGGTAACCTTGTCCTCCTTTGTGACGTTCAATGATTCTGTCTCGCATATCTCTGGATAATTCTTTAGTTTTTGTCATTTTTAATCCTTGAATTGCAGAATGCACATCAAAGAGTCAGATGATTAGTCGCACTATTTTGTAAGCAATTGTGTGCTTCTCTGATTGGTCAGAGATAACATTCCAATACTATTGAAAATTTGAATATTTAAAGTCTTTTAAAATACATAGTTTCGATTGGAAATTTGAAAAATTGTCATGTATCCAATACTTTTGCATAGGGTAATTTTGAACTTTGATAAAATTATGTAAAATCCATAAAACGGAGAGGGTAATTCAAAAAATATATCTAATTAATATAAAATATTAAACAGATAAAATAGTATATTATCCAGGACAATATGATATGAAAACAACACATTTCTAAAACAATCATAAACCCTAATTTCTTTTGACAAGCAAATAAGTGCCCATCTCTTCAGATCAAACTATTTGGCAATCTGAAGAGATGGGCACTTATTTGTTTGTCAAAATAAATCAGGATTTATAATTGCTTTAGAAATGTTTTGAGCTTTCTTTATTTATATATATATATATATATATATATATATATTACAGATATGAAATGATTTGTTTGAACATTATTTTTTATCAATACTCATATTTAAGTAGATATTCTGTTTTTAATTAAACAGTATTATATATTTATATCTACTGGCCTGATTATTTAATAATAAATTTATAAATTTTTATTACAAAAATGTATGTCATTTGGCAGGATTCGAACCTGAGTCCCCTATCTACATAGGGAAAGCTACCATTTGATCTGGCAACGTCTTAGACCTCTCAACCACAAATGACCTCCAGTCTAAATGAGGTTTTAATCAAGCCTAGACTGGAGGTAATTCAGGGTCGAGAGGTCTAAGACATTGCCAGATCAAATGGTAGCTTCCCCTATGTAGATAGGGGTTGCAGGTTCGAATCCTGCCGAATGACACACATTTTCGTAATAAAAATTCATCGTAAGTAATCAGACCAGTAGATATAAATATATAATACTGTTTAATTAAAAACAGAACATCTACTTAAATATGAGTATTTATCAAAAATAACGTTCAAACAAATCATTTCAAATTGTCGGTTGTTTATAACCAAGTTACATTAATCTTTGTTAATTTCTGTAATATATATATTTCCACGTATAAGATTACCTTTAAATTCCAAAATTCAAACTTTACAAATTTGGAGTCATCATATACTACAATTCTTAAAAAAAAAAGAAACCTTAAATTTAGTGTGATGTTTATTGCCAGGTTAAGCTTAGTTTCTGTGCAATAATCAATAATGTACATAAAAAGATCATTATCAAATAAACTGAAAATTAAAGTAAGAAAACCATTTTGACCTGATGTGTTACTGTCATAACCTCATAAAAAAATTGCCAGTTGAAAGAATAATTCCATATCAAGAAAATCAATTTGTATCCATGCAAACTCAGAGAAAATGTAAACATCAAGTTATGACTGCAAATAAAAAAATGTTCAAAGCGGAATTTACTATCATTGCACTGTTATTAGTGGTATTATGTGATTGTCAATGAAGTATAAGTAGATGGCTATTAGTACACCAGGCTGTTTGCAACTGTTTAGATATAAAAAAGAAAAAGAATCAGTATTCACAAGAAATCATATAATGAAACAAACAAAATATTTCCCTTTTAGAACATGATATAGAATCAGTTTTATTATTTCATCTATTTATAAAGATACAGTATATAACAGTATTTTCAATAACATGATATTCCTATAATCAATAAGCAGTTGTCTTATACTATAGATAGAGGATAAATTTATGAAAATTTGCCCTATTTTATGATCTTGTCTTATGTAAAACATAGCAATATATGATGTGTGTGTGTGTGTGTGTGTGTGTGTGTCAGTTGTTTCACACACACACACACACGTAAATGTACATACCAGGAAATAAAAGCTGAAATCCTGAACTCTTCTCTCATATTCATCTTTTCATCTTTAACCCAAATGTCTTCAGTGAACAACAAAAACAAATGAATTCTAAAATTTTTGGAAAGAACTACATGTATACAGGGTATTCATAAAGTTACTGTAAACTTTTCTAATCATATTTTTTAGATTTCAGATTCTAACCCAATATGGTTTTAAAAACTGAAGCACATGTATTTCTCTTCAAACATCTATTTAGAGAAGTTGGTAGATACACAGATTTGGTACCACAGTGATTCGCTGATAAATTTTTAGATACACCTGTTCCACATCACAATGCAGTTTGTAAGATTGTTGATTTGAAGAAACAGGATCAGTGGACAATGCCAAATGTTGTGGAAGGCCAGCAAAGATATCAAAGGAGAAACTGTTGGATATTTCTGACAGTATGCAGCAGAGTCCAAGGAAAATTTAGTACAGCAGCAAGGATATTGGTCTTGGAACTGCCCATATGTTAACTCAGTCTGTTTTAAGTGAGCAATTGTTTGCGATGTTCAGAAACAAATGAAGAAGCCTGTATTGATGCTAACAGGAGTCACTTTCAACAATGTTTTTAATTTTCAGTCATATTCCCTTCCTATATTCTACATTGAAACATATCTGTTAATAAAATATAACTGCATAGGGACTTTTCGAAAAGCAAGTATGTGTGTGTGTGTGCACATACACACAAACACACATGTAATTCCAGTTTTTATCATTGAATCTTTGAATACCATGAAACTTTTATCTATGCATATGCTTGCCATATCTTTAACAACATCTGAAAAATGTAACATTTACACCATGCATGATGAAAAAAATTAACTGATTTTAAATTCAAATGTTATGTTTTTAATATAACTACCATGGCAAGAATCTCAAATTTGAAATTTATGATTGATATTTGTTTTGAGAATTACAACTACGAGATTTTCAATAAATATATTTTATTAAACAAATATCTGTGACAGATGATTTATTGCAAAACAATAGTATCAGTGAATGAAATAAGTCTATTGAACTTTCATTGATATATATTTCATACGTAGATTCAATATTCAGACATGTTAAGAATAAATATATAACCCTGTAATTTTAGAACCTAACCAGAAGCTATTTATACCTTGATGGGAAACAGAAACTCAAAATGAGACACACTAAAGGAAGCGCTAGTGACATCAGCAAACAACATTGTCCCAAAGGAAATCAGAGGCAGAAGAAAAGAAATGAGTGAATGACTGAAGAGATTCTTGACATGATACAAAGAAGACAGAAAACTATGCCAAGACATGGAGCAGTATACATGAAACTACACAAGAGAAATAAGGAGCAAATGCAGACAGGCTAAAGAGGAATGGCTTAACAACAAATGTGCAGAAGTAGAGAGACTGAGCAAGACTAATAAAGAAGACATACATAAAGAAATAAGGGGGCTAACAGGATAAAGAACATGCTCCTCAACAGGATGTATAAAATCCAAGGATGGAATAATTAAACAAAGAGGAAATACTCCAGCAATGGGAAGAATATATAAAAGATCTCTTCCATGACAAGAGAGCAACTGATAATACACAAAGATGCTGACAGACCAGAAAAATTAAAATCCGAAGTGAAAGCTACAATGGCCAAACTGAATTGTCTAAGGCTGTCAGCATCTCTCTTTCAATACCGTCTGACGATTAGACGGCATTGAAACAAGACAATTACAAAATAATAAATACAATCTACAACAGTGGTTGGTTATTGGATTTTATGGCATGTCAACTCCTATTTGGGTCATTTTATATGGAAACTTTATTTATGTATACAAGGTAGTTATTCTGTATAAAAGTTTGGGAGGCTGTTGGGTTTTATAATCCCTTATTTTTTTTAAATGCTTTATCTTGTGATTGTTTCTGAATGTATGCATGTGCATATATATGTATATACATATGTATACACTTACATATACATATATTTTCAAATATTATATTTTGTTGAGGATCTTGATTTCTTTGTGAAAGTTGTATATTTCATCTGTGTCTGTATTTTTTAAAATTTCTTTTAAGCTTTTTCCATTGAAATATTTTTGTCTTATTTTAGTTATGGTTTTACATTCCAGTAGGATATGTTTTATTGTAATTAGGCTTCCGCAACTGCATTTTGGTGGATTTGGCTTTTTTTTTTAATATATAAATGTGAGTTAAGTATGTGTGTCCAATATGCATTCTAGTTATGATGACTTCAAAGATTTTTTTCCCCATTTTAGGTTTGATTCGAAAGTTTATTTCCAGTTTGGTTTTTTCCATGATTCTTGCCATTTATCGTTTATATATTTGTTTATTTTTGGTTTAAAGTCTGGATAGGGAATTTGAAGATTTTCATCTATTATCCTATAAGAGTGGTGTAAGACCAGACAGTTTAAGAAGGCAGGTAAAACGAATGCTAACTCCAGCAAACAATCAGTTTAATGAGCCACATAATGAAACACATCATCTGAATTCCAATGAACAGAGCGCGAAGCAGAATCAGGCCAGAAATAAGACAAGAACAGTATGGTTTTATCAAGAGCACTTGAACAAGGAACGCAATATTTATGCTTAGGATGCTATCAGAAAGGGCAATACAAATCAAAAAGGACGTTTACCCATGTTTTACAGACTATGCAAAGGCATTTGACAAAGTACACCACAAAAATTGTTAGAAATGCTCAGCAATCTCAACATATTTGGGAAAGACATTAGAGCAATCAAGAACCTCTAGTGGCAGCAAACCCCCTGCCTACGGACAGGAAATGAATTCAGCAGATATACAAAGATAAAAAGGGGCATAAGACAAGGATGTGTCTTTTCACCGAATCTATTCGACTTGTACAGCAAGATTATTATAGCGACCCTAGAAGTTATAACAGGATTCATCATCGGCAGCCACATTTTGAACATCTGAAGAAGGTAGCTGAAGTAAGTCAAAAGAAAGGACTACAAATATACTACAAGAAAACCAAATGCATGGTCATCAGCAAACAGAGGAACCCAAAATGCTAATTACAGGTAGGGGATACTAAAATCAAACAGGTACAAAAATTTTAATACTTGAGAAGTGTTCTAACAGAAGATGAAAAGTGCGACACAGAAATCCGAAGATGAATTGGCATGGTGAAGGAAGCATTCCAAAAGCTGAGTAGAGTATTGAGAGACACGAAAATTTCACTAGAAACAAAAGAAGAGAATACGGGATTGCCATGTGATGTCTGTTCTTCAATATATCTCCCCAAACATGAAGGAGAGAATTGGTGCAATTGACTGATGCTGTGGATATTATAGATCAAGCATGTGAGCAATGAGGTTTTGGAAAGGATGGAAATGAAAAAAAAAAAAAAATACTGAGCATCAAGAAAAGACAGCTAAAGTTCCTGGGATATGTAATGAGGAAGGAGAGCTTAGAGAATCTGATACACACAGGTCAGGTAGATGGAAAGAGAGACAGGGTAAAGCAGGAGGTAACATACTTGATGGGCCTGAGCAAGTGAATGGCAAAGCGGGGTTTGGGTGAGGTAACAGGAGAAAGTATGCTAAGAGCCACCAGGGATAGGGAGGCAGGGAGGGCCATGATCACTTACATCCTGAAGGAACATGGCATATAGAAGTCAAAAATCCCCTAACTTTTGGAAAAAATTTTCCATTAGTTACCCTAAAAATATAATGACTTCAAGATGGAGTCAGAGTACAAATGTGATTCCAAAACATGGGAAATTCTATTTCACAAAAATGTCAAATTAATTATATTTCAATTATATATATATATGTGTGTGTATATGATGTTTAAATATATAGTAATTATCAGATATATTTTTAGAAAGATTAACCATTATTTCTAATTTTTTCATTTTGTTACCTTTATTTTAAAAATACGAGACATTAAATACTATGAATAAAGTGCACAAATTACATGTGGAATCTCTAGAACTCCATATCATAGTTAATCAAAGTTGATGCAGATAGACAATAGCATATTACCATAGAAAAAAACCTGTGAATAAACAAAGGCTTTATTTCTTTTAATGAAACGATCTATTATAATTACTATTATTGGGAAAAATGGATTTTCCTTTTTTTTCTTTTACCCCCACTTTCATTGTTGTTGTTGATTGCATGCCTTCCAAAGATTTTCAAGGATTCATTCTTTCGAAAGATTTTTCTTCATTCTTTCCATTGATTTTCAAATAACTATTAACAGTACAAAAGTTTATCAGAAGAATATCAGAGAAGGAACTGACCAAATGTGAATAAAGAAAAGAAAAATCAATCAAAATCAGAACTGAGGCAGAAAATTCCTGAAAGATCATCAAGAACTAAAATTAAAAATAAAAACAGTTCTGACACATACTTTGCAAGGGTTGCCCTGAGAAATTTAGTGGTGATGGTTTTTGCTTTCTTGGCCTCAACAGATCTTAATTTCAACTGCAGCTCTTTTTGTTTGATTTCACGGATGTGTTGGCTGTAACAAAGAAAAATGAGAAAATATGAAAAGATGTGTTGCATGAAACAAAAAGGAAAAATGAAAAAGTATAAAAAATGCATTGCCTATGTCAATGAGGAATGAAAAAGCATTAACAGATATGTCACATGGAACAAAGAAGAATGAGAAAGTATGAAATGATGTGTTGCATGGGTTAAGGAGAAATGAAAAATTACAAAAAGACATGTTGCCTGTGACAAAAACGAAGTGAAAAAATATGGTGCCTGGAATGAAGAAGAATGAAAATACATGAAAAGATGTCGTGCCGTGGGACAAAGAAGAATGAAAATAAAAACATTTGAAAAGATGTCGTGCGTGGGACAAAGAAGAATGAAAATAAAAACATTTGAAAAGATGTCGTGCCTGGGACAAAGAAGAATAAAAAGATTTGAAAAGATGTCGTGCCTGGGACAAAGAAGAATAAAAAGATTTGAAAAGATGTCGTGCCTGGGACAAAGAAGAATAAAAAGATTTGAAAAGATGTCGTGCCTGGGACAAAGAAGAATAAAAAGATTTGAAAAGATGTCGTGCCTGGGACAAAGAAGAATAAAAAGATTTGAAAAGATGTCGTGCCTGGGACAAAGAAGAATAAAAAGATTTGAAAAGATGTCGTGCCTGGGACAAAGAAGAATAAAAAGATTTGAAAAGATACGTTACCCTGGAATAAAGAAAAATGAAAACATAAAAGGTTGCCTGCGATATGAGCCTGACTAGAAGTTCATGCAAAGATGCAATTTTCGGAAAATGGTTATAAAACAACAAAATCTGAAATAAAAACCTCGATACCTACACTGTGTAGAAAAGGGTAGGCTAAAAACTTTAACCTTGGTAGATAATCTACCTAGAGATGGTGACTTGATAAAAAGAAAAAAAAAAGAAAAGTGTTTCCAGTTTCCTAAACTGGTTGATGTTAGTAAGAGCATCCAGCTATAAAACTCACTCCAATATTTCATGATGGTTCAATTACATATGATAGGTAGACCATGTAAAACATGCATCTAGCTTATCAAAGATGATTTAAGGAAGTTGGGATTACAGTCAAGCCAAAAGCTTAGAAGCAACTTGATAAAAAATTATCCAAATGTTGGAGAATTTTTGTCTTTATTTTCAACTGAAATTAAAGCCAAAATACGACGTTTAGAACTTTAATTTAACAGCATATGTTTAGAAAATATATCCATTAAAAATAATATTTAAACAAATAAATTATATATATATTAATTTATTTGTTTAAATATTATTTTTAATGGATACTCATATTTGAGTAGATGTTGTGTTTTTTGTACTATTAGTATCTTTATTACATCTACTAGCCTGAATAATGGAGAAATCTTGTTGGGGTGCATATTTTGCTAACAAGATTTCTCAATTATTCAAGCCCGTAAATGGAAATAAATATACCGTTTAATTATAAAACAAAAAAAGAATAGCATCTTAAGTATGAGTATTCATTAAAAATAATGTTTACACAAATAAATTTTAAAATTATGTCAGATTTAACCATTTCATAACAGATTTCATAAGATTTTATTTGTGAGTGTGTGTACATCTGAGGAATGACCCTCTATCTAATCAATAGGAATGGATATACGGAAACCAAATAAAGAAAAAGTAAATAAAGAAAGATTGAGAATATGTAGGTTTAGAAGGAGAGGTGGAAACTACCTAAATGGGCGAAGGAAAGAAAATCGAGAGTGGAAGGGAGTGGATAGAAGTAGACACCAAGTCTGAAAAATGGTCTCTAGTGAAGACAGATAAGAGGAGGTGCGAAAATTAGCATACTAGTGGGATAAGATGGGAAGAACGGGGGGGGGGGGGGAGTAAATAAATATTAATAAAACAGGAAAGTTAGCAGGAGTGGTAGTAGGAAATAAGATAGGACGGCTAGTAACCAACGACACATATCGGAATGGAAGTTCAAGGAATTTAGATATAACATGGATATAATCTAGTCTTGCAACAAATAGAATGGAATTATCTTATCAACAATTGAGTAAAGAAAAGAAATAATAGCCTTAACTTAATCTAATTAAACGTAATTTTAGGCTTAACTTATCACAGATCTAGGAAAATAAAAATAAAATTTTGGCTTAGGAATTTGAATTATGATTTGATGTATAAATTTGCTGGTGACATTAGTCACGTGTTAATTTTGTTTGTATTAAACTTCTCCTCCCACTATATCCCGGCAAACGAAAACGGAAATACTTATTATAGTGGGCTATCCTATGTTGCCTCCCCCTCCGCCTGGCCTTGACTGAACTTTCATTGACATGAAACAAGTCGAATAGGGCCTTCCGTCTGATGAAGTCGGTGATTGTTGGCAACAACAATTATTGACTGAAATAAATTTATTACGGAAATATGACCGGTGTTTAAAGTTTTTCTTAAAAGAAAACAGAGAATATATATATATATATATATATATATATATACACACACATATATACACACACACAAGTTTTGTTAAAAACAACTGATAAGGTACTGCAGTTAAGTTTTTTTTTATTTAATTTTTCTTGTGTTTTTATATATTTTTTTTCTTTTCTGGAAATAAATTATGTAGAAATTGTCTGAGTGCTTTCTATGTCCGAGCACTTTCAGTTATACTTTTAGCCAGTATCAAGAGCAATTTTATTTTTACTTTTAACCAAATATATGAATTTTTATGTCGGTATCTAGAGTTATATCTTATTTCCCAAACATGGTCAGCACATTGTGGCCATGTTCATATTAATATTACTGATTGTCGGCTTTTTCTTTTTTGTTAATAATGCTTCCATTATTTTAACCATTTTTTATGAGTCTATTATATTTTTATTGTTAACGAGTATGTTTCAAATAGAGTTTGGTAGATCTCCATACGTATTTAAATGAGACCAAATTAAGTTAGGAACAAAGAGACTAGATCCAAATTATTATTCCAAGAAGATTTCTTTGAAATTTCTAATCATTTGCTTTTATGTAATTTTCATGGTTTGGTTTGGTTTGCCAGTCTTATTTTGAGGATCCTAAAATTTGATCCCAAATCCACATTCTTGCCATGATTTTTATTATGCATTGTTCCACAGCGTGCAATGGGGTAAAATGTCACTATTTTCTAGTTTTAATTTTGCACATGTGCATGGTTTGTTTTTGTCAACTGCACAGTATAGGAGGGTCAGACAGGCACTATCTGTGAGAAAAAAGCACCGTAACACAATTCACTCCACCAGAAATTTGGAAATGGCATACTATACTGATCAGCATTCATGCCAAAAACTCCAATATGAACATTTCAGAGTGTTTGGGTGTCAATTTGAAGACATTGCAGAAGATTTAAAGAGTTAGATGAGTCTAATGGTGATTATGAAAGTGCTTGGAATGATCACTGATGATGGTAATGTTATGCCTCCATTCATCTTCCCACAGGGCCTCGCACTCAACACAGAGGCCTACATCAAGTGCGTTGAGGAGATAGTGCTGGGTCAAGAGGATGACTGCTGGAAGAGCCTATGTCTAGCAACAGGACTTTGTACCATGTTACCCAAGCAGGAGAATTCAGTCATGTGTGTCAGACAATTTTTACAGACACATCATACCTCACATCTGGCCACCTAACTTGTGTGAGAATATATATATAAAGAATACCTAGAGAGCCAGACAACCTACCTAGGTTTCACCTAAACGGATCATCAGGGACCAGCATTCCCTTACGATCCGTTTAGGTGAAACCCTAAGTAGGTTGACTGGATCTCTAGGTATTCTTTATTTATTCCGCTCTACCTAAGTATTCAGCACTTTTTTGTTAGTTGATTGCTCGTGTCAGGGTTTTATCTTTGGGTTACGTGCTGACTCGGTCCGAGCTCTTTTGACTGATGTTCATGTGCTTAGCTCTTTCTTTTTTAAAACCATTTTTTTCCTTCTTTGTAGATACGTGGAAGGTTTTTTGACATGAGTATAGTTATTATATATATATATATACACATACACACACAAGTTTCATTAAAAACAACTGATAAGGTACTGCATTGAAGTTTTTTTTTTTCATTTAATTTTTTGCTAATTATTTTGTGTGTGGCATAGTTGAGCAAGAGACCAACAAAACTACTTGTAACACCAAAGATGAACTGAGGGCAAGGATTATGGCAGCATTTACCAATTTAAAGAAGGAGACCGCCCAGAAGAGTTGCAGGAGATCCAAATTCATCTGAAGGCTGTAGCCGAAGCCAATTGCAGTTTTCTTGAATAAATTTACTCCTTAGTATTTTAAGATTGTTTGTGCACTTTTCGTAAACATATCTGCTAAAATGTCAGTGTCATTTGTTTTTAAAACCTTACAAAAAATGTCAAAAGAATAAGTACCTATTTTTTGAGGAGATAAACTTCCTATGTCACTAAATTTAAAGCCAGAAAATATTTTTAGATTCTAAGAGTTTTGAGATAATAATGGTTTAGTAATACAAGTTTTACTAATTAACCCATAGCTGGGAGGGAGAAGTGGTAGATTTATACCTTTCCCAACAGTATTTTTGTATAAGTATATATAACAAATCCAACGGGAATAGAAACTCAGATTCCTGATTAACAATTCCTAGCCGTTATACATTACATCAGCACATTAATGCTTATAACACCCAGTATTCCCAAGCGGTCACTCATTTAGGTACTGACCAGGTTCAACATTGTTTAACTTTGGTTATTGTATGGGAATCAGTGTTTCAATGTGGCTATAAGCCATCCATACGTTAGAAAGGTTTCCCCCGAGATAAAGCTGATGCTGGCACTGAGCGGTGAATAAACTTATAGAAGAAACAGAATTGATCAGGATGGAAAAAAAAAAAAAAAATGGAAAATAAAAGAATCAATGAAAAATTTTAAAAAAGAATGTGCTTAAGTAATTACAAGTCATGGCCCAACTACATCTTAATCAAATATTGCCCTAAGTCATAGTTCAAACTGAAATTGCATGTTTTTCTTTTCCATACCACAAAAAGTAGGTAAGTTCAAAAGACCAGAGTTGGTCAAACAAATTGGTTTAAGTCAAGACAAACTCCAGATTCATTTTAATAGTAGACGTTTAGTAACAATCAACAATATCAATTGCAAATCCCCAAATAAATGAAAAAAAAAAGAAGAAATGATTTTACTGTCCTTTCACAAGGTCTTTATGTAACCAATGGAAATTATGCAATAAATCAATTTGTACTGAGTTGACATGAGTGATTTCAAATGCAAATGATTTAGACGCTACCTCAAAAATATTGCTGATGATGGTTTGTACATTTTAGTCCAATTTGAAAGCAATCCTAAAATTCAAAAAAGTCTTTGAAGTATCCAAAAAGGACAGACACACACAACTGGTGGAGTTAGTTTTGCAGATCTGAATCAACCCACAAAGAAAAAAGCCAGTGATGTTTTTTTTTAATATAAAAATCTCATTTTTATTTATGTTTTTACAGCTAAATTTTTCTCAGCATGTACAATCGCTAAAAAATAGACGCAAGACAGAAAGTGACGAGGAAAGTTTAAGTGTTACGTAGCTTTATGAGTAAGAAAGGTGAATGAGTAAGGACATCTCTTTTAAGCTGTGTCATGAATTTTTGTTGTTTCTTACTAGTTTTGTCTGTCTAGAGACTTTACTTAAATGTTCTTCAAAAGGAGCAGGAATGCAGTGATTGTTTGTATCCACTTTTGTGTATTGACACCATTATTAGCTTATGAACTTTTTGCTTTTGTTTTGCCTTGCATATATTGTTTGCTCAATATTATTTTCGCCCTGTTTTCTTTCTCTTGTTATCATTTATTGCAAACTTTGTCAATTTTTGTTAGATTAAATGTCATTGGCAGAAATACCTATCACCTAAACAATCATGACTCCCAACCAACTGTTTATTTTTTATAGCAGTAACTTGTCTTTTTTCAATCCTCTCAACACATACAAAAAACAAATCAATGCACACCAAAAATAACATGAGAAAAAGAAGAGAATCAGCTGACAGCAACACTTAAAAACAATGTAACCCTTTGCTTAGAGAACACAGCAATAGTTACTGTTCTAGAACAAGATAAACTCCTAAACAAAAGAATGCATTTCCAAATGCAGGCACAAAAACAAATTCCTTCTGTGCTATCTAAAACAGGATCAAAAAAGCACTAAATAAAACCTCATTTCCTAATTCTAATAAACTTTATTTCAAATCTCAAAAATATAGAAACAAAGAAAAATACACAAAAGTAACACATCACTCAATAAACCCCAGGCCTAACTAATAAAACAACATTTTGGCAAAATTCAACTTCATTCATCAACAGTCTCCTTCTAGGGTAATACACTGATTCCAACAGTTCTCTAACAATTTGATGCTTTTTTTGTACAATTTGTCTTTGGCCTCAAAATACGACACAGTTTCTGATATCACTTCATGAGAGCCAAATATCTTTCCCTGGAGCATTCTTTTGAGGTCTACAAACTGCCAATAGTTGCTGGGGGCCAGATCTGGAGAATATGGTGGATGCAGAAGCAATTCGAAGTGCAATTCATGTAGTTTTGCCATCATTGTGATTGACTTGTGACAGTGCATTGTCTTGGTGAAAGATCACTTTTTTTCTTCTTCATTTGTTACTGTTTTTTGGCAATTTCTTCCTTCAAACGCACCAATAATGCTATATATTATTCACTATTAATAGTTCTTCCTTCCTCAAGGTAATCAACGAACAAAATACCTTGCGCATCCCAAAATACAAAGGCCAAAACCTTGCCTGCTGAGTATTGCATCTTTGGTCGCTTTGGATGGCTTTCACCTGCTGCTGTCCATTCAACTGACTGCCAATTTAACTCTGGAGTGAAGTGTTGGATCCATGTTTCGTCCATTGTCACATATTTACACAAAAACTCCTTGTTGCTTTGAAACAGTTGCAATCTCACACAACTTCAATTTATGATTGGCCAAAATGAGTTTTTGGTGTTTTCCAAGACAATTGCTGGTTTTAGGCGACCTGAGAATTTAGCATCATTTGTGTCTGTATGACCGCATTTAAAGTCAGCATACCACCTCTTAACTGTTGTTTCCAACAAAGCAAAATCTGAATAACACTCATCAAGCCATTGCTTTGCTTGAACAGTGTTTTTCTTATTAGAAAGCAATGCTTTATCAACACACAAAATTCAGATTTTTCCATTGTTTTGAAAATTTGCTATAGTAGCTTCACTTAAATAACTAATTTGTAAACTAATAATTTGATTGGGCCTAAATTTTGTCACATGCCATTTGAAGGTTAGTATTTCATAAAAATCATATGGATTTTTTTTATTAGTCATGTCATCTATGTCAGGCCTGGGACTTATTGAGTGATGTGTTAAAATATACAAAACAGATATATGATTAAAACTGTCTATAAGAAATCTAGGGTCTATGACCATAAATAACCCACAGCATTGAACCCAAACAAAATCAACTTGGACAAGTCATTTTTCTCTTTCCAATACCCCTTAATCCCCTAGTCAGTCAGTTAAGTGCCACACATGATACACGCTTGGGCGATCATGTTTCGAAAGACTGGGCAGAAGATTATCCCGCAGTAGGTTGACATTGCTTTCTGCGGTAGACTGGTTGCCGACCAAGGCTATAGAACCCAGTCTGTCCTGCTATTTAACCCATAACTGGAAGGAAGAGATGGATTAATACCTTTTCCAAGGGTATTTGCGCGTAAGTGAATACAATGAATCCCCTAGTAACCAATTAAAAAAGCAGTGGCACTTGGTTGAAAAGAAATAAAAATAGATATCTGTTAATGCTATTTTTGTAGATACAAAATTTAATTATTGAAATCAAAGTATGTAGTTTGATATTACAAGACATTCTAAAAGTGAAAGTAAATGGTTTTGCTCCCACCCTTTGGGCCTCAAACGTGGAATAAAATAAAGCATGTAATATCTGATAAAAAAAAACACGCACACAAATGTAGGAAAAAAAACTATGAATAGAAAACAAAGAGCTAGAGACAAATGATAGTGAGCCCCAATAAACATTCATGCCGTTTACACCGAGAAGGTTTGTGGGACCCGATATAAAGAGCCTCCAGCACTTTCAAATGAAATATAGAGTGTGACCGGGACAAAACAGTGAACCAGTCAACACTAAAGTTAGCAGCACACTTTCTGTTGTTTAACAGGTACTCGCATATGGCGGAACCGTAAGTATCTGGGATAAGCTCATTCAAAGTCAAGGTGTGATTCCTGATCTTAGTGGGAATGTGTCGTTTAATTCTCATATCTAGGTGCTGAAGAATTCAATATATTTATCTACTTTTGATTTACTTCAGCAAGGAAATGTCATTCAACTTTTTATATTTATTCCCCATATATGGAAAAAAAAAAAAAAAAGCTATAATTGTACTTGGCTTACCTCATTTTCATTTCTTCATTTTTTTTCGCCCTCCAAGCTTTCAGTTCCTCCTTATACTGGCGCAAGCAGGAAATTTCTGCTTTTTTCTGTGACAACTCCTTTTCTCGTTCATTGAGATATTTTTCTTCCAAGTTGAAATTTGCCTTTTTCTACATCAGCAGAAACATAAGAATACCTGAAACAAGATTAACATACAGTGATTTAGGGATTTTTAATGCTCTACAAAACAAAAAAGTGTTGACCAATTCCACAAGAGATAGTTTATGGTCAAAATGCAAACAGTTTTTTTTCCTGAACAGAAGTGTATCCTTATTATTACAGAAAGCCATGAGCTAATCAATCTGTGCAATATTGCTCAAAAAACATTCTTAAAGAGCCTACCATGAAGAAGAAAGGCTCCAAACTTGATAAAAACAGTTTTATTATCAAAATGTCTATGTTATTATTAAGAGAAATGATCAAAATATTTTTTGATTATTATAATTCATTCTACCACGTTCAAAGTTTTAGTTACAAATCTTTTTTTTCTTGCATCAGCAGGTGTGTTAATGATTGCTATTGAGGTTTTTAGCATTTTTTGGGGCATTGTTTTGGAAAATTCTTACAAAAATCAAATAATTGTCAGACTTTAATTAAATCATCAGAACTTATTCACAATTTATTTTTTGAATATATTTTTTTCTTTTAGAAAATCTTGGTAAAAATATTTTTCACATTTGTTAATCTTAATTTAATGAAATTCCAAGAAATAAAAACTTCAACCTTTTCATATTTATATTAGTTAAAAGTAGAAGTCCTTGGAGAATTTAAATCCTCAATTTATTTTTGCCAAACACCATTTATCAAAATCTGCTCTAAATTATAAAATAAAAAAAATGCAATAAAACTTAATTATTTAATCAGAAAAGCTTTAATTGCTTTTATAAATAAGATATATTAAAAACACTATCGTCTGAAGAAAAAAATTGTTTTGATGAGTAATAAACTATAAGAATTGTTTTCATTTTTTTTATTTTAATTAGAAAAATTCATTAAATTAAAATTCTGTATTTTAGTTTTTTAGTTAATATTATTACTAAGTGAAAACCATTAATGGAAAAAAAAACATTTCTAAAATTCAAAACATTAGATGACAGAATTTTTTCCTAAATTTTTAAGATTGCTGAGTACTTAAAAATCATGTAAAATTCAATCAAACAAAATCTCTGAAAAATGACAGTAGATCCGTCATCAGGTTGTCAACATATCAAGATAGCAACTGTTAGGTTAAAAAATGCATTTCTGCAATAATTTAAAGTCAATATTGGGTTGTCCAGAACGTTCGTGCCAATTTTTTAAGGGAAATTAAAACACAAAACAAAATTATGCCATTAAATATTTATTCAACTAAATATGAACCATTTTGTTGCACAAATTTTCTCCATATTTTAACTTTAAAATTTTGTCTTCCAAGAATTCCCGTGATTTCTCGGCCGAGAATTTATTAAGACGTTTTTTTTTTTACGTCATATAAAGAATTAAAATTTTTACCATTGAAATTATTTTGCAAGGAACTGAATAAATGAAAAACCAAAGGAGCAAAATTTGGTGAATATGGTAAGTAGGTTAATACATCCCAGTTAAACTTGGACAATTTTGCCAGGTTGCCAAAGAAATGTGAAGTCTGGCATTATCCTGATGGAAAAACAACACCTTACCTATTCACCAATTCTGAGTGTTCTTTTGGTTTTGTTTTTCATTGTTCCTTTAGTTTGTCCAATAGCAAGCAGAATTTTACAGAATCAATTGACTAGTTACTTGGCAGATTGTCATAGTAGAGGATTCCTTTCCAATCCCATCAGATGCATAGCATGACTTTCTTAAGATGGAGACCTGCTTTTGATTTTGAGTTTTGTTTAATGGCATATCAACCTCTATGGGTTATTTAATGCCAAAAAGGTGGGGTTTTAAGGTATTTTTTTTAATGTTCAGTTATAATGAAAAGGTTGATTCAATCAGATTTTAATGAATTTTTTTGTTTTTATTCTTCTTTATTTTAGAAAACTATATATATATATATATATATATATATATATATATATATATATATTGTCATCCGCAGACAGATCTGTTTCGTCATATCACAGCTCATCAGTACGGTTACACTCCGATTGCTTTTTTTACCCAGGATTGAAACCCGACCGAAATATGCAAATAAATACAAGTAACAAGAATGAACTGAGTTGACACTGCTTCACTATTGTCTCTTTCCATGAGTGTGACATGAATGATATATATATATATATATATATATATATATATATAAACACACATACATGCACACACACACAAGTAAATACACAACAATCTTTATTATGAGAGATAATATAATATAATAATAGTTTTTTTTTTTTAAACTTAGTCATGTGTTGTCTTTGGGAATTTCAATATGATGTAATCATTAGAAAACTTGTCTTGTTAGATTAATATTAACTGAATATTGGAGTTCAATCCTCACTAGATTAACCTATAATTTTTGGCCTTTTGCCATATCTAAGCTATGCTTAAAAAATCACTATGTATGTTGGTTTAGGAAAAGAGATGTTTGACAAAATATGAAGCACAGTTTAGTAAGATTTAAGAGTGGTAATCACAAGAAATTTTCATCTAAGTTACTCTGTACAAATATGTGTGGCAAACATTAGAGCAAATTAAGTTCAATCACAACTTCGATCTAAAGATTAAAAACAATTAAAAAAAGTATAATCTTTTTTCAATTTAAATCAAAAATTATCAGTGCCCTTTGTCCTCCATGCGCATATACAGCAGAGGCAAAGTAAACATCACTTTAGTTTGATGAAACTGTAAGGGATAAAAAGTGTCACATGAAAACTTTTCCCCCTAAAATTACTTGATTTACTAGCAATATAATCCGGCATTGCTCGGGTGTAATGAAAGCTTTAAAACTAATCCATGGTCCTGGAGCTCAGACTCTTTGGACATTGGCACGAAAGACTAAAAAGCAATAGTTGTTTCCAGTTAAAGCGAAACCGTAGACTGAAAGAAAAATGAATAGATGTAAGTCAAATTTTGATTTCCTGCTATTGGTATCAAATAAGTTTTTTTTGTCGTAAACTGAATTTTGAAGGCTAAATAAATCCTCTGAGTAAATGGTATCATGGCTGAGACTAAGAACTACAATTATACCTACTTAGAGCCAAACCCGAAGCAAAAGCTAACATAAAAGTGCTGAAAAAAATACAGACATACAGGCTGATAAACAGACACACACACAAACATCTTGCCTTTTATATATATATATTATCGATTTTCAGCACTATTGTAAGAACTGCAACCTTGAAACTTCTGAATGTCATTTCTTATGTCTTTGTCTCTGAGTGTATCAAATTTGATTAAAATCGGACCACTCCTTCTATAACCCAATTTTTTCGATTTTCCATTTTATCGAGGGTACCTCAACACAAAACCTAGCTAAGAACACTCGCAGACACTTATAGTACAACCATGTAAATTTTCAAGAAATTTATTTACAAATGGAACTTTGTGTGTGTGTGTGTGTGTGTGTGTGTGTGTGTGTGTCCATTACCTATAGACTCTGAAACGGCTGAACCGATTTTCTTGAAAATTTACACATTTGTACTATATGCGTCTGCGAGTGTTCTTAGCTAGGTTTTGTGTTGAGGTACTCCCGATAAATATCGAAAATCAATAATCAAAAAAATCGGGTTATAGAAGGAGTGGTTCGATTTTAATCAAATTTGATACACTCATAGACAAAGACATAAGAAACGATATTCAGAAGTTTCAAGGTTGCAGTTCTTACAATATTGCAGAAAATTTGATATCGATACCAGGATATAAAAATTTGACTTACATCCATTCATTTTTCTTTCAGTCTACGGTTTCACATTAACTGGAAACAACTATTGCTTTTTAGTCTTTCGTGCCAACGCCCAAAGAGTCTGAGCTCCAGAACCATGGATTAGTTTTAAAGCTTTCATTACACCCGAGCAATGCCAGGCTATACTGCTAGTATACAATAATAATAAAATGCTCAATTTTCACTTTAGTGTTCCTAATGCAGTGTGTGTTGTGTAAACTTGCTTTATGACAGTCAGCCTGATGTTTCTGTCAGAGTGTGAACAAGTTCTTAGTAGCTGCTGGTTTATCTCTTCCTTCTATTGCATGTGTGTATGTGTGTAGAACAAACAGGTCCCCAAAATTGTTTTGAGCCTCAAGAAGCAGTATGATTCTATTTTTATATGCGTAAAGGAATCCAAAATACAATTTCATAGAGGAGTGTATTTTTTAAACACAAGGTTTTCATTAGTTAGAAAATAATTTCACACTAGCTCACAAAAACCTTTTCTCAAATTTGCAGGAGTGGTGAAGGGAGCTATTATTGTTATTTTCTAAATAGTCTAAAAATAACATGTGGTAGGTCTACAACTATGTCTGCAAAGGATTTTGTGGGTATTTGCTCTTGTAATGATTGTTTACCAAACACACCTTATAGGATTTTATTGATTGAAAAATACACAGAGGGTCTAATTCCTATAATGTTATGAGTTTACATTTTGTTACATTATGAGAGTGCTAATCACTAGAAGTTAAACTGTAGTGAGAACAGCCATGTTGCTGTCACCAGATCAGATCATAGAAGCTGCTGGGCTTGTAGGATTTTGTATCATATATACATGGCAATTGCAGCTAAATCAGCTAAATGCTGAAAAAGATGTTTAAAAATGTAAATACAGTAGCAAAAAAGTAAGCAAATATCTATATCAAACTTATCCCAATCAGGGTTCAAATTAAATCATTATCCCAAGTCTCATAAACCATTAAGGTCATAGGTATACTACACATCATAGCAGCAGGTGTGTGTAGAGAAAGATAACCTGACGGATACCATCTCTTCAAATCGTTTCCTGAATTTGGAGTTGTTTACTTAGATTGGTTGCCACACAAGACTAGAGAGTCTAGTCTACCCTGGTATTTCACCCATAGCTGAAAAAAGGTACAGATTTTATATCTTTCTGACAAGTATGGGCAAAACTGAATGCAATAGATAGTTCGGAATGTGAACTCAGTTTTCTAATTTCTCTTTCTGTGCCAGTATCCATTAAACAAACTGCAGTCCTTAAATCAACTTACTGTCCTGTTAAAATTATGCCTCCTCCTCCTCCTCCACAAATATTCCTGAGGACTTCCTGGACCCTTGAGTTCATAGCAGGAATTGTTACCGTCTACATTGAAAATCATTGGTACAAATAAAATTTGGGGCATATTCTGTTACTGGAGTTATGATTGAACTTCTCTTAACGGTTTGCATGTTGGAAACATGCTGCAATAACTCTGCTCCATTTACCAGTGCAATTTTAATATAGTGGATGTTAGTCTGTACAAATATCTAAAAAGTGGTGCCATGAAAGCAAAGGTTAAGAATCACTGCTTCATGGGGTAAGATAATGAGAGTTGTTGCTATAAAATATTGGTTCTCAACCAGGGTCCATGAGAATATTTTGAATGGCTGGTATTATTGTTGAATGGAATTTCTACAATGATTTATGCCATATTAAAATAATAAAAGTAAAAATATTCATGTACTTTATTTTTTTTATCGCAATGAAGTAGAAGAAAAAACTTGATAATTTGCAGTGTCATAAATTTAAGGTTACCAATGCTTTCCCTACAATAAAACCTCAGATCAGCCGGTTGGACGATTTTTAAAAAATTAGGATTTCTTCTTCGCATCTTTCTTTTGACTTTCATTCACTATCTGCTTGATCCCTAAGCTTTATTTCCTTTATATTTACTTTTGACTAGCTACTCACCCATTGGTCAGTGTAAAGAACAAACAGAAGGGTCCAAGTGGATCCCAGTTGAAAACCATTGGTCTAATGGCTATGGGGATCCACTAAAAAAGAAGTGCTTGAGATCCACTGCTATAAAAGAACGTTTAGCAAGCTTAGTGGTTGCAATAGAAAAGGAAGCGTGATTGTAAATCATGAATCTAAATAGTGTGTGCATGTCCACATGATATAGAGATTGGTTGTCGAGCAGATGACATAGCAAATTTGCCTGACAGACCATCAGCTAATGTAGTGAGGAGAATCCTCACATGTACTCCATTAGAGTGGTCGAAAGTCTGTCAGTTAAGTGCCATACATGATACACATTTGGGTGATCATGTCTCTTTCGAGACATGACTGACTGAGCAGAAGATTATCCCGCAGTAGGTTGCGATTGCTTTCTGCAGTAGACTGGTTGCCAGCCAAGGCTATAGAACCCAATCTGTCCTATTATTTAACCCATAACTGCAGGGAAGAGACGGATTAATACCGGATTATTAGTGCGTAAATGAATGCAAGGAATTCAACTGGAATTCAAACTCGGCTCCCCGGTTTGTTGTTCCAAGTTGATATCCATGCACCACAATGCATGTGTGTACATCATGTAATTGCATAGTGAGAGATAGAGAGAGTGGAGCTTATATTACACAAGTCCGATTCGTGTGAGAGAAGGTCTCAGCAATTTGTCAAACATTTATGAGTGAAGAATAAAAGTTCAACTTACTCTGCTTCATTCAGCATTTCATTGATCTGATCCTTCAAAGACATTTCTTGTTCCAGTTCATCTGCGATCCGTTTTTGATGAGCTTTCAACCTGTTCACAACAGTTCTGAAAGAGAAAAACCTTGAAATGCTTAGGTATTAACATACAATTTACATCTTGTTTCATGTATGCAATATGAGACGAAAGGTTGAGCAATTTAAAAATGACTTCTGCCATGAAGTGGCACCCTTATACCTCATTTTTACTGCCTCCTTCAGAGTAATTCTGATAGCCGTAGCTTGTTCCATATTGAAGAAACCTATTGATACACATATATTGTTGCTCGTTCAAACACACAAGTTTAAATGAGATACAAAGACATAGCTACTATTTCTAATTCTGAATTGTGTATTATCTCCAAAATTGCAAATAAGAAATTCTATACTTATCATGTAAAAGTGAAAAAAAAATCTACAGGTAAAAACGATTTAGTATAACTTAAATATGTGAAGAGTGGAGACTACAAATAGTTTCCCCCTTGACAAAAACATAAATCTTTTTTATCAAGTATCACACTGTTGGGATGAAAAAACAAGCATAGTAATTCTGTATTCCATAAAAAGTGTTCAAGCATGTTATAATATTGCGCTCAACAGTAACAATCAAGTCCCGAGATCGAGCATGTCAATTTTGGGCTCAATAGTAAAGATCACATCCAAAGATCAAGCATTGTTCATTCTATCTGGCTTTGTTCATATAAAGCATATGAATTTTGATGGCAAAGTTGATTTGTTTCCCAGTAAAATGGAATTAAATAAAATCAATGGCAATTAATTAGAATCCTGTCCATAAATATGTGAGAAAGACATTTTTAATCAGTTGACTATATGGCTGACATATTTTTGCATTAACATTTTATTTAACAGTCAGTCAGTTAAGTGCCATACGTGATACACGCTTGGGCGATCATACCTCGAAAGAGACATGACTGACTGGGCAGAAGATTATCCTGCAGTAGGTTGCCATTGCTTTCTGCGGTAGACTGGTTGCCGACCAAGGCTATAGAACCCAATCTGTCCTGCTATTTAACCCATAACTGGAAGGAAGAGACGGATTAATACCTTTCCCATGGGTATTTGCACATAAGTGAATACAATGGATTCAACTGGAATTTGGTAGTCTAATTTAAATATATGAAGAGCGGAGACTATAAATCGTCTCCTTTTGCACAAAAACATGGAGGCTCTCCATATTCAGTTTCTGTGACCACTTAATTATCAACACTACGATATACAACTTTGCAACAAAAAAGTGAGATAGAAAAACCTGAGAAAGTAGACCATATTTGGACAGAGAAGACATGCACAATCATTTATGGGACCATGCCCAAATAACAGATGAGGAACATTCCTTGGGAATTCAATTGAATAAGCTAGCATCTTTCAGTTTGTCAGCCAGGTTTTGGCAAGGAACTATTGAATTAACAATACCAATGATTTTTCCAAGAGACAAATCATACTATTTAACCCTATAACTATTTAGAACTGGGGAGAAGAAATGGATTCATACTTATCAAGAGTATTTGCATGTAAGTGAATGTAATGAACCTGACTGGAATTTGAACCTAGCTCTCTGATTTCACATTCCAAGCTGTTATCCATTACACCATCCATACTTCCTTATTTCAGACAAGCATCTTCATCTTGGTTGTTATATTCACAATAGTTCAGCTCTTGCACTCTTCAGGTGCCTGTCTAATTTGTATCCTCCTGGAAATTACCAACCAAACCCTTTATTCAATCAACTGAGATGAATTGTTCTCATTTTGGCTGTTATCATAATATTTCAACCATTGTACTCTCTGGTCTTGTTCGAGTACCTAATGTAATTTGGTAATCTTTCAGGAATTATAAATAAAAGATTCAACCCACAGGGATGGGAGTTGATGGTTCTCAATTTGAAATTTACAAAGGTTACCAACACTGAGAGACATCTAAAGATGACAAATAAGTATTACAGCCATAAGGAGGATCAGTCAGTTAAGTGCCATACGTGATACACGCTTGGGCGATCATGTCTCGAAAGAGACATGACTGACTGGGCAGAAGATTATCCCGCAGTAGATTGCCATTGCTTTCTGCGGTAGACTGGTTGCCGACCAAGGCCATATAACCCAATCTGTCCTGTTATTTAACCCATAACTGGAGGGAAGAGACGGATTAATACCTTTTCTTTTTAATCATATCACCCCAAGCAAGTCGATAACACCACTGATGTGCAGGGGGCTACGTAAGAGTAAAAAGATTGGAAAAAGAGAAAGCCGGAAACCACATCCTAACCAGGGAACAAGGGATGAGCCTCTTCACCTGTTCAATAGACGTGGGTGGAGTGTGAACCGGGCGATAGTTTAGTCTATCTACTCCAATTGAAAAAAAATAAAGAAAAGATTGAAAAGACTGGAAAAGAGAAAACCGGAAACCGCATCCTAAACAGGAAACAAGGAATGAGCCTCTTCACCTGTTCAATAGACGTGGGTGGAGTGTGAACCGGGTGATAGTTTAGTCTATCTACTTTCCCAAAGGTATTTGCGCGTAAGTGAATGCAATGAATTCGGCTGGAATTCGAACTTGGCTCCGACTTCTCGTTCCGAGCCGATATCCAATGCACCACAACGCACATAAGGAGGATACCAGTCCAAAAATTTAATGTATAATGATCATTTCTCATCTCAAAAATTTATGACAATTTCTAAAAATAATAATAGTAAAAACATCTTTTCACTCATCTATTAACTTTGATGTTAGAAAAAAAAATGCAAGAAAGAAAGTGTACTAATGGGCTTACATATTGCTCTCTCTTTCAGCTTCCTGGAGTTCCTTAATAACCTTTTCCTCTTCAGCCTGCAGATCCTCAATAGTATCTTCGCATTTTCTCAACTCTTCACTGGAAGTTTAAAAACATATAATAGATAAATAAATAAAAATTAGAAATAAAAATAGTTTGTTTTGTTTTACAGCATAGCAACATTTTTTTTATCTTACTTTCAGTCTTTCATTTTTATAAACTATAGAAAGGCACCAGGGTCAAAATGATACACAGGAGTCAGATTTGAACCAGGGTCAAAATGGTACACAGGAGTCAGATTTGAACCAGGGTCAAAATGGTACACAGGAGTCAGATTTGAACCAGGGTCAAAATGGTACACAGGAGTCAGATTTGAACCAGGGTCAAAATGGTACACAGGAGTCAGATTTGAACCAGGGTCAAAATGGTACACAGGAGTCAGATTTGAACCAGGGTCAAAAGCGTACACAGGAGTCAGATTTGAACCAGGGTCAAAAGCGTACACAGGAGTCAGATTTGAACCAGGGTCAAAAGCGTACACAGGAGTCAGATTTGAACCAGGGTCAAAAGCGTACACAGGAGTCAGATTTGAACCAGGGTCAAAAGCGTACACAGGAGTCAGATTTGAACCAGGGTCAAAAGCGTACACAGGAGTCAGATTTGAACCAGGGTCAAAAGCGTACACAGGAGTCAGATTTGAACCAGGGTCAAAAGCGTACACAGGAGTCAGATTTGAACCAGGGTCAAAAGCGTACACAGGAGTCAGATTTGAACCAGGGTCAAAAGCGTACACAGGAGTCAGATTTGAACCAGGGTCAAAAGCGTACACAGGAGTCAGATTTGAACCAGGGTCAAAAGCGTACACAGGAGTCAGATTTGAACCAGGGTCAAAAGCGTACACAGGAGTCAGATTTGAACCAGGGTCAAAAGCGTACACAGGAGTCAGATTTGAACCAGGGTCAAAAGCGTACACAGGAGTCAGATTTGAACCAGGGTCAAAAGCGTACACAGGAGTCAGATTTGAACCAGGGTCAAAAGCGTACACAGGAGTCAGATTTGAACCAGGGTCAAAAGCGTACACAGGAGTCAGATTTGAACCAGGGTCAAAAGCGTACACAGGAGTCAGATTTGAACCAGGGTCAAAAGCGTACACAGGAGTCAGATTTGAACCAGGGTCAAAAGCGTACACAGGAGTCAGATTTGAACCAGGGTCAAAAGCGTACACAGGAGTCAGATTTGAACCAGGGTCAAAAGCGTACACATGAGTCAGATTTGAGCCAGTGTCAAAAGTGTACACATGAGCCAGATTTGCACCAGGGTCAAAATGGTAGGCATGTGTGAGATTGGTGCCAAAGTTAAAAAGGATTGATCTGGGAGATTTTAGCTTATATAAGAATTTTTTTTTCAAAGAGAACATTTAATCACTCACCGTTTCTCACAGACAAGTTTTTCAGCTTTCTCTAATTTCATATCCAAAGTATTAAGATAGTGCCGAAGTTCATACATATGTAACCGTTCCTGCCTGGTTATCTTTTCCTGGACAACAGAGGGTTTCACCAAAGTGCTTGACCTACCCAGTGAAAGAAATAAACATCATCAATTAGAAGAATCCATGTATCAATGGACATGCATTAGATATTGAGGAAATATCTTCAGCATGTAAAGATAATAAAATTCATAAAAACGACATATTTATTAAGTCTATGTTGGCACAAAGCTATCATAGGGGAGAACTGAACTTTCTAAAATAGTTAATGATCTGGCAAACAAGCTTTATAGGCTCCAGTTTTTTTTTATACTATATTTTAAAATCTAATGCTCAAGAGCCACTCAAGGCAGTGGGTTAAAGTCAAAATGATAATGGTTAATGAGGTGTGTGATACTGATGAAAGAGAAGGTGGAGAGTGAGTGGCCAATGTTAAATGTAAATAAATGGCAGAACTACCCAACAAACAGAATTGACAAAGTTTGCAATAAACAAGGAAAGAACCAGACAAAAAGCAATATATGTAAGGCAAATTAACAGTAATAAGGCAAAAAGGTCACAAACTAAGAATTGGTGTGGACACACAAGAGCAAGTTCAGACAAGCAAGCATAGCATTCTGACTTTCAAGACATGACAGACTGGGACTGCATCAGGTCAAACTTAGAGTAGATAGACTAAACTATCACCCGGTTCACACTCCACCCACGTCTATTGAACAGGTGAAGAGGCTCATCCCTTGTTCCCTGTTTAGGATGTGGTTTCCGGCTTTCTCTTTTCCAATCTTTTCACTCTTATGTAGCCCCCTGCACATCAGTGGCATTACCGCCTTGCTCGGGGTGATATGATTTTAAAAAAAAAAACAAACTGAGAACTGGCCCATCTGATCAGCTAGAAAGAAATCTCAGTAAGCTTCTGCCTATAAATTAGGGATGGAGAAAGTATTTTACAGTCATTTCTTTAGATTGAAATAACAGTAGGTCGTAAGGTTATGAGAATAAGGAAGAAAGATGCCGATTAATCTTTGACTTGAAGAGATTTGAGATTGGAAAAAAAAAAAAACTTAAGTAGAACTTTCTCCTTACATTTAGAATATGGGGTAAATGAGGGTAATTCAACTCCATGAAAGTGGCATGGCAGGTACTAGCTATAGAGGTGTAAACTGGTGAAACTAATGAATAGTACTTAGCCATAGAGTAGCATCTGGGGGAAAGACTGCAGATTAGAAAATGAGTATTCTTCAAATCCATTTGATATGAGCAAATAATTTATGAGTATGCTTTACCGAGGACATTAACAATATAAAGTTTTATTTTTTATTTTCACAAACCCAAATACTTACATCGCCCTGCTCAATGATAATTCCGACAAGTCCTGGAAAGATTCACCCCAAACGATTTCCTCTTGACCAATATCAGCAAGATACTCGGTCACTTCTGGTGAGTCAGATAACGAGGAAAGGTAATCGCTTGAGTCTGTAAAATAATCCACATCAGTTAAATTATCCTCTTCAAACAATTCTGGGGATTTCTCTATCTTTGTTAAGTTGGGCATCTCATCAGTCATAGGGTTGATTAACGCTTGCTGATCATCAGTCGCCGTCACATTAACATCCTTTATCTCTAGATCAAAATCTTGCCGCTCTTTTTCTAGACAGGAGGAAGAAAAAAAAGATATATTTAATCATTATTTGTTGGTACAATCATATTTCAATATGTCAGTACAACAGAAAGGCAAACATGGACCTTCATGCCCACAAAAAGTATCAAAATCAAGATTTTTCTGATGATATGGATTTTATTTCAATTACCTTTACTCTTCGTCAATGTCTTAAAAAGCATTAATCGGAATTCTAAAGAACTTAGACATATGAAAGTGAATTTATACATTAGCTTTGCTCTGGAGAATTAACAAAAATAAATACTATTTATTTATTAAATTGTTTACTGGAAATGCCAAATGATTCAAACCTTATAAAATGGTAAATAATAAGGATTTCCTTATAGTTAGTTCACATATTTTAATAATTTTGTTCAATGATAAATATTGCATTAGAATTGTTTCTATATCACAGCAAAACATTAGCTAATTGCCAATTGATTCAAACTTTATAAAATAGTAAATAATAATAAGGATTTCCTTATAGTTGGTTCACATATTTTAATAATTTTGTTCAATGATAAATATTGCATTGCATTAGAATTGTTTCTATATCACAGCAAAACATTAGCTAATTGCCAATTGATTCAAACTTTATAAAATGGTAAATAATAAGGATTTCCTTATAGTTGGTTCACATATTTTAATAATTTTGTTCAATGATAAATATTGCATTGCATTAGAATTGTTTCTATATCACAGCAAAACATTAGCCAATTGCCAATTGATTCAAACTTTATAAAATGGTAAATAATAAGGATTTCTTTATAGTTGGTTCACATATTTTAATAATTTTGTTCAATGATAAATATTGCATTGCATTAGAATTGTTTCTATATCACAGCAAAACATTAGCCAATTGCCAATTGATTCAAACTTTATAAAATAGTAAATAATAAGGATTTCCTTATAGTTGGTTCACATGTTTTAATAATTTTGTTCAATGATAAATATTGCATTACATTAGAATTGTTTCTATATCACAGCAAAACATTAGCCAATTGCCAATTGATTCAAACTTTATAAAATGGTAAATAATAAGGATTTCCTTATAGTTGGTTCACATATTTTAATAATTTTGTTCAATGATAAATATTGCATTGCATTAGAATTGTTTCTATATCACAGCAAAACATTAGCCAATTGCCAATTGATTCAAACTTTATAAAATGGTAAATAATAAGGATTTCTTTATAGTTGGTTCACATATTTTAATAATTTTGTTCAATGATAAATATTGCATTGCATTAGAATTGTTTCTATATCACAGCAAAACATTAGCCAATTGCCAATTGATTCAAACTTTATAAAATAGTAAATAATAAGGATTTCCTTATAGTTGGTTCACATGTTTTAATAATTTTGTTCAATGATAAATATTGCATTGCATTAGAATTGTTTCTATATCACAGCAAAACATTAGCCAATTGCCAATTGATTCAAACTTTATAAAATGGTAAATAATAAGGATTTCCTTATAGTTGGTTCACATATTTTATAATTTAGTAAATGTTTATAAATTTATGAGTAACAAATTGTTTTCATACTTACATCTTTATGAATAGTTAAATGATAAATATTACAACAGTTTTAAATTTCACTTATTTATAGAATGTTGCAATTATAAAATTATTCTCGTAAATAAACACTTTGAAATAGTGTTTAATATTTTTGTCGCGAATTTTCAAGAAAAATTATATTCATTTTATGCTTAAGCAGAAAAAAAAATACACTGACAGTGTGAGAAACAAATATGAAGAACAAATGAAAAATGGCTATTTGAAATGAGACGCACTTAAAGAAGTGCTACTGACATCAGCAAACAACATGTTCCCAGAGGAAATCAGATGCAGAAGAAAAAAACAAGTTGATGACTGAAGAGATTCTTGACATGATGCAAAGGAGACAGAAAACTATGCCAAGACATAGAACTGAAGACAAGAAACTACAAAAGAAAAGGACCAAATGCAGACAGGTTAAATGGCTCAACAACAAATGTGCCAAAGTAGAGAGATTGAGCAAACTAATAAAGGAGAAATTCATAAGGAAATAAGGGAACTGACAGGACACAGAACATGCTCCTCAACAGGATATATAAAATCCAAAGATGGAACGAACATATTAGAGAAAGACAAAATACACCAGATCTCTTCCCCAATAAGAGAGAGCAACCGATAATAAACAAAGATGCTGATAAACCGAATATACTAAAATACGAAGTTAAAGCTGCAATGGCCAAACTGAATAGGAACAAAGGAGCTGGACCAGATGGCATTGTGATAGAAATGCTGACAGACGATTTCGGCATAGAGAAAATTAGGAAAATAAATGAAATCTACAACAGTGGTGTAATACCAGATGACCAAAGCAGATCAATTTTCATAGCTCTGCCTAAGAAGCCAAGTGCAATCGAATGTGAACTCCACCAAACAATCAGTTTAATGAGCCATACAACAAACTCATTGTCTGAATCCTGATGAATAAGGTACAAAGCAGAAGTGGGCTGGAGATAAAACAAGAAGAGTGAAGTTTCGTCAAGGACACTGGAACAAGGAATGTGATATTTATGCTTAGGATGCTATCAGAAAGAGTGATACAAATGAAAAAAGATGCCTACCTGTGTTTTGTAGACTATACCAAGGCGTTCGACAAATTACACCACAAAGAATTGATAGAAATGCTCAGCAACTGCAACATATTTGAGAAAGAGTAATCAAGAACCTCTACTGGCAGAAAACTGCCTGCAAACAGACAAGTAATGAATTCAGCAGATATACAAAGATAGAAAAGGGCGTAAGACAAGGATGTGTCTTTTCACCGGATCTATTCAACTTGTAGAATGAGACTATTCTGAGGACCCTAAAAGGTTATGCCAGGATTCATCATTGGCGGTCACAATCTGAACATAAGATACGCAGATGATAGTGCTGATAGCTGACACAGAAAGAAAACTACAAGACCTCCTAAAAAGGTAGATGAAGAAAGTCAAAAGAACCGAATGAATGGTCATCAGCAAACAGAGGATCCAAAAATGCCAATTGCAGGTTGGAGATACTAAAATCAAGCAAGTACAAAAAATTTAAGTACTTGGGAAGTGTCCTAATAGAAGATGGAAAGTGTGACACTAAAATCCAAAGGCAAATTGACATGGTGAAGAACACATTTCAAAAGCTGAGCAGAGTATTAAAAGGCAGGAAAATTTTGCTAGAAACAAAGAAGAGAGTATTAAATTGCTATGTGATGTCTGTTCTTCAATATGGCAGTGAATGCTAGACAATATCATCAAAGATGAAGGACAAACTTGAAGCAACTGAAATTTGGTTCTACAGAAGGATGCTGCCAATATCATGGATCAAGCATGTGAGCAATGATGAGGTTTTGAAAAGGATAGAAATGAAAAGGAAATACTGAGCATTAGGAAAAGACAGCTGAAGTTCCTGGGACATGTGATGAGGAAAGAAGGCTTGGAGAATCAGATACTCACAGATCAGATAGAGGGGAAAGAGAGACAGGGGAAAGCAGTGGGCGAGCTAACAGGAGAAAGCATGCTAAGAGCTACCAGGAATAGGGAGACGTGGAAGGCCATGATTGCCTACATCCTGAAGGGACATAGCACATAGAAGAAAAATAATCATCAGTCGTTAAAATAATCATTAGGATTAAAAAAAAAAAAAAAAAAAAAAAATAGACCTTGTTGTCCAAAATGCACAATGACTAACATATATAAAAATTCGAGCTAACACACATGGCCTAAAGATTGCATTCAAGTATTAAATATACCATTGTTTCTCAGTGTTGACCTGTGTTTTTTTTTTAAAATCATTTCACCACAAGCAAGGCATTCCACTGCCACTATTGCGCAAGGGGTTATATAGGGGAAGGTAAAGAGAAAGTGGTTAGATATAGGAAATGTCAGAAAGTGGGTGATAGACGGGTAAGGATACCGAGGCTGAGGGTTGAGTAGCCCTACTCAGTCACAGTTATCACGAACTTTGATCTTAAAGGCTCTCTCCTGACTACTCCCATATAATCAACCAGGCAATAAGGAACTGTTCCCCCCCACTCAGTGGCCACTATGCTCCCGCAGTGGGGAGAGGAGGGAGATGTAGGGAGACAAAAGACAGCCATGTTGAAAGGCAAGTTATTTGACTTCTACAGACATCTAGATAAGCCATGGTGAAATCACAATCTGCAATCACTGGAATATAACTGGTGCTATCTTTATAACAAAACAAAGTTGGTGGAACTTGTACAATCCCTTGTACATATTTATAGTTAATTTTGAACATTCATCTTCAACCTGTATTTGTAAATACGCTTCAGAAAGACCCAGCTTCAAAAACATTTTTCCACCATTTAACTTTGTAAAAGTTTCCTCTGGACTTCATAATAGCTGCTTATTAGGTTCTAATCAGTTGTTTAATCCTGTTGAAAAATCTGCACAAAAACAATTTTTTTTCTTACATATACGACTGGTACTGCTCAGTTTGAATGATTAATCTTTCCGATCATAGCTATTTTTTCAAGTCCGTCTAATTCGTTGTTGACTTGCTCTAATACTGTGAATGATGCACTGTTTGAGTTCGAATACTAGTGTCAGTCCTTTTTTTACTTGAAATTTTGTCTTAAATTTGGAACACTGACCCAACTCATCTGAGAGAACATCTGTAAAACATTTTTTCAACTCTTCCTTTAAATTTTCCCATTGTTTTTTTTAAATTGGTCATTTGTCCACTACCGTATTTTGTAATAAACGTTTACAGGCAAATCCCAAAGCTCAAATAATTCCATCCAGTCAGTACCAAATAAGTTTGTACCATTCTTTAAGCCTTAACTTTTACACTTTTTTTAGGGAATGAGACATTACAAGTTATTTTTCACCTGAGACATTTACTCGCAACTTTTAAAGTTCTGAATATAAACTTCCCATGTGGGAAATATTGTTGGTCACCATGTATTAAACAGTGTGGGCTTGGAAAATGTGGATCCTCTGTTGTAATACTATTATTAAGGAAAGAGAACAATAGTATAACAGGAATTAAGACAGAAGATAATGATTGGCATTGCATTTAAATTTTTGAAGATCACAGCTGACTGAGAAGCAAGAAGCTGGTAGAGAGTTCCACAAGTGTGCAGAAACTGGCAATAATAGCCAAAAGGAAAAACAAAATGTGTGTTGTGGTGCAGTGGATAGCAGCTCAAGACAAGAATTCAGCGAGCAGAGTGCGAATTCCAGTTGAATTCATTGCACAAATACCCTTGAGAAAGGTATGAATGTATCTCTCCTCTCTCCAGCTAAAAACTGAATAGGACAGGCTGGGTTGGCAACCAGTCTATTGCAGAAAGAAATGGCAACCTACTGCAGGAAAATCTACCTAGTCATAGATCAAAAAAGATATGATCGGGGAAGTGTGTATAAATTATAGCACTTAACTTACTGAAGCAAGTAGAAAGGTCAACTTTAGGTATTTTAGTGTTAAAATCCGACAATTATTTGATTTTTGCAAGAATTTCAAAATTAATGTCAGATTTCTTCTACCAACAAATTGCCTTTTAAGTCGTTGCTTACAAGCAGCTTATTTCTGGCCTGTTAAAGTTAATGTAATAATGTGTGTATCCACTAGCAAAATAAACACACGTCTGTCTAGCTGACTAGGAAAAAAAAACCAAAAAAAAACCACACTTCCCTGAGTGGGGGAAAAAGTCTTTCATTTTATTTTCCTCTCACATATCTCATGCAAATGTGATAAAAAAAAAGTGATATTGATGAGAAATTAAATTCCCTGATCTTGGTTCTACAACTGCCTCATGGATTTCATCTGGGCAATGTAAAATTACTACACACTCCAATGACAAAAAAAAGTCCCTGATTGAGAAATAAGTTTAGGGAAAGGAAAATGGTATTCATGGACTTCATGCATTAACTCTTTTTAGCCAAAGTTCTTTAAGGTCTTGTTTGTGACCTTCACCAAAAAGCTTGGTTTATTTCAAATCCTTGATAAACTGGGTCTACCAAGTCCATGTGGTCTGCAAATTGAACAGAACCATTAGTCCTCTTTGAGCGATACAATAACCAAACCTACACAATCAAAGTGAAACCAATCATCACACTGATTGTAGGCAACCATTGGTCTTGAGTTCTTGGGCATGTTGTAAGCAAGGCAAATCCAGATTCTAACACTTTCATCACGTTTAAGTGACTGGTGTAGTTCCTCGAAGCCATCTGGTTGTTCGTCATCTTTAAGCTCTCCTTCAAGATCTTCCTTTTGTCACTTTTATAGCCTATCAAATTGCAGCTTCCTACAATCAGTTCGAGAACTTTACCAATTGACTAGAATGGTCTAGTTTTAAGGGGATTCTTTATTAACACTATCGACCCTCTTGATAGCTTTCTCAAATGAAGAGTCAGATAACCTTAGAGGTCTTTCCCTAAGACTCATAAATTAGTTATCGTGCCACCTTCTCCTGAAATTATCTAGTCTTTCTTCATGAAAATGCAGGGTCGGTAACAAGTTCGTTCTGCTAGCTGGCTCTGTTGCATAAAGATCTTCACTGTTTAAATGCAATGCAAGTGCTTGGCCAATATTTGCATTCAAAAGTGAATCGGGTGACAGGAAACCTAAATTCAAATCATTGGGGCATCTATATGTCAGGAGACAGCTATTGATGGCTCACTAAATATCAGACAATATCATCAGCAGATCCAAATAGTCTACCTTCCCATATTCCTATAGTTTTATACTGGCAGTTTTTTATCGTCTCGAATGTTCTTTCTCAAGTGCCTCCATAAAAAGCTGAGTAGAATTGTATAATGTTTTAGATGGTAAGAACTAAATTTTTCTTTAAATTCATCTGTTATCATCCCTTTACTAATTCCTCTCTAGCTGCAGCAGATAAAGTCCTTGTGTTGTCGGAGTAAAGATGCAAGAGAATCCCATTCACCTTCGTAAACCAAATAAAGGCCTGTATAAAGGAAGATACACTCATATGTGGGGACCAGTTATATGTGACCAGCCTTGATACTCCTGCAAGTAAAAATGAGTATATAGATTTTGTAATCTCTTTTAATCCAGATATGACTGGTGTAGTCAATCTTTAATCCAGATATGACTGGTGTAGTCAATCTTTAATCCCGATATGACTGTGTCAATCTTTAATCCCGAATGACTGTAGTCAATCTTTAATCCCGATATGACTGGTGTAGTCAATCTTTAATCCCGATATGACTGGTGTAGTCAATCTTTAATCCCGATATGACTGGTGTAGTCAATCTTTAATCCCGATATGACTGGTGTAGTCAATCTTTAATCCCGATATGACTGGTGTAGTCAATCTTTAATCCCGATATGACTGGTGTAGTCAATCTTTAATCCCGATATGACTGGTGTAGTCAACCTTTAATCCCGATATGACTGGTGTAGTCAACCTTTAATCCCGATATGACTGGTGTAGTCAACCTTTAATCCCGATATGACTGGTGTAGTCAATCTTTAATCCCGATATGACTGGTGTAGTCAATCTTTAACCCCGATATGACTGGTGTAGTCAATCTTTAACCCCGATATGACTGGTGTAGTCAATCTTTAATCCCGATATGACTGGTGTAGTCAATCTTTAATCCCGATATGACTGGTGTAGTCAATCTTTAATCCCGATATGACTGGTGTAGTCAATCTTTAATCCAGATATGACTGGTGTAGTCAATCTTTAATCCAGATATGACTGGTGTAGTCAATCTTTAATCCAGATATGACTGGTGTAGTCAATCTTTAATCCCGATATGACTGGTGTAGTCAATCTTTAATCCCGATATGACTGGTGTAGACAATCTTTAATCCCGATATGATTGGTGTAGTCAATCTTTAATCCAGATATGACTGGTGGAGTCAATACCAGTATGAAGATAGGGCCTCTCCAAATCCACTTGAGTGCCAGGCAAGTCTGATATGTTTGGAGTCAAAAAGGCAGTAGTATTGTACTTTTTTACATTTGGTACAAGTGCTCACTGCTTTTAATAACCTGTCTGATCTTTGGGATCCAATATCTGTCAGACTTATTTCATTTAATGTTTTGGCCAAACCCAAATCCTAGCTTTTCTGATGGTATTCCTTTATTATCAGATTGGTCATATGATGTTTCTTCTCCAACAAAATAGGGTTCTAATAAGAAATTAAATTCTGATTCAAAGGATTCCTTCTACATGGTCTTTGAATATGTAAATCTTTAACTGAAGATGATGGTTCATATCCCTCTTCTGAAGTTCGGTGACAAACTAGTAAAAGACCAACGAAGTCACAATTAGCTTACAAAGCTGGAACATCGCTCCATAGACAATAGGGAAAGGTACCTAAATTAAATAATGTCATAGTTTTATTTGCATTTTTATTTTACTATTCAGAGACTACTGTTTGAAATTATAGGTGATTTACAATATACATTCTAGAAGGAGTACTGCGTTTAACAAATTTTTGAAACTATTTAATAATTCTTGAAATTACATAAAATTATGTGGAGGGATATAGTAACAATTGTTAAAAATATATTTTTACCAAGATTTTCTAAAAATAATAATATAAAAGATTAATTCATTTGTGAATATGTCCTGAAAGTTAAAATCTGACAATTATTTGATTTTTGCAATAAATGCGTATTTCACAAAAAAAAAAAAAAAAAAAATTGGTTATCCGCTGACGAAACGAAAAATAAAAACAAAATAAAATACAAATATTTTTACCAAAAGTGCGAATGTGTTAAATTGGCGGACCTGAAGGAGACCACCACCACCACCTTTAAATTTGTTGTTTTTTATTTGTTTATTATTTTTTTCAGTGTAATCTTATTGATTACACCCTAAACTTTCAGATTGACAAAAAAAAAAAAAAAAAAAAAAAAATTGGGAAAATTTCAATATTTCAACAATTTTAGAGGGGCTCAGTTTTTCATACAACGTTATAGTAAATCGATCCTCCATTTTGGAACCACCCGCAGGTACGACATTACCACCACCTGTAAATTGGTTGATATTATCAATTTTTTTTAAATTACTTTTCTGAGTGAAGAATCTTATCGATTAAACCCTAAACTTTCCGACTGACAAAAAACTTTGTAAAAAATTCAACATTTAAACAATTTTATGGGGGAGGGGCTCAGTTTTTCATACAACCTTTAGTAATAAATCGATCCTGTACAATTAACTTTTTTGCTTGCGTATATTCAACAACTGAATCCTTCGCGAAATTTCTGAATAAAGCCATTCTTGGAGTTTCCGAGAAAGATGCCATCATAAGAACTAAAAAACTTGAAAAAAGACAAAAACAAGAGTAAGACTAGAGCAACAACTCGTCCCCACCCCTCCAAAAAAAACAAAACAAAGCGACCCCAACGCGAATAATTCCAAAATGGAGGATCGATTTACTATAACGTTGTATGAGAAAGTGAGCCCCCTACCCAAATTGTTTAAAAATTAAAATTTTTGAATTTTTTTTTTTTTTTTGATAATCGGAAACTTTATCTAATAACCGATAAGACTGCGTTGAAAAAAGTAAAAAATAAATGAAAAACAACAAATTTAGTTTCCTTCATGTCCGCTACAAAATACGTTAATTTTTCTTAAACATTCTGACGGAAAAAAATTATTTTTTATTAAGTTTGGATTCTTTTTATTTATATATTTTTGCTTCGCGTGTTTTTCAGCAAATTAGTGGACTAGTGGCGGTACCTACTTCAAGATTAAGAAATACGGCGACAAATAAATTAACTTGTATTAACAGAAACACGTACCTTTGCTGTTTACTGGAAAGTAGTTATTTTATATAATCTTCAGGTATTTCCATTTCTTTATTTTATTTTATATTTTAAGCGAATATTCATATTTGCCTTAAAAGAAAGAGCATGTCCAACCGAAATTGACAACCAAACAAGCCTGATGTGAAATACGCATGCGTCCAGATGGGACGAGAAGGGCTATTTAAGTTAATTTTGCCGGAAACTTCATAAATATTAATAATTAAAAATAAGGTTATTTTATTTAAATTAATCAATGATTGAATTTATTTAAAAGATTACCTTGTAAAAAAAGTATTAGAAGAAAAATTTTCCTTTATGAATGTATTGTACATTTTATTGTAATTATTGTATTTTTTATTTTCTGTTTCTCTTACATACTTATTCTGTTTTCTTTTTTACGATAAATCAATTTTTTACAAATTTTAATTTAATCATCTATATATTTTTAAAATTGTAAATATAAAGTTTTAAAAAAATTTGTTTGGTAGCTTAAAGAAAAAGAAAAACATTTCTCTTCGGCCTATTGAATTTTTCAAGAGTAAAAATTTAAAACAGAAATCACTCCCTCGTAAGGACTACGTAGCTTTTCTTTACTAAACAAAAATAAACAAGTTTGAATTAAACGTGCTTCATTCAAGAATAAAGATCTGCTACTCAAAATGAATTATTCTCCAATCTCCATGTTTTTTGTATTCATGACATGTGACCAAAACATTGCGCTCACACAAAAAAAAAAATACTTTAAAAAAAAAGTTGATTAAATAAATTTGAATCTTAGAAAAAAATTGTAGTTATAACTCACCCATTTTTGCCTTCGATAAACACCGGTATTAATTCACTCAATAACTGTATAAGAAAAACAACGTGTGTCGGACAACGAAGACCAGCACCTTGCACGAATGAACAAGTCAAAACAAGACCTCGTGCGCGTTGCTAGGGAAATCAACAACCTAGCAACGATTCTATGAAGAGTCGTCTTTCTTGAATAACTCTTCCTGAAATAAAACAAAGTTGCTTCCCTTGAAAGTTTTTATTAAATATAAATCAAGAAAAAAATTATTTATTTTTATTAAAAATTGTCATGGGCACCTCAAGGTGGTGTAATGGTTAGCAAGCTTGTCTCGCTAGCACTATTGCAATTAAGTAGTGAGTTCGATCCTCACTGGGTGCCCCATACTTTCGGCCTTGTGCCACATCTAAGCCGCGCTTAGTAAATTATATTAAAAATTGTCATACATTTTGCATTCCTTAAAGGTATCACTCGCGAGAGTAATAATATTAATTGCAGTAATAATAGAAATAAATATATAAAGACTTATGTCATAAAAATTTAAATTAAAAGTACATCTTGTTTTAATATCCAATCCAAAAAGTATTTATTTGCATTTGAAATATTCAGGAGAATCATTTGAATTCATTTATTTTTTAATATATTTTACTGTACAATACAATTACAAAAGTCATTTTTATGACTATTTTCTTTAAATGTCACTTTCATTCAGGATGTAGGGAATAATGATTTTCCACATATTGCTTATTTTTTCTATCTGTAGATTGTCAGGCATTCTTTAGAAAGATAGTTTTCCAATGAGTTTTCTAAATATATATATATATATACATATATATATATAGTATTTTTCAGCAAATATCAAGATTCTGTTCTACAAGGTAACAGTTCTTAGGAAGAAGCTGTCTACAATGAACTTCTTCCTTACAAATGGAATAGGAAGGTAAGGAGAATAATTTGACCCTGCATATATGGCATGGTAGGCATTAGCTGTCTTTATTATAATAGAGAATATATATATATATATATATATATATATATATATATATATATATATTCAGTGTATCAAGGTAGCAGATAATTTTCTAAACATATACTGTTAAATATAAGAGAGAATCAATGTCTATTGTATTTAATCATGAGCCGTTCTAAACGTCGTATTTTGGCTTTAATTTCAGGTGAAAATAATGACAAAAATTCTCTAACTTTGGCTTTTTTAGTTTTATTTGTGTGTATATATATATACAAATAATTATGCAATGGTTTTTATTATAGTAGGGAGGATTATAGACTTAAAGAGTTTGCACATGACACTAAGAAGGCCGACTGGTCAATACTCAGACAGGGATGAGTTGAAAACAGGAATAGCAGTAAAACATTTCTCCTGTAAGCAGTTGCTAAACAACTTTACTAAGATTGGAGATAACTTTGGGTTAAAGTTCTTAAGAACAGCCAAAGGGATTTTATCCTTGCTAGTATCTTTGATAGAGTATTTTAATTAGTCTGGAAACTATCCATATCTAGACAGAGATATCACAAAGTTTGTTCTCTGTAAGAGAGAGGAAGTCAGGTAGGGATGAGCCTTGTTGAGTAACAAGAACTTAGATGAGTTATTACTAATTCTATATTCTATGGAGGAGGGTAAATGTTTAATTATAGATGGAGGGTGACTAGACTTTGGGTGGATGTATAATGAATATGTGTTTGATTTCATGAATGTTTGGTAAGTATTATTATTAAGTCTATTACTGCTCTATAGCACTAATTGAAGTTTTATGCCCTATGCAATCATTGGGTGCATAATATGAACTGACCATTTCTAGATTTGGATTTTTATTTTTAGGCTTACGGATGATCACGTTGAATACACTGGTTCTCGCTCGATCACCGATGTTAAGCAACATTGAGCCTGGTTAGTACTTAGATGGGTGATCACTTGGGAATACCAGGTGCTGTAAGCGTATAGTGATGGATGTGTGTTGTGGTGCAGTGGATATCGGCTCGGAAGGAGAAGTCGGTGAGCCGAGTTCAAATTCCAGTTGAATACCCTGCATTCACTTAAGCACTGGTACCCTTGAGAAAGGTATTGATCCGTCCCTTCCCTCCAGTTATGGGTTAAATAACAGGGTAGGACTTGGGAATCCTGCCCTTAAAAAAACAAAAACAAATCCCAATGGATCTTGATACTCGAAAAGAAAAATGTTGTAAAAATAAAATAACCTTACCCAAAATCATTGGTTATGACCTTAAATGATCCCATAAGGATTGATAGGTCATTAAACAAACAAGCAAACAAACAAACTTTTATTTTTTATTTTTACTTTTCAATTTTGTGTTTAAGTTTCAGTCTAAACCAAATTAAGTTCTGCATTTAGTCAATGGCATCCCAGATTTATAATTTATAATGATCATGAAGAATGCAAGAACAAAAACCAAAATAAAAATAAAGAAAAATATTCAAATATAGAAACATTCAGTTCAGTTCATAAAATGCACCTGATGATTGCATCGTGCATGAAATTCCGATAGATATAACATAAGATGTATATTTATTAATACATACTTCATAGCTCTGTTATATTACATCAAGCACTATTTTATTAGCACCAGAAAAATATTTCTACATGTATTTGTACTTGCATGTATATCCATATGTAAATTTATTGATAATTGTTTGGCTTGTTAGGGCCAGGAAGGAAGACACGGAAAAAAGAACGTAGGTTCAACCAGTGTATTAGAATAACAGAACATATATACAAAGTAAGAGTGTTAGTAATCAGCAGATAGAAGTGTACATCTGAACTGTCCTGTCAAAGTTACACTGCCTCGCGAGTGACTGCCTTTTGACTGCCTCTCCGGAAGTCATGCAGTTTACTGATGGAGGAAGAGTCCATTCCTATAGATAGGGCACCATAACAATAATCATACCTATATATATATATATATATATATATATATATATATATATATATATAGTGTATCAAGGCAGCAGATAATTTTCTAAACATATATTGTTAAATATAAGAGACAATGAATGTCTATTATGTTTAATCATGAGCAGTTCTAAACATCGTATTTTGGCTTTAATTTCAGTTGAAAATAAAGACAAAAATTCTCCAACATATATATATATATATATATGTGTGTGTGTGTGTGTGTGTGTGCATGTGTATCTGTTTATATCTATATATATGTATCTGTTTATATATATATATATATATATATGTGTGTGTATCTGTTTATATATATATGTATCTGTTTAGATGTTTGGGAGCACCCCTTTTTTGCACATAAGAATGGACTTGCCTGATGTGTACATATATTACTGTCTATACAGAGAACAGCAGTGGTTGTCAAGTCAAAGAGAGTCAGTAAGGATTTAGTTGGCCCTTAAGTTGGTGCATAATAAGTTGCAGTTGTTTTGGATATAGACTCATTACTCAGACATACTACAAGAATGTATATATTGTTTCTACTAATAGTATTCCTAGTATTCCTGAATTGACTAACTCATGTTTGTATATTTTTGTTCAATATAACTTACATTTTCTATCTCCATGTCTGTTTTTGTTATTTATTATTTTGTGTGGTTTCTCAACAAGAACCTACAGCATATATATATATATATATATATATATATATATATATATATATACTACCAGCCATAATTATTAGGCAACCCCAGTGTTTTAAAAAAATTATGTATTTCATACTATTTTCTAGTATTTATTGCCAAGTGAATAATTGTAAATGAAAATAGAATGGTTCTTTTGTTAATACTGCACAATAACATGTGCATCAAATGAATTTTTAAATATTTAATAATTAACTATATTGCAGTTTCATCAATGAAAGAATGAAGAAAATTTAGGGTGATTCAGACAAGTTCATCTTTACTTCCTTGCCTTGTAAAATTTTGCAAAGTAATAATAACAAAAGAACCATTTTATTTTCATTTGGCAATAAATACTAAAAATAGTATGAAATACATCATTCCTTTTTAAAAAACTAGGGTGGCCTAATAATTATAGCTGGTAGTGTATATAACAGTGTTTTTTTTTTTTCCTGAATATTGTAGTGTTACTTTTCTTGTTGGTTACTGTGTCATGTAATTTAACAATTGTGTATTTTGGCAGAAATCCTGCTATTTATGCTGGGGGTTCTCGACAAAATTCAAGAAAGGATCTGTAATGTAATCAATCCTGATTTAGCAGCTTGACTTCAGTCACTTTCTCATCAATGGAATGAGGCTTCCCATTATCTTTTCTGCAAATATTTTCTTTCTTTAGTGCTCTAACCACATGAATTTGCTTGTGCTACTAGATTGGCATTTAGGTCCCAGCCTTTTACCATCAGAATAATCACATAATTGTTAGCTACAATTTCCAAAAGTTTAAATGCAACATCAATTGCAATCTCTCACCTCCCTAAATCCAATCCACTTCCCTAAATTCCATCCACTTCTTATCCTTTCTTAGGCATCCCTTGTGCCCTGTTTTTTCTATCACTGTAATTGAGGCGGTCCATCTTTCTTGGGATGTAAAGGCATGTGTTACAATAAATAAATAAAAATGACAGCTAAAAATGAAATCCAACATTTAATCTTGGTATCTTGTCAGTTTTCTTTAATATATATATATATATATATATATATATATATATATATGAAATTACTTATTTGAACATTGTTTTTGATTGATACTCATATTTAAGTAGATATTCTGTTTATAATCAAACAGTATTATATATTTATTTCCACCGGCCTGATTATTTACGATAATCATCATGTTACAGAAATAAATTCTTAGGCATCCCTTGTACCCTGTTTTTTCTATCACTGTAATTGAGGTGGTCCATCTTTCTTGGGATGAAAAAGGCATGTGTTACAATAAATAAATAAAAACGACAGCTAAAAATGAAATCCAACATTTAATCTTGGTATCTTGTCAGTTTTCTTTAATATATATATATAGATATAGATATAGATATTTTTTTTTTTTTTTTTTTTATAAGCGTTTCACCCCGAGCAAGGCATGTCACTGCCACTACTGTGCAGGGGGCTACGTAGAGAGGAGAAAGGCTGGTTAAATATAGGACATAACAGAGGGTGGGTGATAGGCGGGTGAGGATACCGAGAATGAGGGTTGGGTAGATGAGAGTGTTGTGAGAATAGTTGGGAGTTAGTGTGATAGGAGGTGTCTATTGACCCTACATTTATAGATATGAAATTACTTATTTGAACATTGTTTTTGATTGATACTTGTATTTAAGTAGATATTCTGTTTATAATCAAACAGTATTATATATTTATTTCTACCGGCCTGATTATTTACGATAATCATTATATATTGCGGAAATAAACGAAGATTAACAAAACTGGTTATAAACAACTGACAATTTGAAATGATTTGTTTGAACATTATTTTTGATCGATACTTGTATTTAAGTAGATATTCTGCTCATAATCAAACAGTATTATATATTTATTTCTACTGGCCTGATTATTTACGATAAATTTTTGTTACCAAAATTTGTATCGTTCAACAGAATTTCATAACAAAAATTGTTTTTATTTTTGTAAAATGTTTTTATGGTCAGAATTTCTTGGTGCGTCTAGATATTTTTTTCATTTCATTAAATATTGATTTGTTTGACGAAATATTAGATAGTCTGTGTTCTGTTCCTTTGTAAATGTGTTTAATTATACTATTTGGATGATAAAGAAAAATATCTATGAGGATGCATAAAAACATTTTACAATATAATTCTCAGCCAAACAGACAAATCAAAAACAACAATAGAAAACGAAACATTATCTGGTTCAACCCACCATTTAATTTAGAAGTAAAGACAAAAATAGGACAAATATTCTTCAAACTAATAGATAGACACTTTCCAAAAGAATCAGAACTAAACAAAATTTTCAACAGAAACACAATCAAACTAACCAAAATTGCACTTGTAATTTAGATAGTTTCATAAGAAAACAAAATGCCAGAAACTTAAATAGCATTTTACAAAACAAAATCACTAACAAAGAATGCACCTGCAGGGACAACAAATAAATGTCCACTTCAAGATCTCTGTAACATAAAAAAAAAATTTGCAAGGCAAAGGTTCATGATCCAAATGGCCAAAATAAAATATATTTAGGCTCAACCAAAGACACCTTTAAGACCAGGTGGTTTAATCACCGGTCTATTTTTAAAATAGAAAAATTAAAAAACAATACAAAACTGGCTAGCCATATGTGGAAGTTGAAATCAAAATATGGAAAAGACCCAGGCACAATGTGGAGCATTGTGAAAACAGCCAAGCCTTACAATGGTGGAAAGATATGTAGACTAGGCCAAGAAGAAAAATTATGCTATTTCCAAATAAAAAAGAACTGTTAAATGAAAGAACAGAAATTATGACTAAATGCATCCACACTAAGAAATACCTCTTAAGTTCATACAACCATGGATGAAAACGCCACAATTTGTTTTAATTTAAAAATTGCGCGTTCATAAATTCCCTGCCACGTGAACGTTCAAATAGAACACCGTTACAAGAGCATTCTTAAAAAGAAAAACGGTAAACAGTAACATCAGTTATTAAAAATCGCCTGAAGACACCACTCATGGTAGAAACCTGGGTAGCAGAATAACTCATTTAAAAATGGAAAATATTCAAAAGTTCTACAATATAATTGCATCAAACACATTTTAATACAAATGTGTACTCGTCTAAACCTATTATGACCAAAAACTAAGTATTAATCCGATTCTCACCAAACTTCACATCAATATTCTTTAGGCTTTCAGTCAGGTCATGGGCTACTTATTTTTTCAAAGTTTTCCCTGATATCGGAAATCGATATCCTGATATCCGATCGGGTCTGATCAAATTCAGGTTTTCAGTCCTTTTATTTTGGTTTTTGCTTTGGGTTTTGCTCTAAGTAGGTATAATTGTAGTTCTTAGTCTCAGCCATCATACCATTTACTCAGAGGACTTATTTAGCCTTCAAAATTCAGTTTGCAACAGAAAACTTATTTGGCATCGATACCGGAAATCAAAATTTGACTTACATCCATTCATTTTTCTTTCAGTCGACGGTTTCGCTTTAACTGGAAGCAACTATTGCTTTTTAGTCTCTCGTGCCAACGTCCAAAGAGTCTGAGCTCCAGGACCATTGATTAGTTTTAAAGCTTTCTTTACACCCGAGCAACGCCGGGCTATACTGCTAGTGAATACATAAATTCACCAGTAGCATCACAATTCCGAATAAATTGAGAAAATGAAAAGAAATCTTTAATAAAGAAAGAATTATAATGCTGTAATACTGGTTGCAACATTACAGCCAGCCATTTTGCGACTTTATGATGGAAAGGTCCAATCATAGAAAGTATAGGTCTCAACGAAAACCCCACCTTATAAATCTTAGAAAATCCATAAAGACGAGGACGAGTAGAGCCAGACGATCTTAATTCCTCAGACATTTCAGAGGAAAGAATGTAGTAATAGGGAGCTGGTTAATTTTTCTTTGATTCGGCCTTGTGTCATACTTAACCGAACTTCCTACAGCTTACAAGTTTTATGCAGAATTATCATCATCAGAATTATTATTCGAAGATTTTCATCAGAAGGTTGGTTGTCGGCAGGTTGGAATGTGTAGAATAATGTGGAATAGTGTAAGAATAAAATATACATTTTTCATTTTAAAATAGAAATTTATTAAAAAGAGAAATAACAAGAATTCGTAGAAACTAATGTTCAATGAGAAAGTTAAGGGTATCAAGAGCTCGCACAAAATGTTCGTAGTAGTAATTGTTGAAAGAGATAAGGAAAAAGAGGAAGAGGACAATGTCCGAGTCGCTTGAAGTTGAAGTTACATTCTAGATGTTTGTCTCACGGCTCTCATCTGACACTCTGTCTGACTGATGTTGATGAAGTCCTTTTATTGCAATCTAGATATTTTCGCACTTACACGCGAAAAACCTTTGGTCTTGCAAGTCGCTTCCATTTATTAAAAATCATTTTAACACCTTGCGAAATCTGGTTTAGACTTTTTCTTTAAGCAGATAGTCAATCCTTTTTCTGTTTGGGAAAACTAGGATTTCACGCGTCATTGTAAACTAGGAAAACTAGGATTTCACGCGTCATTGTAAAAGTAAAGAAGGTTGATTTTAATTAATTTCATATCCGCTACAAGAACACCACATTTTTACCCATTTCACCAGACGTTTCTGAAATTAAATTTCAGTATTCAAAGTATAATAATAATAATAATAATAATAATTATATATATATATATATATATATATATATATATATATATATATATATATATTGAATGTTGTAATTCGAACAGCTGGTTGATATTTACGTAATCCTTGGTAAATCTTTGTAGCCAAAAATACTTTGAAGCTTTGGTACTGTCATATTCTTACTTAAATGTCCAACTACCCCCCTTTCAACGATCTCCACATAAACACTTCTTTCTCAGCATGTTTATCTGCCCTTGTCCGGGAACTCTTCAGTAGAAGATAACCGGTCCTTCATTAAAGCCTTACGTCTTAAGGTAACTTCATCCCTACTTATTTTATTTTCTTCTTTTGATTTTATTTCACCTATATATCTTTGGTGAATTTTACGTAAAAACCGTTGTTCACAAAAGTTATATTGGTAACATTTTCCTGTGAGTTTTGTCGATACTTTGTTCGTGGAATGTTATATTCGGGAACATTTTTCAGCCAAAACCTTCGTCACAAAAATGTTGTATTAGTTATTTTTTTAAGCTTGGCCAAAATCTTACTCACCAAATGTCTTCATCACCTAAATTTTCGAGGACGAAATTTTCGACGACGACATTTTTTAGGACTAAATTTTCGACGTCAGAATGTTCATTATTTAAACTTTGTTATGGTCTATAAAATGGCGAGTGTTCTAAAAATAGAAAAAGATAGACACACCGACGCCAAGAATTCAAAATTGGGCGGCAAAATAAGGAACCGTTTCTTTTGGTAGGAGTAGGAGCAAAAGTAGGAGTAAGAAGTAGGAGTGAAGGACAGTAGTTTTGTGTAGGAGATTTGAAAAGGGAAAGACGCTAGTCAGTTGACCACTATAGTCCAGAAGGGATAGGCTCGTTTACTACTATTATCCCACAGTGAAGAGAATTTAGCTAGTCTGCTCCTGTATCCACACAAAATTTAAAGGTTGTAACTTGATGTAAAAACCTAGAGTTTTATACCAAAAATAAACATCATTAATTCAAGTTTGTGTTATCTTCCAATTATACCAAAACGAAGCAAGCAACACAACAACTTCGTCACGAAAATCTTCTTCGGTCAATTGTTGTATTTGGCCAAATATTTATCGTCAAATCTTCGACGGTTAAATTTTCGTCGCAAAAATTCCGACGGCCAAATCTTCGTCACCAAAATGTTGTAGCCTAAAAGGTTACTGCGTGAATAATGACCCAAACAGAAGTTGAAAATAAATAGTAATATTTATAATCTCATCTGTTGTGGATCTTCATCGCCAATTTGTTGTAGAGTTTTTGTGGCAAAACTTCGCTACAAAGTTATAGTGACCAGTTTGGTTGGAAGTAAGACATGGAACACAGGAGATAGGTTCAAAACAGTGTATTTGTATAACAAGAACAATATATACAAAGGAAGTATTAGTAATAAGTAACTAGAAAAAATCGTAAGCTGGAACGGTATAGTTACGCTGCTTATTGCCTGAATCGTAACTGGCTTTAACTGCGTACTAGCTGTCGTACTTAACTACCGTACTTGACTGCCCTTAACTGCTTTCCGGAAATCACGCAAGCCATTATATATAGTAAGAGGAAGAGTCCATTCCTCGTAGAAGGGTACCATAATATCATTAAATACAAGACTCGCAAGCCGCGTGAAGTAATTAAAGTGCTTCTCAGCTAGGCAACATGCCATCAGTAGGAACAAGTAATGACCGAGCGAGGCAGTGTCTGGTGAATACGGCGGGTGGGCTAGAACTTCCCATTTAAGCGTTTCCAAGCCGGTTTTCACCCGTTTTGCAACATGTGACCTAGCGTTATCATGTTGCAAAATCACTTTGTCGTGTCGTTGCTAGCATAGCAGCCATTTTCTTCAATGCTCAAACACATCTGTCATAGTGAATAGTGACCTTCCATGATGGCTTCGGTCGTTTTTAGCAGCTCATGATAAACTACATCCAAGTGATCCCACCAAATGCAGAGCAGAAGCTTGGATATTTGAATTTGCCGCCTATGTTGATGCATAGCGGGGCTTACCCCCACGATCTTCTATATCCACTTTTCATCGTTGGTCATGCTACAATGCAAAAAACTTTCCTTTCTGCCGTTGAAGCAGCTCTTCACACGTGACAAGACGCTGTTTGACGTCTCTTGAATTAACTCCTACAGTAACCAATGCCCTTGCTTTTTTTTAATCATTTCACCCCAAGCAAGGCATTCCACTGCCACTATAGCGCAGGGGGTTACATAGGGAAAGGTGCTGAGAGAGCGATTAGATATAAGAAATGTCAGAAGGAAAGTGATAGACGAGTAAGGAGGTACATAGGAAGAGTGTTTGAGAGAATGGATGCGAGTTAGTGTGTTAGGAGGTGTCTATTGACCTTACATTTAAACTCCTGGAGATTGTAACTGTTGGGAAAGCAAGTGTATGGAAGGCAATTCTACAGGCGGGAAGTGCGAGAAAAGAAGCTGTTGGAGTAGAAATTGCGGTTATATTTTATCGGTTTCACTGTAAAATGGTGGGACCTAGTTGCTAATCTAGTATCTCGTGCAAATTCTTACCTAGCGGGTACCAATGATCTAAGTTCATCGGAGCAGAAGCCGTGAAAGTATTTATAGAAGAGGCACAGGGAAGCCACGTTGGAGTAGAAATTGCGGTTATATTTTATCGGTTTCACTGTAAAAGGGTGGGACCTAGTTGCTAATCTAGTATCTCGTGCAAATTCGTACCTAGGGGTCACCAATGATCTAAGAATCATTCCTAATGCATTCAAACGTTTCGAAACTGTTGAGTGGTCAATTCTTAATGATTCTGCAAGTTCAGCTTACGCCTGACATGAGTCTTCGCGAAGTAATCCCTCCAATTCTTCGTCTTCAAACTTTTTCGGTGTTGGCCTGAGTGTTTTTTATCTTCAACATCAAAATCATTATTTTTTTTCCACAACAGAGAAGTGCGAGAAAAAGAAACTGTCAGCATAGAACTTGCGGCTCATCTAGCCAGCTCATCTGTAAATTGATTAGATCTCAACGTTAGTCTGCTCTAGTATTGCACTAAGATTTTAAAAGTCTAGGTACCATATCGAAGAGGACATCCGAACCATTACCATTTAAAGGATATATAGAAAAGGCGGTGGAAAAGTGACTGAAGTCGTATTTCCAGATCAGGATTGATAATATTGCTGATTCTTTTTTTTTTTTTATCGAGTATCTCAAAGTAAACAGCAGGGGCACCGGACAATATCTGGCAGCAATATTCTTCGCACGGATGAATATAAACATCAGTTATTGAAATTATTTGTTTGAACATGATTTTTAATCGATACTCGTATTTGAGTAGATCATCTGTTTTTTTTTTTTTTAATCAAACAGTATATTTATTTCTATTATTAAAACCATTTGAAAAGGAAGAGACGGATTGATACCTTTCCCAAGGGTATTTGTGCGTAAGTGGATCTCGAACTCGGCTCCCCAATTTGTCGATCCTAGTCAATATTCACTGCACTACAACGCACATCCTCGTACTACTAAGGCACAAAAGAGGTTAAGAGGTGGGATAGAATTAGGAACAGAAACATTGAGTGGGAAGAGCAAAGTATAATCAGGACAGTAGATAGCGATTGACATTGCATTTAATTTTTTTTTTAATTTTGCGGATTAAAGTTAACAGAAGTTCCACACGCGAGAAGTGCAAGAAAAGAAACTGTTAGCATAGAACTTACGGCTACATTTAGCCACCTCAACTGTAAATTGATTAGATCTCAACGTCACTCTAGTACCACGCTTAAATGCAAAAAGCCTAGGTACCATATCAAAGAACTCATCCGAATAATTACCATGAAAAGATTTATAGAAAAGAATCAGGGAGGCAAGTTTTTGGCAGTGGGTAAGTGACTGAAGTCGAGCCGCGATTTATATATTCAACCAGATTACCTGAATTTTTAATCTGATTAGCTGATTAAGGAAATTCACATCAAGGAGGTGAGATTGTCATTTTGAAAGCAATTATACTATTAATTTACTATTCAACGATACCTACACATATTAGAAAATAGAGGAACCAAAAGTAATACGATGTAAAAAACTTTCCTTTTCTGCCGTTGAGGCATTTTTACGCACGTGGCAAGACGCCATTCGACGTCTCTCCGCTTCAGTTCGTACGATACCCGATTTATTTGCTTTTGAACCATTCTTAATACTTTCAAAAGTTTCGAAACTGTTGCGTGATCAACTCCTAGTGATTCTGCAAGTTCAACTTGCGCCTGAAATGAGTGTTCATGAAGTAGTGCCTCCAATTCTTCGTCTTCAAACTGTTTTCGGTCTTCGCCTGAGTGTTCTTTATCTTCAACATCAAAATCATTAATTTTTCCACAACAGAGAAGTGCGAGAAAAAGAAACTGTTAGCATAGAACTTACGGCTACATTTAGCCACCTCAACTGTAAATTGATTAGATCTCAACGTCACTCTAGTACCACGCTTAAATGCAAAAATCCTAGGTACCATATCAAAGAACTCATCCGTATAATACCATGAAAAGATTTATAGAAAAGAATCAGGGAGGCAAGTTTTTGGCAGTGGGTAAGTGACTGAAGTCGAGCCGCCATTTATATATTCAACCAGATTACCTGAATTTTTAATGTGATGAGCTGATTAAGGAAATTCACATCTCCTCTTTAGCCAAAGGAGGTGAGATTGTCATATTGAAAGCAGTTATAATATTAATTTACTATTCAACGATACCTACGCATATTAGAAAATAGAGGAACCAAAAGTAATTACTGAAACATAAATTTAATAGAGCGATTAGAAAATTAGTAATGAAAATAAATCATTGTATAAACTAATACAATATAACTAAATTTTATGGTCTACTTAAAACAATACCCAAACTTTATGGTCTAGGAATTCTAGGAAAAGCAGGAATTCTAATGCACTCTATTGTATCACACAAAGAGAAAAAATCAATCTAACACTAAAAAACGTATAAATTATTTTTTTAACTTAATATAAATTTAAAAAAAAAATGAGAAAATTGGCAGACGAATGCTGATACTACTTTACAAGTAGTGGATTGAACTAGTACAAAAACGTTTGTCTACGAAACTTTAGAGTCGGTGAGCTAATATAACTTCAATCAGCTAAGTGACACATTTTATATTTTTATTAATCTTATGTATTTTATGGAAAAAATTTATCAATAGTTAGTTTTAGTTTTAAAAACTAAAATAAGCTCTATATTAAAATAGGTAAGTGTACACATATAAATAAATACTTACTTTGCCATCTCAGCACTAATTAAAATTAAATATAATATAAAACTAATAAATACAATAAAAACAAAATTTATTAAATTAAATAAAGAAATAAAAGTACAATTAAATTAAACAAAATAAAATGAATAAGCATGTGATGAGTAGATAGGGAGCAGTAAAAGCGTATTGAAATATACCCTTTCCTTTTTGCCAATAAAGTGACAGAAAAACTCTCTCTTTCTCTTTCTCTCTCTTTCTCTCAACAAATACGTCCTTTCCTTCTTTCTATTCTTCCATATTTCTGGCAATCTAGATTATAACCCGGACATAGATTATGTGGTCAACTGACTTTATATGAAAGTTAACCAATGACTAATGCTCCCACCAAAATCAAATCAGAAATGTGTAGGTGTCAAGTAAATATAAAATGAGCAACACGTGTTCACTGTTCACAGCAAGTCTAACTCTCCATGATTAATACCCCAATACTTAAGATAACACCAAGGCAAAATATTACTGAATTAAAGTTACTAAAGAAAAATGAAACATTAGATATAAACAACTATTTAATTTACTAAGCACTATATATATATATATATATATGAAAGAATATTAAAAAGTTTTGAATTTAAAAATGTACTTTTTGGGACAGTATTTGTTTATTTTTATTATTGTATTTTATATTTCAGACCGCCCTCGGTCCTTCATCAGAAACAAGTGATTTTTAAATTTGAATTAGAAACGTATTTCACGATAGCGTCCGAATATTTTTTGTTTACATCACGTGGTGCGTTTGTTCACAACACGCGGCACGTCCGTAGAGAGAGTCTGTCTCCCACCAAGCCACGCCGAAAGCGACAGACTTTATTTAAAAATATATATATATATTAGTAAATGTAAATCTATCTTTAATAATACTTATAAATTTGTTTTAGATAAAAATTTTTTTGAATATCTGAAAAAAAATTTTAGCTATTGAAATATTTATAAAGATCCAACACACCTAAGTCCCTATTTAACCCTAGCTTGTGTGTATTTAATTTTAAAATTCAGTATTTTTCTTTCTTTCTGCGTGTGTGTGTGTAGAACTAAAATTGGAGTCTATTAGTAAACATTTGCAATTTTCTAAAGTATGATCAGGTTGATTAAAATGGGCTGCAATTGGGGAGTATACATTATTTTGTCGTATATTAAGTTTGTGATTATTGAAGCGAAATCTAAAGCTATTACCGGATTCGCCAATATAACCACTGTTGGGACAAATTGAGCAGAAGAGAAAGTATATGATGTTTTCGCTGTCACAAGTGAGGTTTGGTGGGTGCAATTTTATTTTGGTGTTGGGTACAGAGAATGTCTTGTCTGTTATTAAATGTTTATAAATTAAACAGCGAGGCTTCCCACATTTTAAATTCCCTGATAGGTTTGTATTATTAAAATATTTGTTAGAAGTGAGGATAATTGATAGGTTGGGTGTTTGTTTCTTTGCATTTATGGGTGGTTTATCGAAAATGTCTTTGATTTTTTTGTCTGATTGGAGGTTCCTGTAATCATTTTTTAAATTTTTGATAAGTGTGTGGGAATATTGATTATGGTTAAAAACCATGGGAATATATATATATAAGAAAAATTAAGGCAGACACGTTATTTCATGGTAAATCGGAAATTATAGGCCTATTTCAGGCGAACCATCATCAGCTTCCGTCTTTATTGTACAAAAGATTTTACACGAATGAAAATTACAAAGACCTAAAACAAAATCCGAATAAAAATAAAGGTCGCTCCCTTAAAAGAGAAAATTGAAGAAAAATTCATCATTACATCAGTGCGGCGAATACACACACATATTGATACATAAGCATATATATACGCAACATATACTCAAAGAGTACGCGTAAGAGCGGATATCAACTAAAATCTAAAGATACATTCAGCATGTCAGATAGACTGCTGACCCGTAGATTTGAAACGTAAAGAAAGTGTGTTAGGAGAGAGAGAGAGAGAGAGAGAGAGAGAGAGAGAGAGAGAGAGAGAGAGAGAGAGAGCGTTAAAAAGAAAGGGTAAGTATCTTAAAGCATAAACGAAAAGGGAAGAAGAAGAAAGAAGAGAGGAATAGAAAGAAAAGGTGATAGGAGAAAATAAAAATAAGAAATAAAAATAAAAATTATATATTAACGATGAAAAGATAAGAAATTGGAGTTTAAAAAAATTAAAAATATATTTAAGAGATAATAGTTAATCAATCCTTTGCGATCACAAAATCATCGCACCGCTTTACAATAAAAATTATACTAATTATACAATCAACAAAACAAATATAATACAATATAAAATTTAAAAAAAATTTAAAAATGAATTTCAAAGTAAGCCTGATTATTCTATTTAAATTTAGTTGTTTAAACTTAATTATTCAGCTTAAAAATAAATTTACATATTACTAGTGAAAGGATAAGAAATTGGAATTTTAAAAAAACCTAAGAAAATTAAACAATTGAGATATACTAGTTAATCAATCCGTTTTATATATATATATATATATATATGTGTGTGTGTGTGTGTGTGTGTGTGTGTGTGTGTGTGTGTGTAGGTACGTGAATGTATATATGGGTGCGTGCGTTTGTGTTTAAGTGTGTTTATTATATATCTTACATGTATATATTCAAACAAAACAGAAAATACTTCATAAACCTAACCACCCTTGTGCAAATTAGTTGAAACAAAACGAATAATGTTTCCCATGATCTTTCACACTTTCCCTGATCACGTATACGTCGTCTGTTGGCGTTGTTTTTCTTTTCCGGTCGCATTTTCCTTTACGTTTTGAACTGATGGATCCAGTTTGTTCCTTCGCTTTCATGACACAATTGACAGTTGAAAGGCTGACACCAACTGCGATATATATACAGCGATCTCTTTGCAAAGTTTACCTACCTAGAGCCAAACCCGAAGCAAAAACTAAAATAAAAGGGCTGAAAAAAATACAGACAGACAGGCAGATAAACAGACAGACACACAAACATTTTGCCTTTTATATTATCGATTTTCTGCACTATTGTAAGGACTGCAACCTTGAAACTTCTGAATATCGTTTCTTATGTCTTTGTCTATGAGTGTATCAAATTTGATTAAAATCGGGCCACTCCTTCTACAACCCGATAAAAAAAAGAAGTCTGGATAGCTTGATCCCAACAAATGTTTATCGATTGACTTTAATATAGTCAATCAGTTAAGTGCCATACATGATACACGCTTTGGGCGATCATGTCTCGAAAGAAACATGACTGATTCGGCAGAAGATTATCCCACAGTAGGTTACCATTGCTTTCTGCTGTAGTCTGGTAGCCGACCAAGGCTATAGAAACCAATCTGTCCTGTTATTTAACCCATAACTAGAGAGAAGAGACGGATTAATACCTTTTCTAAGGGTATTTGTGCTTAAGTGAATGCAAGAAATTCAACTGGAATTCGAACTCGGGACCCCGATTTGTCATTCCGAGCCGATATTCACTGCACCACAACGCCCATCCGACTTTAATATAACCCCGCCCAAAATTTACCAACAGACTTAAGCTTAAAGCTGACCAATCTTTACTGATATATTCTAGTATAAACCTGACGAAAATCTTATACAGTTAATTCCCTGGTAGTAAATTTTCTTTTTCTTTTAGGTTGTGGTGCACATTTTTTTATTATCCTTGATTGGCCCTGAAACGAAAGAAACGCCAATGGTTTTTCTATTTGTTTTTTGGTATCATACTTTTTCGGTTCCATATTTTATAGTGGGTAATTTTTGTTCCTATTCTTGCTCGCCCTGCCATTGGTTTATATATGTCCATATTTATATATACTTTTAAAATGCCAGTTTTTAAAGCTTTAATACATTTTATATATAAAGGTTTCCGATTCAAAAATATCTATCTGTATGTACAGCTTCCTTTCATTTTTGACGGGTACTATGCTAATTTAATAATAAATAAAATTACAAGAGTGTCTGACGAGAGAGCAAACATAACATCTTCAGTGGGTACCAGAAGAACTCAAGAACACATATCCCTAAATATGCATATTTCTCGCATTCCATCAGAAAAAAGGTTTGTATTATCATCATCATCGCATCATATAGACTAGGCGCATGCGCAAACTGGTTCAAGAACAAATACCATTGCACCCAACCAATTACATTAAAAAAATAGTACGAAATTTGATACGTAATTCTTTCATTCGGCTTACATTGTTCAGATTGTGGTACAGTGGGACCCTTAAAAAGATGTGAGTCTTA